>OZ002743.1:163025484-163576329 GCA_963924295.1 Dioctria rufipes
CCTTAATTTATTGACAAGTAGCAAAAATATTGCTTTTGTGCAAAATACAAAAATGATTGTAGTAGTACAATGTGCCAACCAGAATTAATAGCCATGGCTTGTAGTTCGCATTTCGTTACAAGGCCAAGTTCACATAACAGTCCTTGCAATTCATTAAGTGAGTTAAATGGCTCGTATGGATAAGAAGATACGTTCGCACATAGTTGCCGTAGCCCCAAAAATGAGATTTCCTGATTTTGTAAAATAGACTCGCTTATAACTCTTAGAACTCCTTAAACGAATCAGGTGGCTGTGAAAACTAAATGGTTCACAGACATGGTTCCAATAATTTTCTAACATGTGAAATTGGTCCTAAAACCAACCAAAAAACCTGCCAGCTATTCAAAAACAAACTCGCTATTGCGAGAATGTTCTTACAACAGTAGTTTAGTTCGCAAAAACTCAACTCAATATACCAGAGGTCTAAATTATAACAACTCACATGTCTTAAAATATTTGAAATTTAAATTTTTTTATAAATTTAGGATAAAATTGAGAAGGCAAGAAATTTGTAATTAGGCAAAAATAATTTACAAACATTATTATACGAAACGGTAGCACTTGAAACAACAAATAAAGAAGTACAGTCGCTATGTTAAGCTATGATAAGCCAACTATCATTGCCATGCACCTTTAAAACCGATTTTTGGTGTTGTGTACAAATCATGGTTATATGAACCTCAATCTGACTTAACTCGATCTCTGTCTTAGTTTGGCAGCGCAAAGATTAACTTGCTAATCTATATCCAATTAATCTATTTCCTAATATTCTACATCATATTGAAAAAACAGGTACTTTGATTGGTTAACAAGTAAAATGATCTTTTCAATCTGGGAATCGACTGGATTAAAGATTTTATTTTGGACAGCAACTGTAATAAAAATTCTTATTCCGGATATCGACTGTAATAAGAAAATTACTAATCCAAAACACTAATTTGTGGGTATCGACTGCAATAAAGATTCTTAATATGGGTATCGACTACAATAAGAAAATCGCTAACAATAACACTTACTTGTGGGTATCGACTGAAATAAGAAAATTACTAACAAAAACACTTTATTCTGGGTATCGACTGAAATAAAAACTTGTTTTGGGTATCAACTGAAACAACAATATCCTAATCTAAAATCTTTATAAAATAGAAAGCCATTTGAATCAAGCGCCAAATATTGAGCTGGTAAGTGTAACAAATTCTTTCTATAATTTCAATTTACTTCTAGCTTTACTTGTTTAGAGAATTTTGATTTTGATATCTTTTATATTATTAAAATTAAATTAAATTGAATTTTTACATATATTACTTATATTCTATATTTATTAAGTCATAGTATTTGTCAAATTCTGAAAATGTTTGAGTGTGAGTTAAAGTATAATAGGCTGTGTAAACAGGTGAATACCACCACGGAATAAATGACTTTAAATCAGCATATAGAAGTTCCACAACATCTGTTTTCCCGATCAAGCACACAACTACAACCGGGAATATATTACCTGTACCTCCTTCCAATGTTAACTCCAGCTTCTCATTAATTAAAGTCAATTACGCACCGCTAAAATAGCATAATCGCCATATAGCTTGAAGAATGGTATGGAAAATTTCACTTTATTCAGGGTAACGTTGGAAAAAGAAGATCTCATATCAGCAACAGCTATCCCCCGACTTACACGGTACTTTATTTACACGATTTTTAAAATATGAATTTAGGAAATTCCGTTCGCTTGGTATCATTCGCTCTTATATTTATAGTCTATATGTTTGATTCCATTAATGAAACAAATGATCGTGTCAAGTGATCCTGATGAAGAAGAGTCTCAACCAGTTGCATTCAAAGTAAAAGTCATCCGTAAAGGACTTGAATTAGAGCGAAAATTGCATTATCATTTTCTACAAAATAACCCAAAATTATAATGTTGAACGAGCTCTCCTATTTCAGCGGGATATTAATAAACGCTTAACTCAATATGAGGAAGTATATAAAGAAATAAATTGACAAAAAAAAAAACATATTGCAGAAATGCAAAAATCTGGGAAAATAGAAACCAGTGCAAAGGTAATATCGGATACATTTAACCATTACTTTGCTAATAAGGACAATGAACTGAGGAAAAATCTGCTGTCGAAACTACAAGTAAAAACCAAATGAAATGAATTTTTCTTGAACCCTCAGAAATAGAGATAGAGAACACAGTTAAAAGCCTTAATAAAGATCTTGCACCAAGCCTTAATAGAATCACTACAACAGATCTTATTACTATTGCTGATATAATAAGTGTCCAATATTCATTAACGGGGAATTATTCTAAGCCAGAAATACTAACAATTTATAAGGGTGGAGTTGAAAAAGATATGAAAAATTATAGACCGATTGCGATACTCAGTTCGTTTCGAAAACTGATCTAAGTAAAGTGAAATCCATGGCTTAATCACAAATCTTGATTCTTGATTCGCCTTAGCAATTGCACTTATTGGATAAAAGTGTGAAGATGGAGGACTTTACTCGGATTTTTTCACCAATGAGAAGGACCTTCTCTATTCTAATACATGTTGTTGTTGTATACTATTGGAAGGAATCGAAAAAAACGTCGACTCAAAGTAGCAGTAATATTTTTTTATTGACAGTTATCCATGCAGAATCAAAGATACACTCGTTCATAAAAAAACGAAAAACAAAAAACAAAATTATATCCGTCGCTTCATCTTCCACACTATAGATGTATTGCTTTGTGTCCGCAGAATAGAGCAGAATAAAAGATACACAAAAGAGCGCCAGACAGAACAATTTATTCTCTCCAGTAAATGGAAGTTTTAGAACAAGATACACAAAAGAACACAGCTTACATCAATCTCAAAGAAAGTAAAAGTAAATTATTCTTCTGCAACATTTATATCTTTCAGACAGCAGGACTATCTAGATGTAGTAAAAGAAGACTGGACGCATAGAATAGAGTTCATTTTAGGGGTGCAAAATATTATATAACTTAAGCAAGGTCTCATAAATGAATTTGTCAAATAATTTAGTAGACGCAGAGCTCAACCCATATAAGTTTCTTTCAAGCTTCTTTACCAAGGTTGTGAAAGACTATGGTTGAAACTGTCGTCTTTATACGGCCTCAAATAAAAAAGATACTGAAGTTGGAAGAAATGAAGGAACTAGTGGAGAACTATCGTGCAATAAAGGGCACCGAATGTTACTTAAAGTTCAAATGCCCGGCTCTTATCTAGCCAGCTTAAAAGAAAACATACAATTAGAGCCTTTTCTGAATCGTTTAAGATCATAATGACTCTTTTTTAAGTTACCCTATACTGACATGTGTATAATGGAAATACAAATACATGTCCATTTCAGTTCATAAAAATTACACCTATCCTTAGACCTACAAAATCCCAAATACCTTGAAAGACAGTTTTTATTTGTTAATTGAAACACGTTCAATTCAGTGCTAAATTTATCTTCAATCTTGGAAAAAATTGAAATTTCCAAAACGCGTAGACCTGATCATAAAATGATAGAATCTGGTGATTTACAACACTCGAGAATTATGACGTACATACCAAGCCAAAAAATTTACACACAAAAAAAACAAAGTCAATGTAATTTAATATTAATTTAGACCAATTGAATTGAATTTGATAGAAAATACTACATGACATACGTTATCCTTCCCATAATGTTGTGGGTATTATACGAATTTTCATTATACCATTCCAATATATATTACCCATTCCATTTATACAAATGGCTCAATTATAAATAGAGCATTATGAAAATCGGTCTGAATACTTTACTTTGCTTTCTTTATGTTGAATCTTTTTCTCTTTACAGACGGAAACATAAACGGGAATTTTGAAATTTAATTTTTGCAGATCTAAGAATTACTGTTACTGGCTTGAAATCCGACTCTTGCATATTTTCGTCATTTAGTAAAAATATTAAGCTCTTTAACACCTATCCCACTCCACTGATGCTATTACTGTAGCACTATATGAGGGGGAACAAATTTATGTCCTTTATGCTATTCTTTAGCGCTTAGAAAGATGTGTTTTGATAACAATGCTGTTAAATGGAATGAGTCATACTTAACTAATCGTTGCTTAAGGGTGTAGGCTTACCAGCAAGGGCAAAAAATGCATATTTTCATCCTTTTTTTTCCATAAAATGAATAACACTTTTCGAAATTTTTTTACTGGGTTTATTTATTGTTCGATGGAGTACAGACATCTAATTTATAAGTACTTTTTACGCATAAACGTAACAATTCCCGAATCAAGTGGAACATTATTCAACTTAAGTTCAACAATATTCATATCAACGATAACAATTTTAAAACCATTAGAAACATTTTAAACTCAACTCTAACAATATTCAAATTAAGTGGAGTACTTTGGAATTCAAGAGGAACCAAACCCATATTAACAGAACAAGTTTCAAAATCGAAAGTACATAATTTTTCGTATCAACTCAAAAAATTTGTTTCAATTTTACTCACTTCATGTCAATTAAAAAAAAAAAATGATTTATGTGATGTAGTCAAAGTTTTACCAAAATAACTAGATAAGTAATCGGCTGTAATAGTTCGAGTGGCTTCTTCAACAAGAGCTTGTAAATCCACAGAGGGGTCATTTAGTCTTACCCGTCCAGAATATTTCATTTCGGAAAACATGTTTTTAATAGGATTCAGCATAGGAAATGTGGTGAATGTTTTAAAATGTGCGAAATTTGTTCTACAGATTCTATAACTTCACGAGTTTTCTGGATTTGGGTATTATCCATAACAAGCCAGCATTTTCATACCGCGACCGGATACAACTTCAAACCATTCTAGTAGAAATATGCAATCAAAGTTGAGCAGAATTACATGTTGAATTGGGTAGAACTTTGTAGTATATAAAACTCAGATTATTTATAGCTGCTATTATTGTGACGTTTCATCATCTTACTGTAGGTATTTCTACAATGGCGCGTTCGTTTCCTTTAGCCCTTGCTTTGGATCGCCTAATATGCAAGTTATATCCGCGTTCGTCTATAAAAATAATATTAGATTCGTCTATTGGGAAATTTCTATAAAAGTCTAGAGCGTAGTTTTCGCGAGTGAGTTTAGTTGACTCGCCGCGGCGTTCATTTTATCTACTTCAAATCGCGCCAGCTCTAATATGATTTCTAGTTTTCGAAGGCCATTACAGATCGTCGTCAAAAATATGCTGATAGAACTATCACTCAATTTTCTATGAACTCTCTTCAATATTATGCCTGACCACATCTCTATAAGCTCTTCAAAATAGCTTAGATCATTCGGAGAAAGCTTTTCATAACTTTTATTGCTATACTTAAGTACGCTGAACTATTTCCTCTTCATCCACGTGAAATTGACACATTATTTTTCTTGCTGTTTTTCCGTCTTTCAATACTTGTTTCAACAAAATTTCTTTGTTATCTTTGCTAATGCGCTTATAACGTCCATTATTGTCATTTGCATTTCCGCTGCGTTCTGCACTCATTTCTAGAATTGGCTTATATTATATATTAAAAGCTTATGACTTTCTAAAAAAACTATCTCTCTCCTGTTTTTGCATTCTTTATCACTAATCACTACAAAATAATGTTTAATATTGAACTATTATTCTTCTCGAAATCACGGGTTGTAATGAAACTACAAGTAATGAAAAAATTCTTGTTGATGGCAATAAGAAGTGAAACAGCATTGCAAATTACTAAAAAAAACAAAAAAAAAAACAGAAAAAAAACTGTAAAATTTAAAAATGTTCTTATGAGGCATTAGTAAAAAGAGTAAAATTGAAATAAATATTGTGAAATTTTGATACGAATAATTATTTATTTCTGATTTTGAAACTGTTCCTATTGATAAGGGTTTTGCTCTTTTGAATTTAAAAATACTCCATTTGATTTGTGTATTATTTCAGTTGAGTTTAAAAATGTTTTTAGTAGATTTAAAATTGTTTCCGTTGATGTAAATATTGTTGCACTTGAGTTAAATAATGTGCCACTTTATTTGAAAACTGTTACGTTTGTATGGAAAAAGGTAGGTATAATTCGACTTTATGCCCATGGTACCAGCTCTTTGAAAACGATGCTATAGCAGCGATAATGCGGTGCCAACTTCTAACGACGGAAAAATCACCTTATATAAAAAAAATTCAACGGGTTTCCATTAACACGACCCAATAAGAGATATTGTTTGTGGCTTTCGTGAAAAAGAAAGCAATTATTAAAAAAATTTCGACTTTGTAAACTTCTAGTGCTCATTTTACTTAAAAAATGGTGTTTGATCGGCTACGAAAATTCGAATTTACATCAAAGATGAAAAAGCCACGATCAAGGATTAAAGAAAATAGTTCAGAATATAATAAAACAAACGCAGCTAAATCAGACATTTCGTTTTCGAGTTATCATTGTCACCGATTTAAAGTTTTGAATTATGTTTAAAATGTACGTATATGTTCAAGGAGGTACTTTTCCAGGTCTCATAACTTCTCCAATTTTTATCAGATCAAATTTTAGCACAATAATCTTGAATAGCTGTACTTTCGGATTATGTAATCGATATTTTGAAAGTTTGCAGGTAGTCCTCCCACCTTAAGAATGGTAATATATTGATCTAGGATTCGTTCACCCAATCTTTTGGAGTCCGGCAAGGCGTTATATTTGGAACTCATATTCTTAATCTATATTAACGATCTAAAAGATGCAATTAGCTCGTCTTACTTGCTATATGTTGATGATATGAAAATACATATAAAATAATAAATGAGCCACAATAAAACTGGTGTAAACATAATTTCCTTTCCTTAAGTTCAAATATATTACTTTTGCTAGAAAGTTGAATATCATTCGCTGGAATTATCCCCTTGATGGAATTCCTATAACTAAGGTTACTGAAATGTGTGATCTGGGTGTGATTTTTGATCATTAGCTTTTGTTTAATAGGCACATCAATAGTATCACTAAAAACGCTTTAATATTGTTTGATTTAATTTTACGATGTACGAAGTTTTCTCCACAAGTTCAATCGTTCAAAGTGCTTTAATATGTTAGTCTCGTATATACAGAGTGTCCCGTAAGTGTTGTGAAACGCGAGGCTATGGATACAAATAACATACTACACACTAGCAAAAACGGTTTCTGATATAATGGGACTTGAAGATACTTGGGTACGTTCTCATAGATTACCCTGTAATTTTTTAATGTTACACCCTATGCTGTTGACTTATACTTCGGTAGATATTGGAAATTTCCAATGGTGGGTAACTTTTCCCCTTCTCTGCACTGTTTTAAAGTTACGGCTCAATAACTCACTGGAAACGGTTACGTTTTAAGCACAAAGTGTATTGGTAATTTTAAACTTAAGCTTAATTTTGTTGAGCCAAAACTTTAAAACGGAGAAGAGAAGGAGAAAAGTCCAACGATTATCAATCTACCGAAACTTATTATTTCATCATCATTGGGTGTAATATTTATAAATCACAGGGTGATCTATGACAACATACTCAAATATCTTTAAGTCCCGTTATCTCGGAAACCGTTAGGATTTCCCCCCACCACCCATTCAATTTTTTGCTAGTCTAAGTATGACCTAACTGTAGCTTTCGGGTTCCACACCACTTACCATGTATATGGAATCCTTTTTATGCTATAAATATGCACACAAAATTGAGATCGTTCAGAGACGTTTTATTTGGTTTATATTTTGCAAATTATGAATATAACGATAGATTAATTAGGATATCTATGACAACTTTACTTTAACGAGTTATTTTTATTTAAATTACTTAATAATAAAATTGAAGCTTTTGATATTCCATAAAAAAATTTGCGTAAATGTTCCATCTTGTCCTACACGTCAACTATTAGTAATTAATCATTAACTGAGCTCTCTCATTCTTGCCTTTCAACTGGTCAACGTAATACCATAGATAAAATGCTTTCTTAGAAGGAGTTATTCCTTTCTATATTTATTGATATTTTATTTTGCTTCTTACTGTTATTTTTTTTTCTGTTTCCATACTTCTTTCTATATCTTCCTTCTTCCATTTTTTTTTATTTTTTCTCCTAATATTATTATTAATTGTTAGTAGTTTTTAATTTATTATCCATACCTTTTTTTTAATTTGAATTTGTATTTAAATGCTTTTAGTATAATTGTTTATTATTAAGTGTTCTATTCTTTATTTTTTCTAATTTCTTTAATTTGTTTTCCATGCACTTTTCGTCTAATTAAAATTCTTATGTAGATCTATTTTTTCAAATTAAGTCGGCAATAATGGCGTCTGCTGTTTAATATCGGATCAACTGCTTAATATAAATAAAAATGTTTATCAGTACTAAATTCAATTAGCCCACATGGCCTAATTAAAATCTGTTCCGCAACTAGATTTTATTACTTAGATAATTAACAAACGAATGGACAATATAAGATAGTTATAAGAATAAACGAGTATATCTGTATGAAGTACCTTTAAAAAGATATTCCTTATTGTCGGAAAATAATGTACCCTGTTCATTTTTGAGATAGGTCAGGTGGATTAGACATAATACATATAAAAAAACAAGCTTATTTTTATACTCTTCCGAAAATATGTACAGTAACACTTCATGCAGGGGGTAGGCACCTCTTTTAAGCAAATTACAATGCGCTTAAAAGCATTTTTCTGTTAAAACTGAATAAGCATAAACAATACCTCATGTACCGATCCTCTCACATAACAATCAACAACTTTTAATTTCATCCCCAGAAGAGTCTTACGAATAAAACCAACACTTGAATCTATTTAAAGTCATACTTTTTAATTAAGCGTGGATAATACCATATAGTCCCTACCTACCTTACCTACCTACAATACCCCGCGTGTCTTCCAGAGAAAAGTAATGGAAATGAAAAGAGCACAATTAAGCACGTCTGCGAGAATGAGGAAAATTTCGTATACAATTAGAGAAGCGCAATTCTCTATCATACTATGGCTTTTATCGTTTTCTCCCGTCCCAGGTGTTTCCTAACGCACATGCATCTACCTACATATACTACCTTTATGTAGATAGTATAATGTCTGCAGAGACGTCAAGAGCAGAGGTACAACATGACATATATGAACGTGTTTAAAAAGGGGTGAAGCACACAATAAAATTTCAGCAGAGTCGTTTCCACCAATTTCGTTTTGTTATCCACCATTGCCCAACAACCAACCCACTATCACCAACAATAAACGACCCCTTGCCAACAGTCAACATTATTTAGTTCTTCATTTACCAACCAATTCTCCTCCGCATATAAGTTTGCATCATTTAACCTACAAATCAGACAATCAACGAGATTTTGAATATTTTTTCATCGCCCCTGAAATTGATGAGGTACTAAAGGTGGAAGGGTTAGAGCCGCGGGGGTAAGATAGGTTTAGGGAAGGTATATAAAAATGAAATAAAATATAAAATTGGATTTCCGGTGTTATAATTCAATATAGTGGTACATTCTAAGTTTCGCTTGTTTGGCTTTATTCCAGAACTGCGGTGTGACTACCGGTGTATATCATGGCAATAACGACTAAATTTTGTACTAGAAACCCCAAAAACAAGGGAAAAGAAACTAAAAATAGCGGATTTTAAAACAATGGTTTTTTTAGCTTTTCAATTATATAGAGGTATATGTTATAGTTATAGATAAAAAACTTACTGAACTCAATTTATTCCATACAAATTTTCTGGTTGTTCTGCTTATAGTTGGTAACCCCCTTGTATTAACAACAACAGCGCCTATTATAACACTGTCAATAATTATTTTTCGCTCCTTCTACTCTTCAACTATAATGTATTCATGTGCAAACACTTTTGAAAAAAATAAATAAAATAAAAACTACACGAAAATTTACACCAGAAGTGTTAATAATTCCAACACAAAACGGTTAACGGTTAACGGTTAATCCGATTCAAGGGGGTAGAGAAGCTATAAGCCACCGACAGTCGAGGAGCACTTTCGAGTATAAACAGAGAAAAAAAACACAATCACTACTACACTAGCAGACAAACAATTTATATATATTCTCTTTTTTTACTTAGATTCTACACACCAGTATTCTCTAACTTTGAGGTTATATTTTTTAATTGTTTTCCACTTTTTAGAAGAACTTTATTCTCAAACTTTAAAAAACGGATAAAACACCAAAAACCCAATAATGATTCTCGAACCCAAGTAATTTTTTTACACACGTGCCTGCAACTTAAGTTAGCGGAAACTTATAGAGGGTAACACTTCACTTTTAGCTAACTTTGACTTAGTAAGCACTAAATTTACTGCAAACACCTCACACTAAATCACACAATGGCGAACAATGTTCATGTCTATATTTATTCGCCGAGAGCAACACGACGACTACTCTAGATGTTCTTGGCCCAGATCATGAGTTCAATTCCATGAATTTCCTTTTTCTGAGAGGTATTCCAAATACACACGTGTAGTGCGCATGAGTTGCTCCAATTCCATATTTCAATTCCGAAAGTTCAGACTAATTTGCTGGGGGTAAGTATAATAAAACTTATGGGGAAGTTTTGTTAAGTTTCAACCCCGCTTACCGGGCTTTCCGGGTTTACATTCAAATGGTTTATGTTGTGTTTCTTCTCCTTTTTTTTAGGAAAATACTCCTTTTGGCGGCTGGAGAAAACACAGTTTACAATTTCTCCGCAAGTAGGTGCACACTCACGTTACGTTTGTACTTTTATATAGGGAGATATTTTTTATAACTATGCGCTATGGCTATGTGAATGTGTGAATATCCCATTTCGTGTTCTGTCTACCAGAGTAATTGGAATAGGGAATGAAAAGATTCTCATCGACAAGGAATGGAGAATTGGAGACTCTTTCTCTTTTTTTACGTGAATATGTTAATATGTATATTGTGACCTGTGGGTGGGTTAGGTAAGCCTTAATCAGGTTATAACCTTTCAAGTACAGGGGGAATAGGACAGCGCTGAGAGAATTGTTATCTTAACGGCCGGCATTTAATTCAGGTAGTACAAAAATTTATACTTTTGTGTTGTTAGCATTGGTGAAATTAATTTTGTTCCTTCCTTTTTCTTTGCTGTTGTGGATGCGTGTGTCTTCTATGACCTTATAAAATCGGAATGGGTCTAGATTTGGGATTTAATTATTCCAATTTTTCTATTGGAAACTTTTGGGGGAAAAATGTGGTAAACTTGATTTTTATTGTTGTAGGTGTCTCTTGTGTTGTTTTTTCTGTAAAGATTTCCTACGGCTATTGTTGAGTTAGGTATTTTCTTCTCATTTTAAATTTAGATATGGTGTTGATTTTTAATGTCCAGATTAATGTGAGACATATACTCAGTTGTTATTTTGTAATTAATTTTTATTGTCTGGTAGTTGAGTTGAAATGAAAAACAGAAGAAAAAAAATTAGCAATCGTACACACATTTTTCCCGTTTTGTTTTTTATAACAATGTCAGGGTCATTTCAAAGAAAATTAAAAAAAATTTTTGTACTGATTGCTATGTTTAATTTTTTTTATTTTCTTACGCATTGGGGTTGAGTCCGAAATCCAGAAAGACAAAGTTCGGAATGATAAAATCCAGAAAGACAAAATCCAGAAGAAACAATATGCAGAAAAGACAAAATCTAGAAGGGACAAAATCCAACTTAAAATTAAGGTGACCACTTAAGCCTTAATCTGAGTATCCATGTACCTCATTGGAGCGGAGCCATTTTGCGGTATCTCTTGCAATACCTTGAGGCTTACCGTTTAAAACTGGATCCAAAACCAATTAGACCTCCAAATAAGCCAAAAGCTTTATTAAAGGACCTTCACTTAAGAGGAGCCTGCATCGTTTATGACTATCTTGGAATCAATTCATAATAATTACAGGAGTCCTTACCAGACACTGTAAACTAAACGAACACATGCATAATATAGGGTATATCACCCACTGATGAAGTATGTAGGTTATGTCCCAAAGAGGATGAAACGTCGTAGTATGTCTTATGTCAATGCGAGATCATTACAAATTGTAGATTCTAGACTTGTGGCTCATACTCAGGGGCGGATTTCTCAGGGGCGGATTTCCCTATAGGCCGAGTAGGCCCGGGCCTAGGGCGGCAGATTTAGGGGGCGGCGATTTTTTCTTGTAGTTGTGGGTATTTCATTACATTTTTATACTTTTTCGTTTTTTTAAATAAAATAATTCGTTGGAAAGTGTTATTTTTAATTCTACTCCATTTTTTTCAAATCTACTCCGATTTATGAGGCAGCCTACTCCGCTAATTCTAGCCTGGGGTCCCTTCACTGGATATAGATCATTCAATTTTTCGTGTTTTACAGGGAGTAGGGGGCGGCAATCTTCCATAGGCCTAGGGCGGCCAAGTGATCAAATCCGCCCCTGCTCATACTTCTTAAATTCTGTCGACTTTGAAGTAACTCTACCCAAAAATATACTGTGCTTCCTAGGCAGAGAGGGATTATTGGATGATACATAAAGAAAGCAGTGTGTTATGGCCCAATATACGGATAATTCTTCCAGCAGCCAAGGGCATATTTTGGTCAAAATAATCAACGATTGCTAAACAATTACCTCGCATGGAATTGTTCTGCAGCCGTCGGTTGTTTGACTGATTAGCCCAACAGCTGGTGGCGATGAACTCTTAAGCCCCCCATTCACTTACAGATTATCTACAGATCCGAATTGTAGATATATTTGAATTCCGCCACCCATTAACAGTTCAAATCGTACGATTTGATCTACAGTCTAGGTAATCTGCGTGTGTATGTTGAAAATTTGTACGATTAGATTGTCTACCAGATCGGCAATTCATGGACTGCAGGCTGTAGATCTGTAGATAAATACACCACACACATGCAGTTCATCGTCAGATAACAGGATTGCAGATTTGTAAACTGCATACAAAGTGTCCAATTTCATCGTCAATCATTATTTTCAGATCAGTTTGATATTTTTGTCAGATAATTGTAGTTTCTCATTACGCCCAACATAGATAGAAGTACATTCAACGAACTCTGAAGTATACAGGAAACATGGAAAGTAAAATAGTACAAAAAAAAAGAATGGAAAACTTTAACAGGAATACATAGAACGTTAAAAAGCTACTACTAATTCTGATAGGAAAAAAATTAATAACCTCATATGTTAGATGCTTTGTGAAGCAACCAATCTTTCACCCAAAAACGTTTTTACTCTTCACTGGTACTTCTGATAAAAGAATTATTAAAATAAGAGCTGCAATTTTCTTCTTTGAAAAAATCATTTTAAAAATTCAACCGAATTGCATGAGAATCGTGAACAGACTTAATTACGATATGGACTGAAGAGCGAACTGTAGGTGTGTGCTTAATCGTCAGTTTATTTTAAGTTTTCTAAATGTCAAATTTCAAACTTAGGATCTGATCTGATACTAGTGGGTGGACGAAAACCGATTTGGACTGACAGATGCAGTCTGAATCTGCAGATAATCTGTGAGTGAATGGGGATCTTTGGTGGAGCAATCGACGATTACAATAATAATTAATCTCGCATCGTTATTATTATGTAAAGCGATTGTTTACTACTAAGCGACTCAGGTACTGCAACCCGAAAGGACAACGACAAGGTTGTGTCGTTTGTTTACATATCCGCATCGCGTTGTGAGCAAAGCTTACTTCCGAATATAGGGGGCATAAAAAACCAATGACTGGTCTGGCTAGTGCCCCTTTAGTTATCAGTCATGGTAGTGTCAAGTTTCGGTTCGAAGATAGGTCAGCTTGTTTTGGCTTAAATCAAAGATTTGTGTATTTTAAAGTGATTCAAGCGCTTTTAGCCATTTCTGTTTTAATTATTATTTTCTATTATTTTGATTGCATTGGGACACGAAAAGTGCACAATAAGCCTATGAATAGCTGCGGTGAAAAGGCCACTAGCCTCGCTTAATCTTAAGCCTTAATCTACATTTATACTCCAATCCTGATACGAAAAAATAAATAACCGAGAGGTTAAGTGTCCATGCGACCTTAAACTTACAGATTACGTTTGGACTTTTTACCGGGTTAAACTTAATTTTGTTCAAGAAAGAATTTTTTGGGATTCTCCGGTATATAGCAAAAGCTAAAAAAATGTTCTATTTTGTTATTTCATCACACAACCCATTAATTTTTGGTGACAAGTTTCAAGTCTTGGTTCGACTCATCAAAACGTCACAAATAGTGAAATTGTGTGATTTGAAAAACAAATGAAAAAATGAAAAAAAAGAAGAAAGAAATAAAAAGTTTGAGAAAAATAGAAAAAAACAATTTTTTTATTTATTAAAAAAAATTTAAAAGATTTTAAAGAAACAGATTCATTCGAAGCGAATCGAACCTGTATACGCCACGCAGTGGGCTGAAAAATAAAATAGAAAAGGAAGAAGAAGAAGCGTTTCGTGTCAGCAGAAAACCTTACACTCATCGGTGCAGCTTGGTTTTCTGCCTGCTGCAGACGCTTGAAAATAGATCAAACTGATCTCTTCTCATATAAACTCAGAAATAAATTCTGGGTGTGAATTATATGAGGAAAAAACACTCCTATACATGCCCAGGAGGAAAATAAACAGATTACGTTTGGACTTTTTACCGGGTTAAACTTAATTTTGTTCAAGAAAGAATTTTTTGGGATTCTCCGGTATATAGCAAAAGCTAAAAAATGTGTTGAACCAAGACTTGAAACTTGTCACCAAAAATTAATGGGTTGTGTGATGAAATAACAAATTAGAACATTTTTTAGCTTTTGCTATATACCGGAGAATCCCAAAAAATTCTTTCTTGAACAAAACTTAAACTTACACTGTGAAATTGGCCAATAGAATTTTACAAATTTTAAGATTTAAATGCCCGACTAAACTTAAAAACAAAACACATTATTCCATTTGCATGAATGTAGTAGAGATTTGAAATAGGTTCGAGTTCGACTATAGGTTTTTTCGCAATCAACTTTCGAAACAAAAGGTAAATTTTGTCACGAAAATTACTTTCTTAAATTTAAGGATATTCATTAGTCCGAGGAACTTTATATACTCACTTCTTTTTAGTTGTACTTTTATTATTTGATTAATTGGAAACATTCGAAATCTAATTTAGAATTTTCATAAAATCCTTTCGGGAACCAAAATTTATTTTTTTTAGAGGTAGCGTCGCTATTGGACGAAGGGCGAAGGGGACATATATTTTTCTTTTTTTCTTCAACTTTTTGAAGATATAGCGCGTAGATGACACCGACACAGTTTATTAGAATCTTCAACATAGCATAAATCTAGACTTCTAATAATCTTTAGGGATACCTATGCCATGGAGCTTCAATATGTTATTTAGGATCAGTAGAAACATACAACAGGAGTAAGAAATATTCTAGACATTGTAGGTATGTTGAAAAATCAGCAGAACAGTTCTAAGTAGATAGATGACATCCTCTTCGAATTTACATGCGAGCAAAAGCTACCACTGCCACATTTAATATTACTTTAAAAATAATGCAAATATTCTTTAAACACACTGACACTTCTTCAACCAGTATTTTAAAAATTTCTTCTTTATCTGCAGTCTAGGTTTATTTTTAGCACTTTTTAAACGAATTAGTCGTCTACTAAACCATTTTGGATGAGAGCCATTGAAGAGAATTTTTCGTGACAAAGCATATGCTTTTTCCAAACACGTGTATGCTAAAGTACCTAATGCTCTATCTAAAAGTATGTGATAAACTCCGCAATATACTTGTTATTCTTGAAGTTTGAAGCTTTTCGTAAATAGGTCGAACACACCCCGTTACGTAGTTAGAAATTTTGGAGATAAATTACAGATGATTATAAAATATATTTCGATTGTAAAAATTTCCATCCTTTACGGCTGAAATTTGTATTTTAACTAAAATACGCATTCACCAAATATGAAACTTTTGCTTAAGAAGTGCCTGCTCATATTAACTTTCTTATAATTCCAATACCTTATTGATAAGCAAAATTCACACCACGAAAAACATCCACGTCTTCATTCATGCCCAGGAATCGGTATGATATTAGAACGATTAGACAAAAATAATGTTCGATTTGTTGTATTGACGGGATTTTCATAGTGATGCCAGGTTTCGTTAATTGAGCTTTATTTCGAAAGCAGTTTTTATTGGTTTTCTTATGTTCGAAATATAAGTAAGTATACTTATTATAGTTAATTGGGCCATTCACCAAGATTTACATCGGTTGATAGCCTCTCTCCACCCAATTTAAATATTCCTGGCGTTTGAATTTTTTTTTTTATGTAGGAGAACAATTTAACTTAATAATTAAATAATTTAGACAGGCACTTATCATTAGATTGCAGCTGTTACGATGTTGTGCTCATTATTTTCGTTGTAAAGTATTTTCAGCATTTCTTTAAAGACGACTGATTCAAAGTTGCAGCTCTGAACAGATATATTTACGAAAAGATAGTCAATTGATTGTGAAGTAGTTCACATTAGGACTATATACTGTTCTCCTTTCGAAGTAGTGGGAAGCGTTTTGAATATGACCACTGTCAACCTGTTGAACAAAGCACCAATGTTGCTAGTTTAGAGTGGGGCTCTTGATTTTTCTAAAGAACTTTTTCGATGCTAACTTATCTATCTAACATTTCTTACATCAATTTCGAACGTTATTTACTAGAGACTTTCTCCTTCACATCTTTGACTCCTAAATGATTTCCTAATAAGCTATCATATACTTAAACATCTTGAAATATTTTTTCTGGCTTTTTTTTTGCCCTAGCAGCGGATACCCTTTCCTTCGTTAGAATTAACTAGTGTAAAATGATCTCTCAGTCATAGTATTCCACATATAGTACTCACTTATGGTAGGTGAGGAATAGTATCCTGGGGAACCGCTAAAGAATAGGCAGCAGTATAATATAACCTTTCTCCTAGTCTTTGTGAAAGCACATCTGCATTTGTGATGTTAAATAAGTAATCAATCTTACAAACGTACTCCTATAAGTCCTGTAATCTTCATCCTATTTGGCTCTCTAGTTTCTGGAACATTGAAAATCATTAACCATAATGAAAAGCTAGAACCAGTTCTCGGGGAAAACCTGTGACCTGAATCAAACATAAATCATTAATTTAAATTTGCCTAAATAGTAGAGCCGATATTTGGTATTGCTTCAACGGCTGGCAATGGAGGCTCATTTTCTCTCTATTCTCCAATCTTTTGGCTTTTATTTACCGTCTTCTAGTAAAATTTTAAAACTTTTTCCTTGCCATGTAGTATTTCAAACATCTTTTATATAGGTCAGTCCTTGCATGGTAAGAAATGTCTAGTCGAGTATGGCTTTTCCTGAAGCGTACAGATATATTTGTTGTACTTTGTAAATTATACGAATTTTATCCGTATTCCATAAGAAATCTCGTAAGCTTGGAAAGAGTAGAAATTCTGTTGGGAATGTTTGTAATTTGGTAGCAAGATTTATCTCGATGGCTGAAGCTTATTTTAGTTTCTTTGCTCCTACCAACTGAACCATGATCGTCTGTTTAAATATTCCCTTTAAATTAAATGAAGAAGCCTTAAGTCAGCCGTTCTGAAATAGAATCTGTCTTCGAATGTTTGTCTTTTATGTATTTAATTGCCATTGTAACAACAATCTTCTGAGTGGTATTTTTAGGATTCAACTTGGAAAAGGCATCCTTATGGGTGTACCATATGCAAAAACAGAAAAAAGTAAACTACTATTAAAGAGATAATTTTTAATTCCTAAGTGAATAGCTATAAATCTAGACATGAAACTCAATATCCTGCCATCTATTCGTAAAGTATACGAGAAAAATATCTGCCTCTAATAAATTAATACGGACGAGGGCTTAGAAACTACTGTTAAGCAGGTAGATTAATTAGACCTAGTCATATTAACCAAAAAGTTGTAAATTCACTCAAGAAGTGCATATGTCTTCTTATAATACCTTACCAAGTTAACAGCAGCAGATTCTTGTCTGGCGTCATATATAGGTATATTTGGATACAACTTGAAAAAACGTTGAGGTAGAAATCTGAAATTTTGTGTGCACTATTAAAATAAAATATTTAAACTCAGCTTTGAATATGGAAGAAAATGAGGCAATTCCTTCATAGTATTGCCACACAAATAATTAAAATTTTCACATTTCTGTAAAACTGTTTAGAATGTGTTGACATCCTATAATAAGTGTCGCCATAAAAAGAAATTGATTTTAAACGCTTATTTTAAATGCTGTTGGAAACACTTTAACTTGTAGTGGGTTGACATTTTGCATAAGAAAATACGTCGACTGGTACGGATACTTTTATTTCCAAAAAATTTCTAGTATACATGCATACTCGTAAAATTCCATGGAAAATTTGTAATGTAATTTATGTTTCTGAATTAAAATTGTCAAATTAAATATACTTAAAAGGGTCCACAGAAGAACACAGTTTTTAATTGATTCTGCTCTCATGTTTTCGAATCTCTCCCAAGTGAACCAATTCCATAGTCATAGTATTTTGGATTGACTCCCTTCTACCGTTAGGTAGGCATTATTTAAAATATTCCACCTATATGGTCCATGGCTTGACTACCCAACCAATCCTAAACGCTTACATCTCATTTAGACACGTCCTGAAATTCTTCTACCAGATTTGAGTAATAAATTCACAGAATTATTTTGGGGGAGGAAAATCCTTTGAAAAGGAATACACATCACGCTATTTTCATGTCTTGACTTTTTATTGCGGAAAATTCTCTCCGGAATAATATTGTTTGAAAAATGATGTTCAAAAGACAGTTCAAGTAGTCGGATTCACTTATGGCACATCGATTTTCTGTCATTTTCTTAACTGAACACATAAACACATATAGAGAGGTAGATATCCTTTGGATAAGGATGTATTAACGGCATATTCTCTTTTGTAGGAATCATAAAATCTGATGTCATTGAAATAAAGCAAAAATAAAAAAAACTCATTTAGTGTGTGAAATACAAAAGGATTATAAAACATAAGCATATTTGACATTTATAAATGGAGTGGAAAGTTTTTTCTAGTTTTTTTTTCTCAGGAAAACACCCATCGTTTTGTTAAGATAAATTTTGCAATTCATTTGCTCGAAGTTACGAGTCTAACTGGGGCCTTTCTTGTGGAGCTCTATATAAAAATACACATATGTAAGTCAACTTTCTTTAAATTGACATGCCTTTTTTGTTTGCGCGTATAAATGATGTTCTTAAAAATAATAATAATAAATAACAATTAAACAGAATAGAAAACTAATTACATTAAAATAAAAACAAAAATACATTGTTAATAAATTAAAATAGACTTAAAACAAAAAAACAAGTTACGCGCTACGAGGACAATATGAAAGTGAGCGGTTGTCGAAAAGAAAACGTTTATATAAGTAACTAATGGTTTTAATTTTCTCAGTATGTATTTATATTCTTTATTTATTAGTTCTGTGTCCTGTAATAAGTTTATAACTAAATTTTTTTCACATAAATGTGGCATGCTTCCTTTAGTTCTCGTTTTTTTCTATTATTCTCCATGTCGATTATTTTTGCATTATCGAAAGAAAATATGTACATGCCCTGATTCTATTGCGTGGTATGCTAGTGCTTATTGCGGTGACTGTTTCTTGATATACGTCAATAAACAAGCAAGAGTGCCATGTACACTCCATTATTTTTCTTCTGTAAGGTTGGTGGACCTAAAACTTGAAATTTGTTAATAGTTGTTGCGATTATTAGTCATAAAATTATACAATGAACGCCAGCGCCATGTTTATTATTAAAAAGCATTAAATGGGGGTAAAAATTGGACATAGAAGCTCTCTGCAGCGAAACTCAATAGACGTTATGTACACAAAATTCAGTTAACATAGGAACTCAAGCCAGCAGATAATTCTAAGCGCCAACTATTCTTCAGTTGGATTCTGGAGACGCGTAATGAGGTGACGATTTTTCAAACAAAATCATCTTCACAATTGGAAATGAATGGCTGTACCAACAAACAAAACTTGGATAATGGTGTGATATATGACAAAAAAATAATAACCTTCAAATACTTGGTAGTTATGCCCAAGTACTTGAGAGAGTACTTGATTTTTTCAAGTACTAGTACCAGAAGTACAAGTAGGTACGAGTCCCGGTACTGATATTGGTATTTGTCCTTGGAATTTTACAGCTCTAGCTATGTCAGTGAAGACAGTGCTAACAGGAAAACTGTATGAAGCATGAGACAAATTTTAAATTTTGTTACAAACATGGCAACAAGAACAATTGGAACATTGTATTTTCTATATGAAAACCTTACGAATGACCAGAGCTTGGAATGAGAGGGTCGCTGGTATGAAATAAAGTCCACCCAAAACGTATTTGATTAAGACAAAGCACACTAATTTATTTTTCATTTCAAAAGGTTAATTGAACAAAATTGCTCCTAATAACCAAACATTAAGTAAAGAATAGTACATAAGTGGGCTAGGATTCTCCGGATTCAACCTGTTGCGGCTTCTTATGACTTCATGCAACTCGCCGGAAAATATCAAGACTTTGTTGGCTTAAAATATGTTTATTTCACTTATTTTGTCACACACAGTCCAATTTTGTCTTAAAATTTTTAAAACTAGTACTATTATTGATTTTTAAACTGAAATAATTCTATACTTAAAATTTCACTCATCCTGAACTGTAATGAAACAAAAAAAATAAATAATAAGAAAAATTAATTCAAATCCTTACTTATGTGATTATGTAATGATGTAATGATTATCCCATATACTACCTATACAGAAAATACTAGGAAAATTTCTGGATGGCAATTAATAAAATTATTGAACTCCGCCATGATTTTTACGTAAGAAACTGTCAAATGAAATGACTGAATTTCAGATGAAGCCATTATGGAGACAGTCCTGTCTAGGCTATTACGGTTGTTAGAATACCAACAGGTTGCGGAAAATGAAAAACCGATTCAAAACAACTTATAATGTATTTAACAATTATTCAATTACAATAACAGTTCGTGTGCTGTGCACAAAAGCTTTAAAAGTAACTCCACTAACTCACAAACTTTATACACCGACTGTCGAGATTACAAGACGGACTACGAATGACGAACGACGACTGTCAGTAATGATGTCTGGTGTATACGTTTACATGATGTGTTCGTTTATACTGTATGCGTTTTATGGTTCTTCATTAAACGCGCAGTGGCGTACGCTACACGGTCAATTTGTAAAATTAGACGAAAGTCCACGACTGCATTGCGTTTATCAACTTACAAAAATTTAATGTTTTAAATTGAATTATATTTTATGAGTTGACTCCATTAGTCTGTAGGCCACCACATGCGAGGACTTATATTGAGTAGTCATAATTTTTAGATAATATTTCAATTCTCTTATCATCAATTCTTCTCTCATCTCTTCTAAAGAAGACTGTGTATATAATCCAAAATGCTACACCTATACCGACTTGTAATAAATTTCCAAATTGCTACATCCATCAATTACTTTGGACGGTAATCATAGTTTATATTTCTATTTTGTCAACAACACAGCATACATAAATCAATCCTAAGGCCTTAAGTTATAAAAAGTTCCTCAAGTCAGTTCGTGGTATTGCTCTCCGTAATCACAGTTAATTATATCCGTGCACTTCTTGAACCCTGACAGTTAATTCAATTAAGTCTCGCTGCATAGTTTTGACACACGCAAGATGTCATGCTGACTCACCGATTGGTATAAGGAAGAAAATTTTATCCATTTGAGGTTAAATAGTTTTATCGCGTGCCCATTGCTAATAGAAGGAGCTTATTAATCATTAGCCGCAAGGAATTCGCATCATAAGTACTGTTATAAGATACATATAATAACATGAAATGATGAAGGAGATTGGTCAGTTACTGTTATAAGATACACTTAACAACATGAACTGAAGACGGAGATTGGTCAGTGGTATAGAAATGAAACTTTATTGAAAGCCTGTAAGAGGAGGAGAGTAGGAGGAAGAGACTAGGAAGAGGAGGAGGAATAGGATTCTTAACTACAATGGATCGGCCTTAGAAATATTTTTTCAAAATTCTTTTATTCACATGATTTTTGGCACTTGTTAAAAGCAATAAAATTTTGGAATTTAGATAGAGTGGTAGCATTACCCAATTACTCACAGAAAAATTCATTTCTCGTTATTAGAACCGTAGCAGAATTTGAGTATCGTCGCTTGACTTTTATCTTTTTTTATGTCTATATTTCAAAGTTATGATAAAATGATGCTTAAAATAGTGGGATTTCTTCCTGTGAGGATCCATTTTTCTTTAAAATGTTGTACAATCTCTAATCACATACTCATTGGTATAAATGTTTAGTTCAATTTTAATCAAATTATATCAAAAGGTCAATTCGGATAATTGAAAATAAAAACGACGTTCAGATGGAGCTGCTTGCCTTCTTAGGAAAATGAATAAACTTATTCACGAATTGGCTAGCCACGGTTTGGGCCTTCGGTGCTATTATATGCCGCAACATTTCTCTCTAGGGAATTTTTTCTGTTATATATAAAAAGCTAACTCCTCAAGGAATTGCAAATGTATAGATACTACAACAATGTTCACAAATATTTGGGACATATACTCGCACATGTTGTTTTTTAACTTAAATAGAACTTTCGAAAGCGATCGTTCTGAGAGCTGTATTTAATAATTGTGTTCGGTATAGTCTACATAGAGTGGGAAACAGTAAATAATTATCCATATTTACTTTTAAATTCAGCCGTTCTTTCGGCACAACTTCGTGACTTTTATGGTGTACATAATCGTCCAGTGGGGTAAGCTATTCGTCAAACAGTGAACAGATTTTGTATCAAAGACCCTTTCCAAAATGCAACAACAACAAAACGATATCGTAACGTGCGATCTGAAGCTAATATTGTCCCTGTCAAGGAAAGTGTGCGCAAGGATCGAAATCTATCCATTCAAAATAGACTACACAGAGACCCCTTCATATCCAGAAAAATGCGTTGCTTTCTGAGGTTTACACGCTACTGGTATGACTAGTCTAAGTGATGCAGCAGTTATCGTTACAGTCAATGGACAACGTTACCGGACGATGATAAATGAATATTTCTTAGAAAATATGGATGACATTGAATTTAGCAAGATGTGATTTCAACAATATGAATGTAACTACGTGTCATACATTGAAATCACGATTATTATTCCGAGAATAAGATAGCCTTTGAGATCATGTGATCTGATGGCTCTAGACTATTTGTTATGGGGTTCGGATAATGCTGATAAAACAGTAAAAATTCATGACTTAGAAGGAAAACTCTGCTTGTGTTATTCATGACATAGGTATAGCAGTTATTGCTTTAAAAAGTGACCCAAAATATTGAACGAATAGAATGCCATTCATCTAGAATAGTCACGGTGTCCATATGCCCGAAGTCATTTTTATGGTTCCGTACCCAAATGGTAAGAACGGGAACCGTATTATTAAGACTTCGCTGTCCATCCGTCACCAGGTTGTATCTCATGATCCGTAATATGTACACAGTTGAAATTTTCAGACTGTGTATTTCTATTGGCGATATAACAAAAATTATAAAAATAAAATAAAATTGAAGGGGCCCCCCGTACAAATAACGTTTGTATTTTTTCCTCGTTTTATAATGAATGAAACATTATTATTATCATAAGCAGGCATTTTTTTTCTAATTACTGGAATAATTTCGAAGGAACTATAAAATTTCTGAGATAATTAACTCGAAGTAAATTTTTCATAATATTAGGTATAATAAATTAGTTAAATATAATTTCATTATTTCTCTATGGTTAATGCTTAAAAATACAAGTATGACTCATTAAGTTGCACTTTCATTTTTTGAATCTATCTGAAATCTTTTCTGATGGTTTGCCTCATTATCAACCATTCGATCGGTCCCTTTAGTGAATTTGTCAAATTAAATTATTTATATTAAGCTGCATATTAAGCTATATGAAATTTTTTGTAGAGACTAGTTAACATCGTTTAACCTTTAAAACAATTATTCTAATGATGATGATGATGATCGTTTGTCGTAATTACAGGAAAAGCTTTGTCATTATTGAAAGAGATCTTTATGAGTTTTTTTTTTTTTTTGTGAAAAGTATCATTATATGGGTAAATGCATAGCAGCAAGCAATTTGCTCATATTACAAGATTGCCAACTCATTATTGCTTTAATTACCATAACTTTTGCAAATACCTACTAAAGTAATTAATTATTCTTCCTTATCGAATTAAGCAAATAAAAATTATAATCAACAAAGGAAATTGTAAAATTTATTGATTTTTTTTTCTGAATTGGCAGTGCTTACTTTTTATAGAGTCTTTTTTTGCAAGCAACATTTTATCCCCGCCCCTACCCGCCCACAATCACCACTTTTTTTTTCATATCTAATTAACTGAGAAGGTGCACTTTCAGAAAACTGTGTCTTTCAGCGGAGAGATTCCAAATTCCAAACACGGAGGTCTAAACAGAGCATTTGAAGTGAGCTCTTTTGGTGTAATCTAAATTTTGGAGATTACTGGAACCTGAGCAAGGTTTTCTGACTTTTCGCTCCCTACATGGCATGCATTAAATGATAAGAAAAGGAATCCAGGATGTTTTGACACTCCAATACGTATTTTAAATAAGGCCTTGAGAGCAGCTTGGCTCTTCAAGCGGATAGCAATCTCGTTATTTTTAGTTCTATAATTCTACCTAACAGATAGTGCCATTGTTTCCTAGAAATATGCTCATTGCTATACCAAGTTCTTCCAAGAAATTACATTCTCCAGTATTTCTTTATTATGTTATTTATAGCTTTAATCTTTTCTTTTCATTTCTTCTATCTTTTCTTTTTTCATTTATTGTTAGTTTAATATTAATTTAGCATTTTCCTTAAACATACCAACTAAGTTTGTATCATTAAAGATTTCAACATCTGAGATATTTTATCCCAATAAACAATTTGAATTTGAAATTTGAATTTCCCTGCGATTTCGAGCCATCTATGTAAAAAAATCCCATTATACCCATGAAGAGATTTTTCTCTTGAAGGGTCAATCCCTTATCATAATTCGAATGTTTTAGTAAAATCAGACACTCCGAATTTAAAGATGTACGCATGTGGAACTCTCGTGAATGCAGCTTTGATTAAGATGCATTCTCGGAACCCCAGTTCAATTTGAAAATTCACTGAAATAATTTTCAATGAATTTCAGTCTTTAGACGAGATATTTTCCACTTTGGTAATATTTCATTCCTAATACGTTTTGTGCATATATACATTGAAAATAACCTCAGGCGCTCGAGAATCAGAAAAGCAGCGTCACATACTCTAAGGAGCAAATTATCTGTATCGAGTCGACGGTTTTTCGATAATATTGGTAAAATCTATTGCATTTTATAATAGGTACTACAACTCTATAGTTTAAGATGAGTAACATGACACTACAGTGTACAACCAGAGGATCCCTTCAGGCCTTAGAGCCCATTTCTTCTATTATTGCTCGACACATACCGAAAGCATACCACTCTATAACCCATCCGTATGAAACATTAAGCTCACATGTCAGAAACTAGGGTGACGAATTGGAAGATCCTTTTCGGCCACTAACTCTATACGGTCTGAATTCAGGTCTAGAAATGCTTGCATGAAATCCGTAAACATACTTTTTAATTTCGGTACTTTCGCTCAGCTCTCTTTACATATTATTATAATCATCTTAGGGCCATTATATCGAATATAATAATTTCGATGAATTACTTCTGAAGGGTAAACGAACATAATCCAATTACAGTTCCAGTAACATATTTGCGAATATGAGCTTAATACATTTCATTTATCGGAAAACGTTACTGGAGCCAATTCATCCGATTGTCTAATATCTTTCCAAAACTCTTCTCTATCTGCTATTCTTCTGAGCTTGAACCTGCATCTGATTTACCACTGTTGATAAGCCAACTAGTCCAGTCAAATAAGCCGAAAAAATGCTAAAGATCGCATTTAATTTGTTTCAGGCTGCAATTTTGAGGGTTGGTCTAGGGTGGTCCTGGGAGTATTGTCACAAAAATGCAGCCTCGCAGGACAAAAAAAAAAGGGGTGAAAGACAATAAAAACACCCCCGAACGCATGACAATCTATTTGCCGTGCGTGCGGTTTGGAAGAGGTAAAATTTTTGAAAAAATTCAAAATGCTATATTATTCAGAATATGATTCTAAATAAAAAAGTCTATGGTGGCCAACCCCTATCTCGTAAGGGCGCGACAGGAAAACCGAAAGAAGCTAAGGGTGGACACTTCGCTACATCCACTAACATGTGTCCGATTAATTCAATTCTGCAACATTTTCGTTCAAGAGCTAGCAACTAAAAGAAGCGTGAATTTTTCGATGATAGAATGGAAAAACGAGGGGAGTGAAGAAAGTTATCGGACTGTATGTTGAGCAATATTTGCGCTCATGTTTTGCTGTGGTGACGTACTTGGAACATTTTTGAATTTTTCTTAGAATTTTGGCTGGTTGTGCAAAGCGAGTCGAGAATGATGATTTTTGCTTTGAATTTTTTCTTTTTAGTTCAATAGGGTTTTAGGTGACTGCGATTGCGTAGGCGGGGAAGAAAATAGTGTTATTTGATTGTGTACATTTGTTGTTTGTTTTTAATTGTTGTAAAAGGTAGGATATGGGATTGCAGGCTACACAGGAAGAATGAGATATAATAAATTAATGGTATAGACTAGATGGGTGGGATCTGGGTTGGTTAGATGGTTAAAAATAGAAGCGGTACCTTATTTAAAAATTTATTACTGACAAATCATAGTAAAAAAGGGTTTACTAATTCCCAATATGATATAGTGTAATAATTGTCTCTTGCAATTTTCAAATCAAAAAATCAAATCAAATTAAAAAGGATTTGTTTAATCATATTGATTCTACTTTGTGTGGGCACTTGGTGGAGCACATTATGTAAGGTGTTATAAATTTTAAGCAATTTAAATAATTTAAAAAAACACTTGGCAATTTATGTTCAACTTTATAAATGTATTTGTCATTTTATTAAAAAAACAAAAAACAAAAAATTAAAGCCGACGCGTTTCGTTCGATCAGAACATTATCAAGGCTAAACGACTAATAATTATCAATTTTAATTGTGCTGGCTAGATGCTCTGAGAGCTAATTTTAACAATAACATGGTCTAGCAGATGGCTTCTGTTACTGAAATCAATTTGGTCATTAACTAGAAAAGTACCATTCTTCTGTTGCTTTCTGATTTCATAGATTTCGTACTTGTCTAATATTTTTCCACCTTTTAAGCAATGCACCAGTTCCATGTCGTTTAAATTAGCTGAATGTTTATTATTGCGTAGAAGCCAGAATTCGGGTTATTGGATTTACTAGATTTTATGTGTTCAGAAAATCTTGTCTTAAGAGATCTTTTTGTCTTCCCTATATAAACAGCTTGGCAATCGTTGCAGTTAAGCTTATAGACTCCACTTTTATCCACTGTATCAATTTTAGGTTTTATTTTATTATTGGATAGCAAATTTTTAAGAGTATATCTATTGGAAAAGGCTGGTACTATATTAGCGTTTTTTAAAGTAGTCTTGAATTTATTAGATAAACCTTCTATATGTGGAATTTTCTTATATGTGGCATCTAGACTATTACCCCGCACTGAAGAGTAAATGGAATCGACAACTTGATTGAAACATTTTTTCTTTAGAAACAGATAATTGTACTCTCTTCATATCCATTATTTATTGCTATAGTCAAGATGGTGGCCAATTCTTTATTAAAATAAGTTACACTAAGACGAACTTTCAATAGTCTGTCAATCATACAGTGAAAAGATGCCATTTTTGTATTCCAAGGATGACAAGATTTACTTGCAATTACAGTGTCAGAAAATGTTGGTTTTCTAAAAATATTGTAACATAATTTCTTATTGTTAATTTTAAGCGTCAGATCTAAGAAATTGATTTTACTATTGCCTACTTCTACAGTAAATAAAATATTTTGGTCTAATTTATTTAGAGTTTTACTCACAAAATTTTCAAGTTGTCGTTCGGTTCCCGTCCAGATGCATAGAATATCGCCTACATATCTATTTATTTATTTATTTATTCAGTCTACCGATTTTAACAATCTTACAGACAGGAAATATTACATATTTACATATAAGCTATGTATAATATATTTAGGCAAGCATTAAAACAATCATAGATCATAAATCATTATTAACATAATCATAGACATCATTATACGAGGAATCATTAATTATAAAAATTATTATAGATGCATCAGCTAACATTTTTCCCTTAGAAATACAATATAGACACGTGTCAATTACAAAGTTATATCGAATATATCCTTAGAAAACATAATTAAATGTCGCTTTGAAGAATTAATTAATAGCAAGGGTTAAGGAATAATGCAGAAAATGGAACGAAAACTAGGTGGAAGGAGAAGCACAGGACCAAGTCGAAGTGGAAATCGAACCCACGACCCCAGGGATGGTAGCCAGCGCGCTTACCAACTGTGCTACCGAGGCCAAAATAAAATATTTTTCATAATAGGAAGACCAGAATTAAAAAGCTTATTTTCTAGATTACACATTAAGAATTCTGATAGAAAAGGTGAAAGAGCGGAACCTATAGCCAAACCATCACTCTGAATGTAAAATTTCCCGTTAAATTGGAAATGATTTTGGTCAATGCACAGATCTATTAAACTAATCAATTGTAATGTTTTATTTTTGTCTAAGATTTCGGTTTCAATTTTTTTGTATAAAACATTTTTTTAATTTAGTTAGAGGAATCGACGGAAACAAATTACTAACATCAAATGAAATTAATTTAGCGTTATTAGGTATATATAAATCCTTAGTTTTTTTAACCAATTCTAGCGAATTTTTGATTGAAAATTTGGGTTCAAATTGGATAAAAGTGGAGTCTATAAGGTTAACTGCAACGATTGCCAAGCTGTTTATATAGGGAAGACAAAAAGATCTCTTAAGACAAGATTTTCTGAACACATAAAATCTAGTAAATCCAATAACCCGAATTCTGGCTTCTACGCAATAATAAACATTCAGCTAATTTAAACGACATGGAACTGGTGCATTGCTTAAAAGGTGGAAAAATATTAGACAAGTACGAAATCTATGAAATCAGAAAGCAACAGAAGAATGGTACTTTTCTAGTTAATGACCAAATTGATTTCAGTAACAGAAGCCATCTGCTAGACCATGTTATTGTTAAAATTAGCTCTCAGAGCATCTAGCCAGCACAATTAAAATTGATAATTATTAGTCGTTTAGCCTTGATAATGTTCTGATCGAACGAAACGCGTCGGCTTTAATTTTTTGTTTTTTGTTTTTTTAATAAAATGACAAATACATTTATAAAGTTGAACATAAATTGCCAAGTGTTTTTTTAAATTATTTAAATTGCTTAAAATTTATAACACCTTACATAATGTGCTCCACCAAGTGCCCACACAAAGTAGAATCAATATGATTAAACAAATCCTTTTTAATTTGATTTGATTTTTTGATTTGAAAATTGCAAGAGACAATTATTACACTATATCATATTGGGAATTAGTAAACCCTTTTTTACTATGATTTGTCAGTAATAAATTTTTAAATAAGGTACCGCTTCTATTTTTAACCATCTAACCAACCCAGATCCCACCCATCTAGTCTATACCATTAATTTATTATATCTCATTCTTCCTGTGTAGCCTGCAATCCCATATCCTACCTTTTACAACAATTAAAAACAAACAACAAATGTACACAATCAAATAACACTATTTTCTTCCCCGCCTACGCAATCGCAGTCACCTAAAACCCTATTGAACTAAAAAGAAAAAATTCAAAGCAAAAATCATCATTCTCGACTCGCTTTGCACAACCAGCCAAAATTCTAAGAAAAATTCAAAAATGTTCCAAGTACGTCACCACAGCAAAACATGAGCGCAAATATTGCTCATCATATAGTCCGATAACTTTCTTCACTCCCCTCGTTTTTCCATTCTATCATCGAAAAATTCACGCTTCTTTTGGTTGCTAGCTCTTGAACGAAAATGTTGCAGAATTGAATTAATCGGACACATGTTAGTGGATGTAGCGAAGTGTCCACCCTTAGCTTCTTTCGGTTTTCCTGTCGCGCCCTTACGAGATAGGGGTTGGCCACCATAGACTTTTTTATTTAGAATCATATTCTGAATAATATAGCATTTTTAATTTTTTCAAAAATTTTACCTCTTCCAAACCGCACGCACGGCAAATAGATTGTCATGCGTTCGGGGGTGTTTTTATTGTCTTTCACCCCTTTTTTTTTTGTCCTGCGAGGCTGCATTTTTGTGACAATACTCCCAGGACCACCCTAGACCAACCCTCAAAATTGCAGCCTGAAACAAATTAAATGCGATCTTTAGCATTTTTTCGGCTTATTTGACTGGACTAAACCAGTAGCAAACCAAAAAAATACACATGTCCCACAAACAAAACTTTTTTTTTTTTTTAGTTTATTGGGGGTCAGTCTGGTATTCCAATCATAAATACTGAGATAATAAAATGGTTGATATCATATATAGCTGTGATTTAATAATGCCTGTAACCTTTATTCTACTTTACAAGGACCTACTACTAATACCACCTTAAAATTTTGAGATTATTTGAACCTTATAGTGCCAATTTCTCATGAGATGACAGAATTTGGTGATTTTTTTTTGCAGGGCAGGGAGATGAGCGATCTCACGGAGGCCAAGGAGTGCGAACAAGCTGAGTAGGAGAAGGTTCAGAACTATAATAATCGAAAGGAAAATAGGTAGGAGGAAAAAGCGGAGGACCGTGTCGTTTTAGGATTCACAGTGGCAGGATGGCAGTCAGAGCGTATATCAACTGAGCTACACACGCCACACCAATTTCGCTTTAGAGAGTGCAACGCCAATTGACTGGAAATTTGAGTAAAATTAGGTACATTTCCTATTAACATTCAACTTGATCTAGGCGTACATGTCACCGAAAAAGAGCGACGAGTCGTCCTGATCTCTTTCTAATAACGCTACTGACCTCGCACTTTTATTTCTAATGGCATGAATACGAAAGTATTGTAATATCTGAAGAAAAATTTATTTACCCCTCCAAATACGATGATGACTGGCTAAAGGTTTTATGAACTTTTTCAGCCTGAGTTAGTGTTGCCATTTAGAAGTTAAATATTAAACTTTCAGCAGCAACAAAATAACTGAAAATTTTAATCAATTATTTCAATGATGACTGGAAATTATATAATAGCTCAATCCGTAATTCCTACTCATATATATATTGTAATCTATGACGCTATTAAAACTCCACTCATAGCTAATGCTAAATTTCTAGTGAATTTGATTTTTTACTCAATGTCGGAGGATTCTTGCAAGCTCCTATCATTACTGTTCTGTGAAATGTGTCGTGTATCATCCCACCCAAGAAAGCGCAAGAAATTATCCTTTTGAATAAGTGCATAATATTCCATTTGATAAAATATATATATATATATATATATGTCGTAGACATTTGACGTAACTCATCATTTCACGAAAAGTCTAGACACTTCATGGAAAGTAGGCAAATAATGTAACGGTTTTGACTTAGCCCGCGCGGCGCGTGTATGTGTGTGTATGTGTGTATATGAGTGTGTGTATGGGTGTGTGTGTATGGGTGGTGTGTGGGTATGTGTGTCGCAGGCCTGGGTGCGACCTCCCCATCCACCACCCATCTCCAACTACTAGTATTTGGTTATATAGGGTGGTATTACAGTATCGGCGTAAACGCTTTTAGCATTTAATGAAATGACTAAAAATTTCAGACACATAATGTAAAAAGGGGCTAAGTCAAAACCGTTACATTATTTGCCTACTTTCCACGAAGTGTCTAGACTTTTCGTGAAATGCTGAATTACGTCAAATGCCTACGACATATATATATTTAGCTGAGAACACTCACAGAACGGGAAGAGTTCCAGAAAGCATAAGTACACGTTTCCGATTTCAAATATTATTTATGATGGTAGTAACTTAGATTTTGAGCAATAAAAGTGTAAGGAAATTCGAGCATATCATGTCTTGTGAGATAGTGTGGGGGTATTTAAAGAGATGTAATTTTCGCAATCATATCAAGATAAGAAATCCATTACTGAAGTCAAGTAATTCCAATATAAAAGCTGCAGTGGAGTTTATGTCGCTTACCGTTGCATTTTTATCAAGGAGAATAGGAGAGGGGAGGGTAAAATAAAATTCCCGCAGTTAGGTATATTCTGAAATTTGTGCTCACGAAACGTAATTTGTGGAGCCGTTAACTATTTTAAAACATCAGCAAAACACATAATTTGAACTCATTTCATATACGCTCTGATTACACAAGCAAAGTAGACTGAAAGCTGAAGCAATTTCCTGGGCTCATAATTTAAATTCAATCTACACGGGAAGAAGATATCATTAGAAGTCGACTTGCCAGGCATAAATTATTTCGGATAAGAATAAGGTTTCCCCTTTTTTTCCTTTTAAGTGATTAGGGGGCCTATTCTTGAATTACGAATGATTTTAACGTATGCGATAAATAACGAATGGTTCAACCCCATTCGTTATATAACGAATGGTTTGCGTACGAATATAACGAATGCGGATTTCAAGAATACCACATAAACATTCATTTCGAATGTTTTTGACAGATTAACGTATACGTTATCTGTCTTCGTTATTCAAGAATAGGGCCCTAGGTCCCCGCAGTAAGACGATTTCATGACATTCATGATGAAAATACGGATTTTAAGGTAAATATCCTTAGCATTTGGAAATGGCAAGGAAAATTGGTTTAAAATTGATTTTATATGTGAAATATCTAGATACAGGATATTCGACATATGTAGGTGACAATTGGCCAATCCAAGATGTATTTGCATGAGACAGATAATACTTTATTTATGGAATCAAAACTATTTAGAATTTTCTCTGGGTTTTAGAATTTTAGAAGAATATATAGAATAAAAATCAAACAATTCGCGTTTATACTTTAATTTATATACCTACTGGAGTCATCGAAAAATAATTCACGCATCTCTCTTCCTCCAATTCGTAGTTACAGCTGTAGGTGCTCAGTGAAAAGTCTTTTTAATAGAATTTTTCTCCAAAAAATCCGGGATTTTTCAAAAAAAAAAAAACATCTACAGGGTGTATCCTCCATAATGGTCCGTACAGCGGGAGGTGATGGCACTCATCTAGACGAACAAAAACTTGTAACCTATTCAGGTCATGCCGAAATTAGACGATATTTTTCAGTCACCAAGGGAACAAATTATCTTTGAAATAGTATAGGTTAAGAGATAATAACTCTTTAAAGGCTACAGATAGCACCTAGGTGTAATAGGTCAAATTAGAAAAGAGATTCCACAGTTTACAATTTCTATAAAACAAATAAGAGGTCAAATAAAAAAACAGAAATTTGAAAATTGGAAATTTTTAGATTAGACTACCATAACTCCTGAGACGAGAGGGGTAGTGGCTGGTTGAGCAGTCGTTGGAAAGCCCATGAAGCTCTGCATATAATGAACTTGTGACGGTGACCGGATACCGTGCTCTTTTGGACATAGGGGATATTGTGTGAAGACCTAGCATATTTTCTTAATTACCCTGTAACTCTGAAACGGTTGATGTGGTCCCTTTGCCATAGAATTTTTTGTATGCCTAGGTGAGTACTATCACCTTCCGCTCTATGGATTGTATATCTATATATTAGAGTTGGCCAATTATTAATTACTATAGAGCAGAAGTATGGTAAAACAATAGTAGTTAATTACGATAGTACATAACAAATTGCATATGTAGAAAACCATACTGCCAAAAGCAACGCTTCGAATGTTAGCACGGAGAAAAAATGAAAAAAAAACCGAAATTACGAAATTCAAAATTCTGAAAAATCAAAATCGGGAAAAATTTCAGATATATAAATCTGGAAATAATCCGGAAAGATTTCAGTTGGAATGAGTAGCATACAAGGGATAAAAAACTGAAACATAACATTCAAACAAGTGATTAGTAATTATATAAAAATTTTTCAAGGCGACAAGACATGTAAATACAAAGGTCCGTTGTAAGAAAAAAAAAATCTCGAAGCAAATTGAATAACAATTAAAAACAAATATATAAAAGAAGTGGCCCAACTTTTGAATAGACAAAGATAATGTGATGAAATAAAAAGCAGCTAAAAGAAGACAAAATTAGGCTTTATTTAATGTAAGAAAATAAAAAAAAATTTAAGAGAAATTTCGCAGTTATTGGACTTTTATTACGAAAATTGTGATATTTCGTGCAAAATGTCTGAATATAAGTTTTGATATCTCGACAACTATCTTATGTAAAGTATTCAGAACTACATCAATTCAAGAATTATTTGTTTGGGCTAAAATGAGTGTTAGATCTCTATGCAACGTTGCGTAGTTTCAAATTTATAAGTAAAAATGCAAAACCCTGCACTTTGATTTTGGAATATCCTTTTAAGTCGAATTCCTCGAAAACCGTTAGGAGAATTGAAAATTGTCCATACAATTTTTTTTGTTTCTCGAGCTCCCCTATCACCTCCTGCAAGGATGACATCCTTATCTGAAACACCCTGTATAGCAATATTGATATCTTAAATTTTCGAATATTAAATGTTAAACTGGCGTCATTGTTATCCAATGCAGACGTTTAATATGTTCACAAAATGGCTAGATTCAGACCACATTTTTATGGGGCTCTTGTTTACAATAAGACATTGAATTACCATCATTAATTGCTTTCAGCGACGTCTATAAATATACAAAGTGCCTTTTGTTGCTGAACAAGTGGAAGATTGTCGACAGTTGAACTCTGACCAGTTTTGGGCTTTCAATAAAAAGACGGTTAATTGGCAATCCCTTTGTGCCCTCCAAATGTTAGTTGGGATACGTGATCGTTCACAAATATTGAGCCTGGATCTTTCGACTTAGGCAAATGGATTAGACTGCCTAAAGCCTACCGATTGCGAAGTAATTTCATTCAAAAAGGTACAGATCTTTTTACAAAGAGTAGGACTACTGGGGGGTAACTATAAAACAAAGTGTTGCAAAAAAACATTAATAAATAGCTGCGGCACAAAGACCATTAGTTCCGCTTATTAATCTAAATCTAAATATACGATTATCTTCATTCTCAAATTTGAAAAGCTGCAACCAATTAAGTTTCCAGCTATTATAAAAAGATAAATACAATGACTTCTTCAATTTATACAGACATTAAGCATTCTAAGTAGACTGAAATTACAATCTGTTCCTTCAACCAGGGAACTTCACAAATCTCCTGGGTCTACCATTTCACAGCCTAATGTGTCTAATTTAAATCAAATTCGATATTTACTACCACCTAACGATAGAGTTCTTTGTCAGCAAATTGATTTCCAACTGCCAGTGAATAAGAAGAAAGAAAAAAAAACATACAGAATCGAAATGATAAAATATCACTAAAGACAGAGTTCTGTAGTGAAGAAAAGAAGGAGCAAGATGATTCAGGGTCCAAAGGAAGAGGAGCCCCAAAGGTATTTGGATGAGGCAAGTATTCCAAGTATAGGGGTTTACGTGTACTCTACATAAACTACATACATATATATACATAAGTACTTACAATGAAAAGCAAACCCAAGCTAGCATTTCCAGTTCCACCAGAAATCTTTGACTTCCTTATTTTATCCATTACAGGGTATATATTTCGTCCTGACAAAGGGGTACGTCAAATGCAAAGCTGAAGGATATAAAAGTTTTAGAGAAGTGCTCCATTCAGAAACATCGGATTGCTGCCAAGGGGCAATGAATAGCACTGAAATAAATTTCCTTTAAACATTTTGCCTGCTTTGTGATGCGGATTTTTTATGTTTTTTCTGCGTTAAATTTTTCGCTTAACTTCAAGTCTTACGGTTTTTTGTAAGTTTTTATTTAGTTTTTGTTTTTCTTTGTTTTTATATTTATGAACATAGGACTGTGTGGGAAGATTAATTTGAAATTGTGTGAAGAATTCACTTTAGATCACATGTTATAAGAATTTTCATCAAATTAATGAGATTGTTTTTTAAATATTAAAATAAATATAAAAAAGAAAATGCCGGTTAAGCCAATTTTTTAAATTGCAGATATATGGCTTCCGTTTTATGCTGATATGATGAAAATACATCTTTTTAGGTATATAACATTTTTAAATAATGTTATGTTATTTTTAGGAATTAATATAACCTAAGTGAAAATTTGAATTTTGTCATACTTAATTAAAATTATTAAAAATTGCTTATTTTTTGAGTGGTTTGTATTTTAATTCCAGCTGAATTTCACCACATCCATGCCGAAAAATTGTAATTCTAAAATATAACAATATTAAACTCTTACATCATAAATATGCAATACAAAAAAATATCAAAATTCTATGACAAGATAGGTCTCGTAAATATTTGCATTATATTTATATATATAAAGATAACGAAAAGTAATTTCCCTAATATTTCAATCACTAAAAGTAATCAGTCTGAGAAAATTCCAAGCATTCTGGAAATGCTACCATCACCATTATAAACAAAGTTTATAAAGGTAACCGAAACGTTACTGCAACCACTGCTATGACCAAAATAAATTAATCGGGAGCACCATGGGTTATACAGGGTGTTTCCCCTTAGGAGGTCCATAGAACGGGAGGTGATAGTACTCATCTAGACGAACCAAAAATTGTATGGCAGGGGGGGGGGCAATATCAACCGTTTAAGAGTTACAGGGTGATTCATAAAAAAAGCTAGGTTTTCACAAAACACCCTGTGTCTTAAAAACTGCAGGGCTAATGGTCACAGTTAAGGGCTCACTATATGCAGAACTTCATGGCCTTTCCAAAGACAGCTCAACCAGCCCCGTACCCCTCTGCCCTAAGATATTATGAAGGCCTAAACTAAAAATTTCGGATTTTCTTTCCTTTTTTTACTTTGACCTCTATTATTTTTGCAAAAAGGTCATTAACATAACTTTTTTTTATAAAAACTGTAAACTGTAGACTCTCCTCTTTAATTTGACCTATTACATCCCATGTGTTAACTGTAGCCGTTAAACAGTTAATAGTTCATGACCTACTCAGGTCCCACCGAAATTTGACAATATTTTTTTAAATGACGTGGTAAAGAAACAAATTATCATTGAGAATACGTTTGTAAATAGGTTTAAGAATAGGTTAAGAGCTAATAACTCTTTAACGGATACAGATAGCACATAGGGTATAGGTCAAATTAAAGAGAAGGCTCCACAGTTTACAGTTTTTATAAAAAAAAGTTATGTTAACGACTTTTTTGCAAAAATAATAGAGGTCAAAGTAAAAAAAAAAGGAAAGAAAATCCGAAATTTTTTGTTTAGACCTTCATAGATTTATAAACCTAGAACATTGGTGGGGGAACGGTATTTTTTTACAAACTTTTTTCTATATTTTAATAACCAACACTTATCAAAAATTCTGAATATTTTACTTGAAATTAGCGATACCCCAAACGATACAAAAGAAAAAAAAATTTAAACTTAGACTGTCGAAATATGGAACCTTGGCAAGAAAAGTGACACAAATCAAAATTGGACTGTGTTCAAAATAGCGAAATTAAGAAATAACTGAGTATTGTTTTTGAAATTGTATGAAGGCCAAGGTTTTATTGTTGTCATTGTTTAGTTGTTTGAGGGTGACAAGTTATTTTTACGTTGAATTAATAACAATACAGAAAAGTTTTGATTTTTATACTGTGTCACTGTTCTTGCCAAGGTGCGATATGTACGCGTTACAAAGCCATGCTGCCAGATTTTAAATTCTTAAGTCACGTCATTTTTGAAAAAGAAAACAAAAATTTTTCACACACAAACAGTTGTGGTTGATAGAGCAACACACCCGAATAGTCTTTTAAAGCCGCAACACACGCTCAAGCAAATCGTACGGCTTACGCGTGGTCAATTCGCATGAATGAAATCGGCCGAAACTATTGAGTACAAACATATCTTACGAATTTGCTATAGAATTGAACTAGAACAAATCGGATGTTAGCAGCCTCCACACGCAACGACTTTTATGCAGACTTTAGTTCAATTCTCTAGGAAAGTCGTCAGATAGTTTCAGTCGATTTCCTTCATATCAGACTTCAGGCTCAACTCGAGCTCCATCTTTCGGTACACACACTCATACAAATCATACGAATTGGCTTGTGCATGCCAGGTTGTACGATTTGCTTTAACGTGTGTAGCGGTGTTTACCAAAATACAGAGAGCTCTATTTAAGTATTACAGGAGTTCTTGGAACAACACCACCGCCGTCAATTAAGGTCATGCTTCAGCTCCTCTTGCCCCTAAACATTCATCACAAACGTATTGCTGCAAGAATGTAATCTGACCTTATGAGATACTTGGTGTCAACCACTAAGTTATTCTCTGCTGTCTCCCTCCTAAATTAAACAATCATCTTCAGGTAGCTTTACAATAAGCTGGCATGTGGCATCATAATTGACCATTGATGGTCTAAATGTGGCTGATCGTAGGTACATATTTCGATAGCCACCACTCTAATCTCACCTAAGAAAACGAATGGGAGATGAAATTTCTTAGAAAAATTTTATTTTGCTGGATCACTCGAATACTTTTGTATAAAAGCTCAATTTATTTAATTTTATTCATTTTGTGACACAGGCATTTTTGACATTAAAAATTCATTTAAAAAGGTAAAAAAAAAAAAATCCAATCAAGCTAATCAGTTATGAACCTAATAGTCTACTGGATCCAATTATGAGGTGTTACAAACCAGGCTATAATTACAGCCAACCAGGTTATAGTTGGTTTTGTTAGAATGTTTTTTGTTTGCTGTAACTATAGCAAACAAAAAACATTCTAACAAAATCAACATTCCGGACTAACCCAAACAATAAATAATCTCGATTAAACACGATTTTCAACAATAAATAAATCCCAAGAAACTAAAATAATATTCACCTAAAAGTCAAATGCCTACTTTGCAACTAACTGAAATAGTTCTTAAGTTCAAAAATTGTATAATTGTCTTCCTTAGATAGAATTGGAGCACTATGAATAACAAACAAAAAGATTCCTAGCCAAAATGAAAGCCATAATTGACATTTTTGAAGCCTCATTTATTCAGACATAGAACTGCATGAAATTTTTGGTATGGCTTCAGATAAAGTTTTCCATTTCCTCTGTGCGTCGGAATACGAAAAGTTTAGTGCTGAACCAGGTTAGAAACTTTTTAATAAAACTCACCTCTATGGCGATGTAAAAATTTAATTTAAGTATTGCATGCTTGAGAGCGCAGCTAGAATGATAGATGCTTTTTCGGTTAGTTTACGTCTTTAGGCATTCGACAAAGACTTATAATAAGACAAAATTTTCAATTATTTAGAATTCTTGGGGTTTTCTTCAAGAATACAGTACCCCATGCGTTTGTGTGGGTGTGTATGCGTTTGTTGAGTGGAATAAAGTCTGAATTTTGACGCGTACATGTGATTATCATGGCATGCATATAGTAATTATAATTTTAAGTTTGAATAGTTCATAAACTTCTTAAAAGTGTACTCTAAAGTATGTATTTTGATATACCTACGAAGAACAATGAAGCTTATTAAGAAACTTTTGATCAAATAAGAATGAACGATCTCGCATAGATGAATAACTTATTGCCTTTCATAATAAAATTGTATAAAAAAGGAAAAACTGGCGCAGAAAAATTTCGCAAATTTAAAGCAGTAAATGCTTGCATAATTTATAAATAAATTAAAAGTTTTATATTTTACACAAAATTTTTTTTCGACGACAGATATGGCAGCTAAGGAAACTTTGCACCAAATATGTAGGCATATGGCATATGCTTTTACACCATTTTCAATTCATGAGGTTCAAACTCCCTCTTACCTGATTCTCTTTCCGAATTTTGGAATTTTTTCTCGCTTGCCGCCTTTTCCTGGAAAAGACAGCGTACTACTTTCCACTAATCATAGAACCGTTAGGAAGGTATCATAGTCGATGCAAAGATTTCCTCCAAAATTGCAATAAACATTGGTCATCAACTTCGAAGTGGATCTCTAGATTTCGAATTTTTTAGAAGATCGTTTATCGTTTTTCTTTTTTCCATCTATAAAGTCAATCGTCGCTCATACAGATAATATCTCGCTGAAATTTCTTACACTTATCTTGCTCTGGATCATTTGGCCAATGCGACACATATTCTATACGAGCCTCTCTAATATAGTACTAATTCCAAAAAACAACCTTCTGCCAAAAACTTACCAAACTTTTGGCTCATTAGTTTGTTGAGCTTCCTTTCATAAGTACTTGAAAAATTATTCCATATCGAATAAATATCTGACAGCGTTTAATTTATTAAGTGTGTGGCAGTCTGTTTTTCAGGCTGGCCATACCTGTAATATAATCAACAATATGATTAATACCGAGTATGGAAAAAGACACTTTATGACGCTGTTGTTATAGAACTTGAATATTGCAGATTTTTAAAAAACTCTTGAAAAGACAGGACATATTCCTAGAAAATAAGGTCATGCAAATGCCAACACAAAAAAATGTCTTTTTTTATTGCCTTTTAGTGGTTGAATAATATAATAGGTGCTCTATAATTTTACTATGTGTTTAGAACATTATCTATTTATTGAGAATAAATTGGAGTAGGAATTAATTCTTTATACTGCTCATATTTCTGAAAATTTAAAACTAGTTTGGAAATAATGACTTATTTTATTGTGCGAAATGATAAGTTGAACACAAGCTTAGAACTACTGCTAAAATGACACAGCTTCTCCATTGGTAGACAAATCATGTCAAGTTTATCAATGAGCTCCTCATGAGTAATCAGATGAACGTCCTGATAAAATTTATTCGCCTTTGGATCAAAACCGGGGAAAAAATCATTTATGTATTTACTTATTCATAGATAGTGCGCCTGAGATATTGCATCTCTTTCACTTGTTTAGGAATGTATACATTGCTTCTCTTTTCTGCATTTTACAATATTAGGTAAGCACTTCGATAAGTACGTAATGAGTGTCACGATGAGCTTATTAATGAGCATATCAATAAGTGAGTTCATAAATGAGAATCTGATTTTCCGATTGATTTCATATATTTTTCCGAATTCAAACTCAAGTTGCGAATCAAACTCTGAGATGCTAAGGCGTGAGGATTTGGGCATTAAGTCTCGTTCAGCATATGGGCGACAGTCTTTCCGCGGAAAAACAAATCAAAAAATTACTTTGAAATAACTAATTTAAAAATTTAAATAAAGAAATCACAAAAATCATTGCAAGTTTTCCTATTAGAAATGTCATCTGACACAGTGATGACAAGAATAAATTTAGTTTTTGCTGGTTAAGTATATAGGGAGCAGTTTTATGATATCCAATGAGCCCTTCGACGAGATTTAATGAATACTAATAAGAAGGCTCATCGGGACATAATTTGCTATATGTTGCTTCATGTACTATATTGCAAACACCTTGATGCTTTTCAGTGAAATTAGTATTGGTTGACATAATAGCTGTTCCTTGCAGGGGAAGATACAATATGAAACTGTAAGCAATTTCTACCAGGGACAGTTTTGCCAAAACTGTGTGTGGAATACTTACAACTAAATATAGTTAAAAGAAATTTGCCGATCTACAACCCTTGTAGAAAATACTCAGCGGTTCAGAAAGCCTCTTCCCACTCGTGTGAATTTTATGTAAACTAGTACAGCGTCATCTGGTAATTGCGCATAACATATAAATCTTTCTATTTTGAATGCGGGTGAAGTTTTCTGAAAAATTCCGATAGCCGTTTCGGTGAGACTTTGGATGAGGATTCCATGAGCGTTTTCTTTCTCAAATTTGATATACATTTCCATGAAATTTCAATAAATATCTTATCACGTATTGAATTGATTAAAAAAATAGTAAAGTTTTTAATATGATGCAATTTAAGTGCATGGTCTCCTTTTACGACAAGTTCACTAAGGATCATTTAGAATCTTGAAAAATGTGCGCAATTCAGAACAGACAGATGTCCAATAAAATAACTGTGCGATATTATAATAACTGATTTATGTTCTGATGTATCAATATCATCATTTTGAATTTATTGATCAAAATAGCGGTAAATATTTCATTATTCTATCATGATTTGACTGACGAATATATCAGTGAGTATTTTCATTATCTCAACAACAAAATAATGTAACAACTCATCAAACTACTCATATAGGTGATCATGGAAAAGCTTATTATAGTGGAGAACAAGTTCCATCATTTCATTTATTGAAGCGCTCATGATGTAGTCATCGAAACATGTCTGTTAGGCAAGTTAAATAACACTACAATATTCTAAATTTCTAATAAATAAATATAAAAAAGGAGTTTCCTTCAAACTTTATATTGAGCAAATTCGATGTAGCGGCAGTAGCTAACTTCGTTCCCGTTCAAAATCAAAGAAATCAATCGAATCACTATTACTTTGATTTTAGAGGCAACCGCATTCAAATGTTAAATTTTCGACTTTGAAGAAAAAGGAAAACTAATTCTTTCTTTTAGTTCTTTATTTGCATATAAGTTTTGCTACTTGTAGCCACTGACATATATAACATGGACTGCCTGATTTTCTATTTCATATGGGTCAACTTTTTTTGGCAGGGTGTGACAATTATCATAATTTCAAGTTTTACTTTCGCTTTAATCTTCATATTAAAAGTTCAACAAATTACAGATGCATTCGAAATTATTTCTATTCTTGGAAGCCTATCTCCTACAACATCAAATACTTTTTAAACTTGATTTTTAAAGAAATAAAATTATGTAATTTTTGTCTACCTGCAACTAAAAGTAGCTATGGGGGACAGAAAAATGATTACAAATATTGTATTGCCATTTATTTCTATTCTACATATTTGTTTGGAAAAACACTGAACTGCAACTGGACTATGGTTTTTTTTTTGTATAGAACTTATTATTTCATTTTCAGAGGAATACAGTCGTTAAACCAAAAAGAGACAACTATAGAAAAGTGATCCCATAACAATGTCAAATAATGTAAGCAATTTCAGTAGTATCAGCAGTCCATTTTATATACAAATGTCAGTGTTTGTAGCCAATGGATTTGAAAACCAGGGGTTTGTCAAAGTTGTTGTTTCAAGCGGGTATTGTAGCGAATTAATTAATGATTTATAGTCAAACTGTGATTTTTTTTTTATCGATTTTTAAAACTGTTGATTCATCCCCACCATTCACCAGGGTGTGCAAATACTACAACAAATGCAGCAATGTATGCTGCAGGCATTGCGGATTAATGACAAAAATTTTTTCAAGGTTTTAAGTACTCGTACAAGTTTAAGCGCTTTTATCTCGAAACCACTTTTTAAAAAAAAAAGAGGACGGATTACTCGAACACCTTTGCATGGATCAATTTGAAATTTAGTTAGTAGCTTCACAATTACATTCTCTGTCGGAGTACGCATTTACTGATTATTTTTTGGGAAAAAATCGAGATATTTCTTCAAAAATGCACAATTTTTGTTTTAAATTTAATAAAAAAAGCCCCCTACGTAGTCCCATAGCTAATTATAGCTATGTTCTTTTGTGTCACCAGAACAGTGCAGAACAAAAGATACAGAAAACTACGCCTCATACATTATCATAGCAGATTTAAATTAAGCGAACAGTATAAATAGTTCGCTTCATTCGCCAGAACAATTTGTTCTCTCCAGTATATAGGAATTTTAGAACAAGGTACACAAAAGAACACAGGTAATAGATTATAGTTGTTTTTTGCTGCTCCAAGTGATATATTTTTCGAGAAAACCGTGCTCCTGTGAAGCTATTTGTAAAAAAAAACGCTTTTCAAGGGGTCGCCGCTATTTTATATGAAAATAAAATTGTAATAATTATTTTTTATATCTGTAATATGTGCTAAATAAATCCTCTCAAAGGAAATCCTATTTCCTTTTTCATACTTCCAAAATATTGTCAAAGTTAGGCCTTATTTTCTGCCGACAGAATGGTTTTACCCATTTGATGATAATTGAATAACAATAAAACAATAAATCTTTGAAATACGAAATATTAGCAAATTATTATGATAGTTTTAAAAGTGTGCTATATTTACACTTTTGAAACTGAAACTTATTTGCCATATTGGTGCTTTTAAAGTAAATTTATGTTTTTTTTTTTCAGTACATATTTTATCTCTTTTCAATTCAATTGATACCAATAACTGTGTTTACTTTTCAATAATACGCTGCAATATTGTCCAAAATAATATGAGTGACTTGATATCGATTTCGTTTTGTTTTGTTTTGATTATATTCAATATATATTACAATAGTGTTTAATCATAACAATGCAAGCAATCTTGTTAATATCCATAACTTTTTATAAAACTTTAAAAAGAAAAATTCAAATACACATATTTTACATATACGTATATCATATACAGCCATGTAAACATTACCAAAAATGTTTATCTTAAAGGAAAGATTTTCTAGATATACATTTTAAGGAAGTACATGACTTGAATGGTCGTAGTCAAACGATAAATCAAATTTCCACACTCGTCCTTTTTCTTCATGCATTTCCATTTTCTTGAGATTATCCTTTTTGTTTTCTGTCCTCACTTTTTTAGCTTTCAGCTGTCTGTGCCGTATGCTCCAAAACCCACGTGCAGAAAATACTTCAAAGAGTAAAGTGTATAATATACGTGAGTAAATTATAGACCGGCTCCATCTGAAACTGTTTACAAGAAGTCTGCTTACTTTTTAAAAAGACACACATTTTTTTAGATTACTCTCTCATGGGCCTTATTTCTTACATATTTATGCATATATTTATAGACAATATAGGACTGATATGTATTGCATACATTCTCAATTTTCGTATAACATTTAGGTGGATAAAAGGTCACAGATGGATTGATTTTTGACAAATGAAATGAAATAGATAAAATCGTGAGATTTTACTAAATATCCAAAAAACATGTTCCACTTCATTTCATAAATAACAAGAACTGGTCAATAAATAATGCGAGAAAATGTTACAATTTCGGATATCCAAATAGGCAAGTTTTCGGATCTCAAATTAAATATTTACCATGTTATCTCTCCCCCCCCCCCTTCTTCAGTACTTATAACTTGCTAGCGTATATTTGAACATTGAAATAAAACCCAGCGTTAATGTTATAGATGTCGAATAAAAACAAAATCCCCTACTACTTCCCATTCATCGTCTCATTCAATTCCTCCCCGTCTAACCATGCTAAAAGTTAAGGAATCGTCAAACACTTTTGGATAGCATAACACACGTATAAATTCCGGTCTTCCACACTTATATAGATTCGGTCAAGGAGAACAAATTCAATCCAAAGCTCAATCTTTGATGCTATTGAGATTATTCAATTTCCGTCTACATACATTATTTCGGTTGCGGAACTGTAGATCTCACTAAAGCAGCAACAGTAGCGGTAGCAGCAAGAAAACCTATTTCCTTTTTATCACTCCTCACCCAAAAGTGAATAACAAAGTTCTCAGGATCCTGAAAGATGTTTACAGCTGCCAAAGAAAAAAATGGGAACCATGTGGATGTGCTCATTCTGTGAAGGGTAACAACTTAAGGAAATACGGTTCTCTCTGACGAGATTTACACACTTAGTCGCCTTACTTAGAATAGTTTTCCTTCTGAAATTGGGAGTAAATCTTGCGCACAACAAAATAAATAAAATGACGGAACTTTTAGAATATTATGGAAGACATGACCGGCTGCGATAACTTACGATCCTCTGGCAATTATATGAATGATTTTGTACTACAAATTTTGACGATTATTTAAATCAGTTGCTGCCGTTATTTGATTTTTATATATAGAAATGCAATGAACTGGGTGTTTAAGAGATGAGATATTTAATGAAATGGGCCCATGCATACCGCAGAAGAAATCATGATTGCTTAAGGAGAATGCTAGAGCAGTTATTATACTCGTAGATGGTGAAATCATCACATTCGTTATTCCGTTTGTAACGCATAAAAATAATTATGTTAGAACAAAATGGATTGGACAGCCACGCATAATATTAGAAGCTATTCTGATTCTTACATGTCCGTCTACCCGTCCGGCCACCTGTCCGTCGTGCATCTGTTCGTCCTCTTGATAACTCGAGAAAGTGTTTATATGGGACAACTCGGGCAACTCTTTCGTAGGGTTAACATACATAAACATCGTTTTTCACTATATAATTATGGTACTACTTGAGAGCGCGTCGACGTAGAGAGCTGGGCATTTTGATAGAAATTGTAAATATAAGTTCAAAGATGAATCAAATCGGGCAACCCTTTCTTCTTTTTCTTCATATGATTAAGCCAAGCTCAGGGGATACCCTATAATGCAAATGGTAGAACAAGATGGGAAAATGATTAGGGGACATGAGGAGAGTGCTGATGTATGTGCTTTGCATCAAATTAAATTTTCATTTAAAAACAAGTGTAGAAAACGTACAGTTTTGTCAGCTTCTAATCTTATGTCAGGTTGCGGACTGAATGCATCTACTTGCGAAGCGGGTGAGGAGTCGTAAGAAAATAATTAGTCTGCTGTTGCACCACACCTACAAAAATATCAGATCGTACAAATATACAGATAGCTTAGTAAGTGTAAAATATTTGGAAAGTATAGAGTAGTCAATATTTAATTATTGTCACACTATTGAGACGACCTGCTGTTGGATATCCCTTTATTTTCCCTTATTTCTTAGCACACCTTCCTGTGATATTTGGTCCATCAACTTTTGTCATAGCTACCAACTACAGGTACGTTTAAAAGTAAATTAATTCATTGGCACCACTATAGCTATTATCATAAATAAGTAAATATATATACAGATGAAGAACGGATATCAGAAAAATGAAAACCTTATCCACATTTCTGGTAACCAAGATAGATAGCTACGGCGAAAATTGTAACTAAGAAATGTTGTTATTAACGAAAATATTCCTAATGTTCAGGCATGTTTTACTTAGAAATTTACTGGAAATTTTTTCTTCCAATTTATATGTATTTTTGGAGGCCGACAGCAATTTGTGAGCGTAGACGCATAAATATGCAATAAGCTTTTTTTTTTAGTAATTTACAGAAGATGTAGAATTTTTATCCACTTAGGTGGCCGATTGAAGTTATTTTCAGATACAGTACTTTCATTTTTGTCTTTCTCGGCCTCCAATTGCCAATAAGCATTCATTTCTTCGGCCGTTATCAGCTTCCAATAATGCATAAAACTTCGAAGAACAAATTTTCAACAAATTTCTAAGAAAATATTTCCAGTATATTTCTAAGAAAGAATTGAGGCTTTTCTATATCATGTTCAGGCATCGTCAATTTTTTATTCGAGCGAGACGTTGCAATTTTTTTTTTAATTGACTCAACCCTGAATAACTAGCGGGGAGTTATGCAAGAATAAATAAAATTTGTAAAGGGAAAAGCTCAAGTCGTTACAATATTAAGAATTCAATTACTTAAAAGGCTTTCCTTGTTGCGAAACTCACTGTATTTATACACTTATACTTCAGCAAGGTTTTTGACAAGCTTCCTAACTCCTTTTCTTATTTAAATTGAAAACTTTAGGTTTTCTAATTTGGTTGTTGAATTGGTTATCATCCTATCTTAAAGATCGCAATCTTAGGATTTGCTAATATACGCAGACGATTTATAGTACAACTGTGGAAATCTATCGAATCGCATTGCCATTGTCTCAAATTGCAGGATGATGATGATAAATGTAGGATAACCATTTTCTCTCGTAAGTGAGTCTCTTCGAATGTTTTCTATGTTACGAATGAGTTGTTACTTTCGAAAGTTGATAAAATGCTAATAATAAAATGTGAGTTAAAGATATTGTTTGAATCCAAATTCACCATTAACTTCTACGTAGATCACATCGTTAATAGGGCGATCTCAATGTAAATATGAAGCGCTGGGCAAAGGAATTAGATGATATCTACATTACTAAAGTTCCTTTTACCACCATTGTTAGACCCATTTTGAAACATGCCAGTCCTGTATGGTCTCCCTCTTACAAAAATCACTTCGATAGAATTGAGAGCGTACAAAGGAGACTCTTACTTTTTGCCCTAAGAAGTCTCGAATGGAGGGATAGACGTCATCTTCCTCCATATAATGTACGATTAAATTTAATATGCGTTCTTACTCTTGAAACTATGTGACATCAGCTTTGTATTTCAACTTGTGAACGGTGCCATCGACTTGCCTTTGATGCTTGAGAAAATTAATTTCAGTTCATGACTCCAGACTTATGATTTTAGATATTTGTGTTTCCATCGCAGTGCCCATAGTTGGCACTTGGAGCGTATGTCTAGATTGTGCTACACATAATTTCATTTTAATTAATTACTTAATTTTTATATTAATAAGTCACAATTAAGAAATATCTTTAATAATTATTCAGCGCTTTAGCTTTCATTTAAGTATTGTGTTCAAAGATTATGGTAAGCATTTAGTAAAATAAATTCAGAAATACGAAAAGGATTACGCCACAAAATAAACAAACATCTTTATCAATGATTTCATTGATTCTTCTCAAAATATTTTTCTACATGCTAAAGCATTCAGCGTTTTTTTTATAAATTGGTGGCAGCCAATTAAGGATATTAGACCTTAGGCAATAACAGAAAATTTGAAAATCCTATTATGTAGTTGGACGCCAGCAATGAAGGAAGCATTTCGTATATTCAATGAAATGCGACTATAAAGCGAAAATTAGTGTACGACGTCTAATTTGATGAAATTCTTGGATATGTTGATTATAAAGATGAAAAGATTAGAAAATATAGATCTGCTTTCATGATTTGTGGCATATTTTTGAACTATCAAAATGTTATAAAGTTATTTTGCTACTGAATGTCCAATATTGGGGAAAAATCTAAAGTTTTGGAATACGTACAAGAAATATTACTTGCAACCAGGGTTCAAATAGCAGAAACAGTTTCAACCGATTAAAAGCCAACACTAGAGAAACCCATTTGTTTCCAGAGTATTTTTTTTTAATTCGACTTCCTACATTTGGGACTTTTGTCTCTAGTTCTCGGCACATAAGGAATTGAAAAAAATGCGCAAAAACCAGTCGAAGAAAGAACTGATTTCATGGTTTTCAAAGGAATGAATATGACACCCTCCCACCTCCCAAAACACTAATTGTGCAAGTACATTCACTAAGTGTCGCCACGTTTCATTCGCTTGTTATTTTAGCTTCAAAGCTTCTTGTAAAATAATTTTGAATATTATTTTTGAATAAGTTCTAAAACAATTTTGAATTTATATTCTGGAAAAATTTGTACCATTAAATAAAAGTTTATATCACATTTATTACAAGTAGAGACATATCCTTTCCCACACGTAAATGTCTGGCCACATCTACATCAGTAGTGTACCCAGGATTTGGCTTTGCGGGGGGGGGGGCATGTGTCTCAACTCCAAAAGGAATCGGAAAGATATTACTCTTAAGTCGTATTCTGTGATTGGTGAATGGAAACATGTCGCGCTGTTTGAAAGTCTTGAAAGATATGCAAAATACTATATGTAATATAATTATCTTCCTCTTAAGCAATTGAGGCATTAGGTTACCTTCAAAACATAACTATCATTGCACACCAACAGAAAAGGCTTTAGAAGATTAACGAATTTGTGGGGACTATATGTGCATACTTTAAATAAAACGTTGGAGGTTTATGAATGTAAACATATGTATGTTCCGTCATACTTAGATGATAACAATATTTTTTTTGGGGTCAGCATCAGGGATTCTAAAGAGGGTATCAGATGGAAGTAAGTTCCGCATAACAGTATCCTCTCTGATGACGCAATGGCAGCCTGAATGTTGTGAACCAGGGTCTCAACAAAGCTTCACGGCGGACTTTATGCAACCCTTTAAGGCTCTTGAGCTTATGTAATCTTTCAAATAGGGTCATCAAGCGCTCGATCCTCCAGTTTTTAATTTGGTTAATATTATTGCAATCGAAGTTTTAGGGCAACTTATACAATAGTATTTTTTCTAAGGTACTTAATATGAGCCAACCTTCGACAGCCCCTTTTATCTGTTTATAATATCAGTTACCTGCCCCTGCATAGATTCGATGCGAAATTCCCAGATATTTGACTGTAAGTGAACTTGATATTATCCATGCGGATTGAGATGCATGTATTCATTGAAATCCATCGAAAGACAAATCGGTATTCAAAACGCAAACATTCTCTGGCTGTATTTGCAAAACTCTGATAGTTCTATTTTGTTTGAAGAGCCGAGGATGCATTCTTGGAGGACCTTAAATCTGAGGAACGTCATTTCAAAATTAGATGCATACATTTTGTGTTACAGCATTTTCAAAATGAGGAGCTTCTGGTGTGTGTATTTATAAATGTGTATTATATTGTTGACCGTGATTGAGAAGAATTACGTCTACTTCTCTTAGAGCAAGTTTAGGTCAGGAATTATTTGTAGTACAGCCCAGGGCAGAGCTCTAACCGTAAATGCAGAAACCGAAAAAACGAACGCACAGTACACAACGAGGACGTGCAAGTAATTGCACTGCATGTGCAGACAAGCAAACTATATAAAGGATCAATAAGGGGCGCAGAGATGATGCATCGCTCCTAGAGGAGTAGAAGCACCGTCGTAACTCACTGAACCCAAATGATACCAATATATTAATTTTTCCGTTCTCTATGTAGATACTTTATTATTTTACATGTGCTTTGCGAGTGTTCTACTTTAGCGGCTAAAGGAGTTGGGCTAGTTGGTAGCTACTTCTTTTTAAGCTGAAAGAGCTACAATGTAAAGCGATTAGATTCATCCTGAGTTTTCTTAGAGGATCATGGTGGATCTGGTGCTACATCAAGAAAGATAGATTTCTATGAATCAGTGTGTGGTGTACAATGAACCCATAAGTGTTCTAATGACAAGCAGGCCAAGCCTACCTTGATGGCTCCCGTCCCACCTAACTCATCCTTCGACAAAGATATGTTTCTATATCAATAACTCGTTTCTTTCGGGATATGTTTTCTTGGTGTCGTAATATCTTTTATGTGACTTTCACTTAACTGGATGTGCGAATTTTTGCTGAATCTAGGCTATGGTTTTCACTTAAGGCGATTTATAGTCATATTTATGACTTTTCTTAATCGAACTTGAGATGTACTCTTGACTATTATCTAATTTGTCGAATGTTTCTTTTTGCTAGAATAGCTATAACTTAGAAACAAGATGAAAATAATTTTCGTCTTCTCCCGTTTTGTTAGAAATGGACACAAATCAAAATGTTTTGATGTATCCCCGGTGTAAATTTCATAGGAACAGAAATTTATATAAGATTAGTTTAGTAGTCAACTCTTACATTAATCTAAGCTTTTATATTAAAACTTAATTATAAATTTAAGATTATTCTACTCATTCTGTATTAAAAGTCGGGAATGTATAAATATTAGGCGTAACAAAGCATATTACGGACACCTACGCTCACTCCCATATAAATTATGTATTTATAATTCATTGAACCTCATGTAGAAGACCTCAATTAATTAGTGTGAAGCTCTCTCGCAGGCAGCTTAAATCATTTTATATTTAATTTAATGGATCCACTTCAAGAACAGGAGAATGGAGGATTACAGCACTGTATATATATATATGTATGCACGCATGTATGATTGTGTGTACATAATAAGTAAGTTCACGTGAGTGCTTTACTGTGAGGACAGGTTCAAGCTAAACCAGGAACGTGTTGAATAATTAAAAATGTGAACAAATTATACGGTTTACAGAGAGTCGTAATTTTTCTTCTTTTCTTCCTACATGAATTTATTCAAACTTAATTTGGTATTATAATTTTACATCAATTTCAAGAAGAATGAAAACATTTTTTTCTTTCTACCTCTATAAAATTAGCATCATAGCTTTGTCTGATTTAGTTCGAAACTATCTCAGAACTTGTCGTTTACTTCATGTGAAAATCTAAAGTTTATGATTGATTTGTTTTGCTAAAAAAAAAAACAAAGAAGTGAAGACGGTGCTAAGTTAAGTTCGCTGATCGCCAAAAATGATGTACTTATGACATTTGTCGTTTATTTGTCGTCGTTTTATCATGAAAATTAAAAAAAAAAAAAATGGCAGAGTCGCCTTTCTTATCTTCTTAAAGTTGGTAATAAGTTAATGTCACTTGACTTTAAAATAAGTATATACAGTTTCCTGGAATTTGTCGTTTATCTGTCGTTTATTTATCACGAAAGTCGAAATTTTCCGTTTCCTTATGTTTTTAAGCTCATGCGGTGCACATGGATGCGCAACAACTAACTAACTAGACCACAATTTATCGAATTGCAATACTTTTTGATTCGAAATTTATCGTTTATTGTCGTTTTGTGGAAATACTTTTTTTTTTTTTAAGAAAAACCACCCACCGGTCCACCTCTTGTTTTTTTTCAGTTCATCTGTGATAAATTCTGCTAAATATAAACTGAGTACAATTTTATTTACTTGTTTAACTTTAAGAGTGTGAACACTTTCGAAGTCTTTTGAATTATGCTTAATGAATCGCAGTCATCTACGAGCATTATAAAATATAAATTCAACATGAGGGTTGTAACTCTTTTATTAATTTTAAAAACCCTTAGGATTCATTATCGATATGAAAACACTTTGTACCAAATTTCATACCTCTACATCTATGCGTTCTTAAGCAGTGCACTAATATATAGAGAAAAAAGAAATTTTTCTAATTTTTCTATGGAAACACTAGTAAGGAGTTGCCCGATTAGCCCCATTTTTGAAAATAAATTTCCTTTTTCTAAAAAATCCTATGTGCAGGATTAATGCACTCTGAGTTGAAGCGTTCTCGAGTTATCGTAGTAGGACGTAAGTTATATGTCTTTGTTTCCGTCTGCAACTACTTTCCAACCATCACATCTATCTGCGATTTTTACCATTGATGATGATATATAATTCTCACCTATCACGCCTAAAATCAGCCCTTATGAAATCACGTAAGTTAACCGGTTTTTTAAGGCCTTCGAGGCCATCTCGCAGCACCCAGCACTACTGGAAGCCAGGCAGACTTCCGAATAAGTTATCAACGATGTTACGAGAGTATGATAAGATGGAAAATTTTGCTTATGAACTGACGTAGGTGTTTTAGTCTCCAGCTCTCTGCTAGATCCAATTAAAGAGGAAAGTCAGTCCACAGTCAGTTTTTCTAAAAAAAAATTACGTGAAGCACCTTTTCATAGAAAACAAGTAAAAAATCTAGAATTGGTCTAATTTCGTATCGTCACGCACCTGTGAAAGTTTGATTTTTGAAGTGGTTTTTCGCATATATTACTAGAACAGTTAGTCGGACAGTAAAAAAGGTCATAGCCAATTTCATAGAATTTCAAATTCTGAAGAACTTGACAGTACTACAAAAATGTCTTTTTATATGACAACACTAAGTAGGAGTTGCTCAGTTTGGTTCATTTTGGAAGCTTTAATTACTAGTACTATGAAACCACTGTGTACAAAATTTCAGCTGTCTACGTCGATGCGTTTTTAGCAGCAATCATATATATATATTGAAAAACGCAATTTTTGTATGGCAACCCTACGAAAGAGTTACCCGATTTGTCCCATTTTCGAGCTTAAATTTACTTGTTTTTTAAAGAGCGTGGTGGAAAATTTCGGCCCTCTAAGTGAAAGCGTTGTAGAGGTATCGTGCAGACGGACGTACAGACGAACGGACTGACATGAAAAAATCAAAATAACTTTTAATATTATGTTTGAGTGTCCAAGCCATTTTTTTCTACTAGGATTATTTCTGTGCGTTACAAACGGAATGATGAGCTTAGTATACCCTATGATTTCATCTAGGATAAAGAAAGAGGTCAAGGTCAATAAAAAGGTATGAAAATCAGAAATTCTTAGTTCAGACCACCACCACTCCTGAGGGAAGTAGAAAACTGTGCTGGTCGAGCACTCGTTGGAAAGGCCATGGAGTTCTGCTTATAACGCGCTGTGTAAGTGACCGTATACCTTGAAATTTTTAAGATACAGGGTATTTTGTGAAAGACTAACAAATGGTTGAGATGTCCCCCAAACGAACAATTTTTGTTCTATATAAAACTCGGAACTCTGCAAGGGAATAAACCTTGAGAACTTAAGGTGTCATTGGAAGCCAGATTGTCTCACCGAATTCCAGGGAATTGCACTACACTCTTATAGTGATAAAGTGAAGAATCCAATATCATGATCCGGGAATAAAATTTAGTGTTTATATAGGAATAATAATTCCTATAATGTACTTATATTATATTATATTATGCTATATAGGAAAAGTGGTCCTAACGTTAAATTATTAAAGGACAATAGATCCTATTTGAGTCTGTAAATGTAATACTCATCTGGAACTTATTATGGATGCGCGAATTATATATTTTTATTTAACTCGAACTGTTTTAGAAATATATTCGAAATTATAATAAAAAATTAATCAAAAAGAAAGAAAACACTCTTTTAGTACTTTAATCTTTATTGCCAAATCTTTACATGAAACCGTTTTTTTAAGCTTACTGCGACGAACCGTTTTAACCAACTGACTACTTAATTAATTTCATATTTCAACCTCGTCCAGAAAAGCTTTTCATTTTATTTTCATATTCATTTCTTACTAGCATTACATTAAGGTTCTCACAGATCAAAACTGCTTAGTGGATAATTTTCCTGGGAACTTTTACTTTAAATTATTTTAAAAGATACGAGACGTCCGGCGGGGTGGCTCTGGTTTCACCGAGTCACTTTGCTTTTTTGATACATACATAACTCCTCCACGGTTAAAGTTAGGATTCTCCTGAATTCTTTTATTTATAATCTTTATATTAGTCCTCTTTTTCTTTAACCATATTACTATAATTACTATGCCTATTATGACAATTACAATCAAAATTGAACTGATTCCATATGATACAGTTTTGTGGAATTTCAATTCTTCAATTTCCTTTATATTTTCGAAATGTTTAAATACCATATTATCGAAAGTTACGGCTTTAACGTAAGTCTGATTAAATGTATTACTTGGATAAAAGTATTTATCTTGTATAATCTTTTTCTGGTTATAAAACGTTTCTTGATACAATTTGACTTCACAATTATAAAAAGTGATAAAATAATTTTTATTTAATGTAATATTTCTATCGTCACAATTTTGTATTAGCTTCTCCTTTTCAGCATTTTTTATTAACAATGTTTCATCGTCTAACACTTCGATTTTAGTTTTATTATTATACCTAAATTTACATTGGTTATTCCAAATACAAATTTTACTATTTTTTAAATCTTTTAACATAGTATCTTCTTGATAAGTTAAAGCTTTATTTTCGATGTGAACAATGTATTCATTATTTTCTTCGATTTCCCAATAGTCTTTATTAGGTAATGGAGTAACTAGTTTTAAATCTGTTCTAACATAGTTCTGTGGAATTTTAATTGCAATTACTAGTAGCTGGTCTTTATATTTCATAATACCTACTTTAATTAATTTCAATTTATAAAAGTCAATATGATACAGTTCAATTTCTTCCGCGGTTAAAATGCTTGGATGTATTATATTGTGTTTTGCTGACGCGATATTATCTTGGATTTGGTTTATCTTATTTTCTAGGTATCGTAATTTTATCATCTGGTCTATAAGTACAAGGAATGTCGTATGATTTCGTTATTTTGTTTTCTTACTTCGTCAAATGCTTTTGTAAGTTTAGTTCTGTCTTCTTCTACTGCGTTTTTAAGTATGTTAATGGTTTCATTAAAGTGTGTGTTAATTGAAACCTGTTTATTTAAAGTGCTGATAGCGTTATGATTATTTTCGTCTACCACTTTTAAATGTTCCAATATTTCCTGTCGGTCGTCCTCGTTCATTGTACCGAAAAGCCATTTTTGTACAGTACCACCCAAGTTAATTAGACCTCTCCTTCTCCTGGTTTCATTTGGAATTATTGATTTTATTTTTGCTCTAATAGTTTTGATTTCCATCCTTAATAGATTTTTATTATCAATGTCTGCTTGTTCTAAATTAACTTCAATTTGTGTAAGTATGTTATTTATCTCATTTGGATCGATGATGTGCAATACTGTGTTGGTCTGATTAACTATTTCTACTTCTCTGAGCTTTACTTGTATATAGCCTGCCTCTTCATTTATTGGATTGACTTGTAGAAGCCCCTGTGCTGTTGATATTGTTGTCAGGAGTATTATTACGGTGCTGAAAATCTGTAGATTTTAAAGGTCTTTTAATGTTTGCAACATGTACATTTCTTAATGATTTAATTCTGTAATATGGCTCGTCCTTATGTCTCAGTCTCTTATAATTTCTAATAGGCCCTATCAATCTGTTTTCTACGTAATTTTCCCTATTAGCATTCCTTTTATTTATTATTCGCATTTTAGATTTATTTATTCTTTCTTTTAACTTTTCAACTTCCACCACTTCTTTAGCATCTCTGGGAGTACATTTGATTGTCGAGTGATAACGATCGTTATAGTTTCCTATAGCCATCTGAATCTTCATTTCTACCGAGAGTTCACTACTCTCAATGCCTGTTATTTTCTCTAAGAGGGTTGAGTGTAGTCTCTCTATGTCCGCGTTGCCAGTATGATTATTTGGCTTCGTTAGATGTACCTCAATGTTTTCCATCTTCAGGTACTCCATCAGTTGCTCTGCCCTAAATTCGTTGTCCATTATTATTTTATTAGGTTTTCCAAATTTTGCGAAATGTTCTATCATCAGCGCTTTCTCCGCTCTCCAGTTTCGATCTGTAATACAGTAGGGTGCTGCGAATTTCGTTAACTTATCAATTGTTGTTACAAAGGCCTGTTTTTTAAAGTGAAATATATCTAAATGAATTATTTCATTTTTTCCTTTTGGAGTTTCTGTTAATGCAAATTTCGCTTTGATGGGTTTCCTGTCATATTTAATCTGCTGACATTTCTCACAGTTGTTTATGATTAATTGTATATGTTCTCGCAATTTCGGAAAATATATCTTATCTTTTAAATTATGATAGCATTCATTTATTCCACTATGCATGGATTCCTTGGTATGGTAAAGAGATAATTGTCTGTGCAACTCTTCCTCAGTTAATATTTCGTTCGCTCTTTTTGAACTTCTTATAACCTTGATTCTTGTATCTTCTGAGAACATTGATATCAAAATTAATTGGATTTTATGGTAATCTGTGTCAGACACTTCTGAATAGATACCTGTATACCCTGGATGTCCTTCTTGCGATAAAACTGCTCCTATCGCGTAATCACTAGCGTCTGTTGTTACCACGAATGGCTTGTCATACTCCGGGTATTTTAAGATTGGGTGTGCAGTTATTAAACTCTTCAGGTTTTCGAATGATGCTATATACTGGGGGTCATTTATATTGATCTTGTTGCCTTTCTTCAAATATTTTATCATTGGAAATGCTATTTTTGAATAATCCTTAATAAATTTCCTGTAATATCCGGTTGCTCCTAGAAATCCTTTTAGTTGCTTTTCCGTTTTAGGTATTTCCAATTCTTGGATATTTTTAATCTTTTCTGGGTTAGGTTTGATTCCCTCTTTTGTGAAAATGTGTCCCAGAAATTCAGTATCTCTTTTCAGGAAACTGCATTTATCTACTTGAATGTTCAAATTGTGTTCTTGAAGTCTTGCCAAGATTTTATTTAATGATTTCTCGTGTTCTTCCAGTGTAGTTGAGAAAATTAATATATCATCCAGATATACTACACATATTTGGTTGATATATTCACGAAGGATTTCGTTCATTAATCTTTGAAATGTAGCCGGGGCATTTTTTAACCCAAACGGCATTCTTACATATTCATATAATCCAGCAGGGGTAACAAAGGCTGTTTTCTCAATATCTTTTTTTTTGGCTACTAATATCTGATGATAACCTTTTGCTAAATCTATTGTACTGAAATATTGTGCTTTCCCTAATTTATCTAGGATGCTGTCAATATTTGGTAAGGGGTATTTATCATCAATTGTTACTTGATTCAATCTTCTATAATCTACGACAATTCTAAATTTCTGTATTCCCGAGTTATCTTTTTTCTTTGGTACTACGATTATTGGTGAACTATACCTGCTCTTACTTTTTCTAATTATACCCTGTTTTTCCATTTCTTCCATTTGACTTCTAACTTCAGCTTCATGCTTTGGTGGATATCTGTAGAGTTTTGAGTTAATTTGTTCATTTGTTGTTGTCTTTATTTCATGCACTACTGTACTTGTACTAGTTAAAGTATCTCCCTCTTTGAAAAGTAATCTGTTATATTTTTGTATTAATCTTTCAATCGTATTTCTTTCTTTTTCATTTAAATGATCTAACTGAAGATTTTGAACTTCACTTACTTCCAATACATTCACATCCTCTTGAAGAGTTTTAGTTAGGAACGGAAGACTCACTCCATTAGTCATAAGGATTTCTTGATTTTCTACACTAATTTGTTTCACATTTCTATTTATCCAATCCATACCTATTAACAAATCATAAGGTTTATCTAACGACATAGCGATCCATTTAAATCTCGCATTATCTGGATATTTGAATTCTTGTGGGCATAATGTTGCTACTGTTTTGTTAGGTTTATTCACTTCTCCCTGTATTGTATTGATTGCTACGCTTTCTTGATTTATTACCCGATATTTAGTTTTAGGAAATCTAACTTCATTTAATATACTAATAGTCGATCCGGTGTCTATCAATGCTACATATTCTTCTCCCTGTATGGTTAATACCGTAATGATTTTCTTATAATCCGAGGCTAGTTTATAAAAAACGTGTCGTCAATGGTATTTGTTTCTATTCTACTCATAGTTTCCACTTCCATAGGTTCGGGTCTTACTCTATTTTGTCTACTCTGAATACGTTCGTCGTCATTCTGCCTAAATTGTTGCGTTCTATTAAAGTTTTGTTGTTGGTTATAGTATTGTCTTGGTTGCCAGTTGTTATTGTGTCTGTATTGACCTGAGTTATTATTGTGTCTGTATTGTCCTGAATTGTTATTGTGATTATTTGGTTTATAATGTGTATAAAATCTTTGATTATGTGGCTGTATATTGAGTTTCTTTTCACTGTATTTATTTTTTTGGAAATTTTTGTTAACAAGATTTATATTTAAATTATACTGATCCTGCCCTATAAATTTATCAATTATTTCTCTAATTTCTGTTAAATTATGTTTCGTCATTATTTCATATGCCAGGGTCCTGACACTAATTCTTTAATTCTTTGCACTAGCATTCCACTAAATATATCTATTATTATAGTTCCATTATCTTCCAAAGCTGCATATTCTGTAATGTCTTCTACCATATGTCTTAATTTATCAACTAATTCTTTAATACTACTCACTCTTAAACATCCAATATCTCTGGTGATAGTCATTTGATCTTTAGATGCTTTATAATGTTTCTTTAACCTTTGTTTACATTCATTCCAATTCTGTGGGGGGTTAGTGCTTAGTACATTCTTTGCGGCTCCTTGGATTTTGCTGTTGTAAATAATTTGGAAAACTCGATCTGCTTCGTTTCCATAATCTCCTAAAGTCCTTGTCACAGAGTTGATGAAGGAAGGTAGTGTTCCTGCTTCTCATTGGAATATTGGTAGAAAGCGGATTTCTCCCTCATTTCTCGTCCTCCAGTTTTGTGGTTGGTTATTTTGCATAACTAGCTGTGATAATGCTATTACGCACTGTTCGATAGGGTTTTGTGCCATGTTTCGATGTTGGTCTAATAATCTGAATCGATTATTTCGCCTCTCCAGTTTTGTATTCTTGTCTCTGTGTTGTTTCTTCGTAAAACCACTAAATTTCACTTTGGCTTACTTTGTAGCCCACTTTATTTGAGATCAAAATTACTTTTTTTACTTATTTGTTTCACTGGATCTCTTGTTTAAAACTTTGCGATTGATTCGTTTCACTAGATCTCTTTTCTTCCGATAGAGATCCTACCGACTGCGCCAATTACATATTTTTATTTAACTCGAACTGTTTTAGAAATATATTCGAAATTATAATAAAAAATTAATCAAAAAGAAAGAAAACACTCTTTTAGTACTTTAATCTTTATTGCCAAATCTTTACATGAAACCGTTTTTTTAAGCTTACTGCGATGAACCGTTTTAACCAACTGACTACTTAATTAATTTCATATTTCAACCTCGTCCAGAAAAGCTTTTCATTTTATTTTCATATTCATTTCTTACTAGCATTACATTAAGGTTCTCACAGATCAAAACTGCTTAGTGGATAATTTTCCTGGGATCTTTTACTTTAAATTATTTTAAAAGATACGAGACGTCCGGCGGGGTGGCTCTGGTTTCACCGAGTCACTTTGCTTTTTTGATACATACATAACTCGCGCTTAAATGATACCATATTATATATTTCTTAAAACTGATTTTTCACAAGCCATATGATAGAATATTGCAACGATTCAAGTTATACTGTTAGTATCTCACACGCTAGGTCGAAAAAAAAGCGCCTCAAAATAAATAAATATATAGTAAGTTAAATTAACTAGGGTTAAAAATAGTCCGTTCATCTGGCTCTCAAAATAAATGGAACTAATGAGTATTTATCTATTTTTCAATGAATTAATCAATACATCATTATTTTCATGTTTCTAAGTTAATTTGTATCTAAATTTTTAATTATACAAAAATTTATCTTTTTTAATTAAAAATGGCAGTCTAAATATTCAGTAAATATGGCTACTAGGAGACCTGAACATAGAAAATAGATAATATAAGATTTCAGTTCTACCTTAAAAATTAAAAATCTTGATATACAAAATTTGAGATCATGACTTCAACATAGAAAATGAAGTCTCACTGAAATTACTTATTCCGCGAATTCTTATATAAGGGTTGATTGAAGGTTGATTATTCATATGAGACTTGATATATGAAGAGCTGTACTCCCCTATATAAATTCCCCAATACTTATATAAGAATTTGATATAGGATTCTCTGGGTATTATAATCCTATATACTAACATTTATACCACTAGTGTTCAAGCAGTAGGTTTCTCATATAGGACTTATACTCCTTTGCCTCAAATAAAACAACAAATGTAGATATAACACTCTAGTTATTTCTTTAAGAACTACAAGATCTATGGGAGAACTTAAATGTTAATCGAGATTTATATAGGAGTCATATAGGAAAAAGTCCAAATTTCCAGCACTTGAAGTTTTAACGATGTTACTTGAGCCCTGCCCGCCTTGCCATACAATTTTTTGATTGACTATTATCATCTTCTGTCCTATTGAAAAATGCTAACATTTCCACCACTGTAACTCGTTACACATCAGGCTTAGAAAACAAGTTTGTATGAACACAATGTAGGGAATTTATTCTTTTTTAAACATGTTCCAGCCATTTTTGTCGTCTGATCGACCGTTGAGGAATTATTTTGGAAAAAAATACAAGTTTTTGTAATTTTAATCGAAGATAGCCGACATATATAATAATCAGGACTGCCCCATCTTTTGCAGAGCAAAGGCCTTATTTAATCCCTATTGATTGGACTAACCCTCAACACTTCCTAATCTTCTACATAACGTTTACCTGTAGACTACAGTTAGAAATATATATTTTTTTATTTTTGCGTTATTTTGTTAAGTCGGTTTCTTAGTTTTTTAATTTATTTTCGAAACTCTGCACATAATGGTTCTGGAATCATGTTGTCAATAATACTAATTATTTTTATCCTCAATTTAATATCTGATTCTCCAGATGTGTCATCTTATTGATTAGAGAGGAATATGATCGTGTGCCATTTGACACCCTTCCCAATATTTCCGCAACTGAAACTAGATAAATTCAATAGAAATTCCCCCATTCACTCAATAATAATTTTAAATTAAAAAGCAAGAAAAGAAGAGAGGAATAAACTTAATCTTATTATCTTATCTTCTTTATAAAATATACTACTCACCCTGTTGTATATGTAAATTAGCCTAGGTGTAATAACGTAGATGCTAACAAATATTGTAAATATACTCGCGTACTATGTTGCTGGTGAATGAATTACTTTTTTGATAGGAGGAATCAGATTAGTTTTTGATTCACGTTTAAGCGTGCCGCTTAAAATGCAAATTTAAACTCAACACCGCAGAGAGCACACTAATTATTAGGACTTGATGCGATATTTGAATTTTTTTTCGAAAACGTTTTTAGAATTTTTATTGTATAACATCTCATGATTTCATTCCGCACAAATACAAAGATATTAAACCTAGTGAGACGGCTTGGTTTAACAATGACTGTTATACAGCCATAAAGTACAAGGAAACTGCATTTTAGGCTATTAACTTTGCCATTCAGCGGAATTGAGACAGATCTACAAAGAGGCACGTAAAACCTGCAAAACTTTTATTCAGTGGCTAAGTTCCAATTCGACCAAAAAGAATTATACAGAGAATCTTTACTAGTCAAAAGGGTATTCTCTTGTTAAAAGAGTCAAGAACAACATCACTAGTTCCTTGGTGGCGCCCCTGATTCACAACGGAGATGTGTATACGAAATCATTTGACAAAGTCAATTCGTTTGTAGATCAGTTTGTTACCCATTCTTTGTTATCACGTTCTTCGCAAGCTCCTCCTTATACAGCAACATACAATATGCAATTTTAGTCAAAGATTATTACATTTCCATACAAGTGAGGTCTTCAAAGAGCTCGCGTGTATTTAAGGCTGCTGCGGCTGATGATAGTTCGCCCCTGGCACTTAGCTGCTATCGCTTCTTTAGCTAAACCTATGCGAAAACTATTTCACCTGTCTTATGCGACAGCAGCCTTTCCTTCGGCATGGAAACTTGCACATGTTCAGCCCTCAAATAGACCAATTGCCCTTACTTTGATTCTTTCCGAGGTTTTTGAAACACTAATCATCACCAAATCGATAAAATGTCTAGAAACTAATCGCTTTATTAAGAGAGAGACAGAGATTTCCTAACATTCCTTATCGAGCTTTGGAATCAATGTTTCCATAATTTTGGTGAATCTAAATTCATTGGATATCTCGAAGGTGTTCGATAGAGCCGGGCATCCTGTTCTTTTAGCTGAACTTCAGGCAGGTTTAGACTTTCTTTCATTAAAATTAATTTAAAGTTTTTCTCCCGCTGTTTAATGATAGTATTATTGCATGGAATTACTCCTGACCGTTTTATAATCCATACCGGTGTACCGCAGTGCTCTGTTTTCTCTCCCATTTTCGTCCTAATTTTTTTAATGATCTGACAGCTTTCACTTTTAATCCTATTCACAGTTTTGCAGATGACAGCACCGTTGATTTCGTGTACTTGTTCGAATTTATAGCTGATTCCCGTGGGAATGTTATAGTTGATAAACGAAGCCACATGTTTAGATCACCAAACTATGACCTTAAAACAATACTCGCTTGGCGCAGAGCGAATCGGGTCTTGTTTAATGCTTCCAAAACGCAATGTTATGTTGTCTGTTAACACTCAAACTTACGCTAACGCCCCCTCAACACAACTTCTGTCCATGAAGAGGTTATAGCGAACTCGCCATGTCTTAATATCAAACGCAAAAAAATTTCCAACAATCTTAGTTGGTCCGATAATATTTTTAGTATAGCCAAAAACGCGATGAAATGCCGGGGCTTCATACAAATATGCAAGAAATAATTTTCCCCGTCAGACTTGGCGCAAATCTATAAGTCTGATATCTGGCATAGATTAGAATATAATTTCCATATTTTGGACAAGGTTTGCATTATCGGCGTTAGACAAAGTTCAAAATAACGCCTTCGGGATTATTAGAGATGACAAAGCAATAGCCACTATTGACTCTCTGGAGCACCGGCGTAATTTCGGATGTCTATCTCTTTTTTTCCTGTACTTCTATGGCTATTTCTCTCACGAAGTCTCTAGCCTGATCCTTGTAAAATTCTTCCTATGCACACCACATCTTCACACCCTTGAAGACAATTACGGGCAAACCGTGAGATTCCGCGAATCCTTCATATGCAGAACAGTACGAATGTTGAGCTGCTTGCCATCCTCTGTTTTCCCCTCAGTTATGAGCCGGAAACATGCAAGAGTAATGCGCACTGGCACGAAGCCAAGGGACTCAATCCAATAATCCTCAATTCCCTACCTGTTCTTCCTTTGCATTTAAGGCTGTACTCAGCCATCATAGGGTATCCCTTGAGCTTTGGAAGGATCATTAAAAAGAAGTACCTTCCGGCAGTTTTTAAAAGCTCATGGTGTGTCCTCCAAGAAAAGGCATGGTGTTAAAGAGAAGAAATAGCCTCTGTTGCGACATCATCTTACCATTATTCAGTGTAGCTCCGTCAGATCCGGATAAGTTTGACCTGCTGTTTTTAGTAGCGGGTGACACTTCAACTTCAACGTTATCGGATTGCTAATTGTTGTCATGATAGTAGCTCTGTCACTGTTTCTGCGTCCTTTTGTCATGGTAAAGAGAAGATTTTATTACAATGGCTATTTCCCCTGCTTTAGGCGTAGTAATTACCTATTCGGTTTCGGTTTCTTCGGGCAGCTTGTTGGCGTCTGGTTCTTCTGGTCCTTTCTGAGTTCTTTTTGAACTGTTTTACTCCTTCAGCTAATCGCCTCGTCCCAGATATAGTAGGGCCTTCTTTAATTTATTATCTTTATACTTTTTAGCAAAAATACTAAACGACCAGATAATCAATAATGCGTTTATCGGTCTTTTATAACAAAATAATTCAAAATAAACAATTTTTCATCTGCTTCTATTTTATGTATCTCAACCCTTGAAATACAAAACTTAAAGCCACATTCTATTATTAAATAGCAAGCTTTCTTCAACATTTTACCCAGAAATGAAAAAGAAAATGTTTATGTGCACTTTCCTCAATAGGCATAGGAAGAATGATAGGTAAGTGCCGATAAAAGACAAGACGTACTTTACTAGTCCTCCTAGTGTAAATAATCTCTGCGACTCGTATTTTACAGAACTTTGGTATTCTTCTTCACAAGAGGGAAAACTGTTAGGTCAAAGCCACTTCCACCAATGAATGATGTCTTGGTATAGATAAAACTTCGAGCACTGCTATTCAATGATGAAAGTAAATTAGATAGCATGGAAGGGTATTGAAGCTAAAGTGCCATATCCGTTCGGAAGCAATTTTCTCTTTAGTGCACTAAAAGTTGTTTGAGTGCGGTTCCCATAGCATCGCGAATTAAATCTCAGCAAAATTGTGCTGTAAATACCTACTCTGCCGATGAAAAAGATTCTCTACAGGTACCTACTCCTTATATGATGGTGGTTGAAAAGATGTTTACTCAAAGAAAAAATGTTTTAATTAAAATTTAATCTATGGGGGATATTTCATGTTCAATAGTTAAAAAAAAAAAAAAATGTATATATATATATGTAGGTACTTAATCGTGTGGAAGGAGAAAAATAGCAAGTACCTTTATCGCTGCAAGGATGATTTTATAGTTTTTATGTGTTTATTTCCATCCATCCATCGTTTTTCTGCCCATAGAGTGTATAAGGCGGCTAACGGATCTCGTAATCTAAGAACATGGTGGTCTGAATTGGATTTATCTTGTAAAGAGTATTCTAATCAAAATCTAATGATGGGGATAAGATTAAGATTCAAGACTTCTGTGACTATAGAACATAAAACATGGATTTGTCATTAGTAGGTCTACATCCATAAATTTGGTTCTCTTTAAATAATTTCCAACTAAATTGAAGAGGAATTTCAGGTTGATGATGTTTATACGGACTTTGTGAAAGACTTTGACCCTGTTACTTTGAAGCTTCTTATTGACAAATTATATGCTATTGGATTTCACTCATCTTTACTAAACTTAATGGCCGCCATCAGCTTAATGGCCGCCATCAATAGGTTAAAGTTGATTGGTATGAATATTTTATTTTAAAGTTTTGTTTGGTTTGCCCCAACGTATTTGGGTCGTCTCTTATTTATTATTTTTATTAATGATGTAGTCAAGAGTTTCTCTTTTACTGAATCAGCACACAGAGATGATTTAAAGATATTTGTTACTTAAAAAAAAAAACTTTTTGTGCCTGCTTTCTCCTTCAAGCAGATGGGGATGCACTCTTTTATTGATGTATTTCTTATGAATTCATTTTAAATCCTCGTAAGTGCAAAATTTTCACATTTCACCGCATTCTTTATATTATATTTGAACACTTGATGGGATATAAATTGATGGACCAAACTAAATTAAGCACATGGGGTAATTTTTGAGAATAAACCGGGTAACACATTGATTGTGTTTGTGCTAGGGCTTCATAGAATGCACGGTAATTTTAAATCTAATTTCACTGATTTCAATGATCCATTCATTCACATTAAAACGTTATATAATTCTTTAATCCGATCTAGTTAAGAATAACTTTCGGTACTTTTGAATCCTTAACCGAGTATACTTATCATTCGAATTAAATCAAGAGGAACTTCACTAGATATGCTCTTCGTAAATTAAATTGTCAGAATAATTTACAAGCTTATAATGCAAGATGTATGCTTTTAGGCTTGCAAAAGTTAGAACCTCGAAGGATGAATTCAGTATTATGTTTGTAATAGAGATAGTCTATTTATTTATTTATTTATTTAATACTTATGTACATGGTATGTCTCTAAGTACAAGAAAATTATTATGTACCTATCACACATCATAGAAATTTATCGGGACAGCAGAAAATAATTAGCCGTTCATGCTCGAAATTTAAAAGAAGTTTCCCATGATATAGATTTGACTTTTGACCATGCTAAATTCAAAGATTGAACTTATTCCAAATGCATGCAGATTACTAGAAAGAAATGTAATTTATTTACTTGTTACGCTTCTCTTGTTGCTTATCTTAAGTTTCATATTTCACATATTTCATATTTATTTACATAATTGGTTTGTACAACAAGATTTACAATCTTTTACGTATGTATAAAATAATACCTATTGAATTGTATATTACTGAAATATTTAATATTTACAGAGTGAAAATTTATCAGAAAACAGGAAAATGAGACAGAGAAAATCAAAATGATATAAAATAAAATAAAGAATCAAATTCACTTAACTATCCTAACCTATAGATCAATCTACTATTGCCGAAGACACACTCTCTCTAGGATCTATCACTACTAGTCAACAATTCAAATCATTTCCTCCAGAATGCACCAACCATCCATGTTCGCTGATCTCAACTGGTATAGAATTCCATATTCTAGGTACATGGACAAAATAGGTGCGAGCGCCAGTCAACGTTACAAAACGTGGTATAATTAATTCAAATATAATGGAGATTGAGAAACTTGTATATATACTATACCCCAGATTATGTAAAAATATTAAAGCCTTATGAAGAAGATACGTATTTATGGAGCATGATCATATCATCGTAACCCATAAATAAAGAGAATACAACAGTTAAACGCTAAATTCAATTTACGGCGACAATTAAGGTCTAACGCAGGGAAAATAAGGTATCCATAAGTGAAAAGTGGTATAATCAGGGCTTTTATAATCCTAAGTTCAGTAACAGTGGAGAGGAAATATTCCGAAAGCCAGAGTCTTCCTAAGGCACCACAAGAATTGTTAAATATTTTTTCTACATGGTGGCAACAGGATATATGTGAGTTGAACCTCACTCCAAAGTTCCTAACACTTATCATATGAATTCATAACAATCAGAGAAAAGTCAGTAGGCTCCAAACCTCTCCTGTATATGATTTTATAACTAGATTTACCGGCAAATAAAAATAGATTGTTAGCAACAGACCATTCACGTATACGTTCAAGGTCCAAATTTAATCGACCAAAATCATTCTCCGAATAACCAGTGGGGCAACTCAGGAAAACCTGCACTTTTGCATAATGAACAACATTAGGTAGGCCATTTATGTACAGGCTTAATTATATCGGACCCAAGATGGATCCTTGCAGTACACCACATATAAGTTGTATCGGATCAGAAACGCGATTTCCGAGTTTCATTAGCTAACTTTGATTTTAGATTGTTATGACTTACACTATCAAATGCTTTGAAGGAGTCTAGTAGAACAAGAATACTCATATCATTTTTATCAAGCGCCATACGTACCTACCTATATTTGAGCTCACTTTTAATAAATCAGTTTCACAACTGTGATATCGTCGAAAATCAGACTGCAAGGTTGATAGTATTGAATGTTTTTCAATGTTGTTAAGCATTTGAGAAACCATAAGTTTTTCAATAGTCAAGAAAACACAACAAACAATTTGATAGGACGGTAATCAGATAAAATATTCGGAGGGTTATTTTTAGGAAAACCAATAACAAAAGCTTTCCTCCAATTAATAGGGAAATTAGAAGATGTTAAAATTGTATTGAAGATGTGAGTTATTACAGGAAGCACCCCAGGTACAGACGAGTAGTGTTAAGAAGTGAGGAGGAATGCCATCTGGACCAATGGCACTCGACTTAATCGAATTAATGATCAATGTATCGTCGTCAGTAACACACTGGAGAGTAAAGCCATCATATGCAGATTGCAGAATATCACCATTGTTAGTATCAGCCGGCTCCGATGCATGAGACATAGACTAAAAGTAGTAGCGGTAGTAGCTCACATCCACGATCTTCCTTACCATGTGTGCCCAGGCGCCTTAAATTAAGTAATCGGCAGGTATTGATGATGTTATTGCCAATCATCGGATTTTAATTGAAGCAGACATTAGACTGAGTAATACCAGATAAGTACTGGTAAACACATAAATATAGCCAAGTTTTGGAATGAATTCGTAGAGACTGAACAATAGCTTCCGATATGTGGTAGATTTTATCCGTAAAGGGAATCCTGGATTGCGTTTTTGTTTTTTTCTTCCCTCAACATTTACAAGAACGCAGATGGCCTCCAGGAGGCCTACATGTTTAGGGATTTTCCATTCTTAATGATTTTCATACTACTTATAAAAATTTTCCTATTAAATTCGCAATATACATATATAGATCCTAATGCTACGGAGATCAATCGCGCTTTTATGGATCTACATATGTATACAGTACCTGCTCAATGAACTAGATACACATGTGAAAATTCTGAAATTTTAAAGAAATGCTACCTTTTTTCCTTGAAACGATTTCTTTTTAATAATATACTTTGCAAAATTCAATCTTAACACCTTCCTGAGAGATGTACAGATTGATAATATTAATCAGAAACGTAATCATTTATGACGATTAATGATTGATCAATCGTAACTGTAATCATGATTACATGATTACATTTTTTGATTACAAATTTGCAAAAGGTTTAAAATTGTAGTTAAAAGAAAACAAACATTGTTGTATTTCTATCCCGAAGTCGGTAGTGACATATAAACTAATGTTTGTAAGCACATATATATAGTGGGATGGTAATTAAATATCTGATATCTGTGGATTGTTAAACGGTATTATTACCAATTAAGAAAGAGAAAATTTCACTTACGGTTTCTTTATTAGAGTTAGATACTTCTTTATGATATCAAAAACAATACTGTACCGTTTTGTTAGGTAGTAGTTAGTAAACCTAATCTTTCATCCTCAGTCTTGCTGTCATGTCAGTAATATTTAATCATTGCAGCGCTTCGCGCATTCTTCTACATGGTGTATATATGCTGCATTTCGGAATAACTCGCATTGCCTTATTCTACATACAACAGCTGCATTCTGCCCTTGAATTCATTCGAACTAGCAATTAACAATGTGAAGCAATATGAAAAGTGTAGCAAAATCAAAGCGTTAAAAGGCATTATTGCATTTTCCATGCTCAACGATTTTCTTATACACCCCAGAAATCTAATCTTTTTCCCCATCTTTTTTCACATATAATCAGGATCCTCGGTTTAAGCTGATGATCAGATATGTGTGAGTCTCTATCAATAGAAACACTTACATTCTGTACACTGACTTCAATTAATAGATAATTCAATAGTGTCTTGTAGTTTTTTACAATAAAAATTCTTACGATCACAGATTGTTTGTTTTCTTAGAAGAAAATTTTAAAAATCTCTTGAAAAGTTGCATTTGTAATAAAAAAAATTTAATCATGTAATCATGATTACGGTTACATTTTCCTAAGATTACTCGATGTACTCATGATTAATGATTGATGGGTAATCAGGGCTGATGTAATCATGATTATTAATCTGATTACAAATGTAGTTGATAAGCCCAACACTGGGTCAACCGCATGGGTGTTACAGGGTGTTTAAGAAAAAAAGCTAGACTTTCACATAACACCCTCTATCTTAAAAACTACAGTTAAAAGCTCATTGTACGCAGAACTTCATGGCCTTTCCAACAACTGCTCAATCAGCCCCTCTCCCATCAAGAATTATAGATATCTAAACTAAAAGTTTCGGATTTTTTTTTTAATTTGACTTCTATTATTTTTGCAAAAAGGTAGTTAACATAACTTTTTTTATAAAAAGTGTTAACTGTAGACTTTCCTCTTTAATTTGTGCTAAGTGTAGCCCTTTAAGAGTTATAAGCTCTTAACCTATTCTCAAACCTATTTTCAAACCTAATCAACAACAATTTGTTCCCTTAGTGACTGAAAACACGTCATTTTAAAAAAATATCGTCTAGTTTCGGTTTTGGTTATAAGTTAATAACCGTTTAACGGCTACAGTTAACACATAGAGTGTATAGGTCAAATAAAAGAAGAGAGTCTACAGTTTACAATTTTAATAAAAAGAAGTTATGTTACCGACCTATTTGCAAAAATAATAGAGGTTAAATTAAAAACAAAAGCTAAGAAAAGCCGAAATTTTTAGTTTAGACAACCGTAATTCTTGCCCGGAGAAGGGTGTGGGACTGGTAGAGCAGTCGGTGGAAAGGCCATGAAGTTCTGCATACAACGAGCTTTTAACTGTGACCAAATGTCCAAATGTAGTTTTTAAGATACAGGGTGTTATGTGAAAATTTAACTATTTTTCTTAATCACCTTGTAACTCTCAAAGGGTTGATGTGGACCCCTCCACCCCCACCCACCCCACCGGCAAACAATTCGCACATTTCGTTTGATCAAGTTTCGAAAATACAAATTATATCTTTACATAGGTATAAAAAAAAAGTTATAATTTAAATAACAGTATCATATTATACATTTTATTGATCAACAAGTCACTAAAACATTTTCACTTTTTCCAGGAATTTGGTATGATATTATAGGAAAGTGTTGATAGAACTTTGTTAAAGTCATGAAAATACCGGAATGAACACAGATTTTAAACATATTAAAATCTGTTTGTAAAATTGCAATGAACACAAAATTTCTAGACTAACAGATTAACCTCACTCCGATCGATCTTAAGCGTAACTACTTACTATGCAGCCGGTTATTGTGTTCTTACTCTTGAATATTACCAGAATTTTAATATTTGTCTTCCGCCGGCAATTTGCAAACGCAATGTTTTTCTATTGTTATTTTTTTTTTCGTTGGAATTAGCCTTGAAAATATTTGAAGCCCAATTTGTTTTTGATATATTTTTGGAGAATTTACTACAAACCTACAAGACTTTTTCCCTTTATTCCAATTAGATTAAATTATGAAAATGTGCTGATTACATTTGTATGATGCTTTTGCACTTCGAAACAATTACAAGTTCTTCTGCCTGGCGCAAGTATTCCATCTATGGGTCGCAACCCCGAATAGGCGACGTGTTTTCTGTGGGGTCGCCAACTTATACAGTAAACTAAAGAAAATATTCACTACAATGAAATATTTATTTTTAATTGTGTCATATATTTTTTCTAAATTAAAATAAAGAGTAATCTAGGTACACTATTCTGTCAAAGTTGGTTGAAACATGTGTTAAGAGTTTGGGAGTATTGGTGAAATGCCTCTATTGCCAAGCAAATAGCGCCTCACACAATTGGATAAAAGCTCATCAAACCTGCGTGTTGATAATGCTGAAATTAATTCTTGGAAATTCCAGTAAAGTAAAGATGCAACAAATATCTCCGTCCAATAATACTATTCAGCGGCGTATATCAGACATGTCCGTGGACTTCAAGGAGCAGATTTTGAATGAAATCAAGGTTTCACCATTGATTTCTTTTTAAGTTGATGAATGAAGAAGAAATGTTGCTATTTTGTAGTGGACTTAAACTACTACGAAGAGTGAAGATATTATGGAGAAGATAAATAAGTTTTTTGAGACTGTAGGATTAAAGTGGAAAACCGTCTATGGGGATTATGCGAATGGTGTACGGATGGTTGGGTTCAAAGTTAAAAGAACTAGCTCCCCAAGCAAGGGGATTCAACGGTATGCCCTTACCAGTAAGATTTTTCCCACTCCTTTGCAAAAGTTACTTGATTCGCTGATAAAAATCATGAATTACATCTAATTTGGAGCTCTTCACACCCGTCTGAGTAAAAAACTGTGCAAAGCCATTGATTCTGATCAGGAGGCTCTTCTTTTCTACATTGCAGTACCTTGGTTGTCGAAAGCACGATCTTTTGGTAGACTTTAATGACATAGTTTGGTTGAAAACAATAGCATACCTGGTGAATATAAGTGTTAGAACAGCAAAATAGGCCTTAACCTGCAACTTCATGAAAAGAAACGATCATCGTATTTCACGATAATCTCGGGGAACTTTTATCTAACCCGCAAATCTGGCGAAGAAAAATAAATTTTGGAAGCATTGCCATGTCCGAGAAAATTCGCAGAGTGGTAGAAATCTGAAGGTAAAATAAATGAAAAATTGAAGGAGTAGATTACTAGGCATAGATAAATTTTTTATTTAATTTTGTTATAATTGGCAATTCCTTATATTTATCTCTATATACGATGCAAGTCATACACGTGTGTAGGAGTTAGTTTTTAAAATATATAAACTATGACCTCGCTGAAAGGGGGTGGGGGGGGGGGGCTTGTTTAATCAAATTTTGTGTTATAAAATCTTCGTAAAGCGGCCTTTACTATTACACCCAGATAATGGATCCAAGTAATCATTGCTATAATTATTTAATTAAAAATATCGAACCCTCTTTACAAATATAAGAAATACGCTGCTAAAACTGCAATTGAAAAAGCTTTCAAGTCTACATACATACCGCGAAAAAAATGTATTCCATTTGGATTCGTTTTTCTCTACAATCCAAGAAATTAAAAATTACGTAATTCATATTTACGTCTCCTTCCACCACCTCCACTGTAGACGAAAAGATGTACTCATAATATTATGTACGAACATTTACCAGGATGTACGTACAGTTCCGACATTTTGAATTTGAATGAAAATTTATCAGCAGCAACTCGTGAGATTAATTGATTGCTGTCGCTACCAAGTTTTTCGTTAACAACTGCATGACATGAAAGGCTTGACATTTTTCCCGGCGTTTTCTTTTTTTTCTGGTTTGTTATAGCGGAAAAGTACTGACTCTATACGCTAGAGTTGTCACTTCATTTAAGGAAAGCATTTTTCATGCTGTGAATTGGGGCGTTATTTCTGTTACATCTGCTGTAAAACAAAATGAAAATGCCTGAGTTTGTGCTAGGTTTTGTAGGAATTTTCGTTTAATTTAGGAAGATTTCATTTTTATTTCGGAAGTTTTCTTTAATTCCAAGTAATTTATTTAAAATAAATTTCTAAATGTGGGGAGGATCAAAAGTACAGCCGTATTTGTTCAAGAAGATGTGCTAATTCTCACTGGGAAATCAATCTCTTAACTACCATAAATAAATATATGAATAAATTGCAAGATTTCCAATTTTCCAATTTATTCACAGTATAAAAATACATTCTTGAATGCAGGTGGTATTTTTACAATTATACCCACAAATATACAACTATACACACCAATTAGAAATAGAAAGTTAATTAGAAGAGAATATCCACCAATATTAGAATAAGACCAGAAGGAATTTTTGGCATTCAAGAAAACTGCTTGTGTTCATCCGAATACGTTATATCTAGATACATCCATATATATCCCCCACATACATACCTACATATCTATCCTTCCAATCAAAATAAGTTAATTAATTGATTATTCCAAGGACATTGCATTCAATCATCGAAGGCTCCTTCAAAAGGACTTGATTGGCAATTTACCAAAATTCTGAATTCGTTAGTTCTGAGATACAAATTAGACACATCCACAAGATACATTACTATATGTGATGGTCGTTTAAGAGTTTTTGTTGTTGTTTTAGATTTATAACAGAGAGAGAGAGAGAGAGAGAGAGAGAGAGAGAGAGAGAGAGAGAGAGAGAGAGAGAGAGAGAGAGAGAGAGAGAGAGAGAGAGGATTTGGTTTTAGTTAAGGTTTTTAAGTTGATTACTATAATTGGGAAACGGTTGCCATTATGTAGTACTATATGTACATACATAGTGGTAAACTCTGAAGATACTGGTTTGATTTCAAAGCACTAGCTGAAAAAAATGGCCTAGAAAAACAAGTGTAGTCTTAGAGGGGAGGGGAATGGTTTTTGAGATTTTCTGCTATTTAAAAAAATAACAATATCATTCCTTATTTTCGGAAGTCTTTCGATCCCCATACTCACTTTTTTTGTACTTCCCTGTTTTCTATTCAACCTGAGGTACTAGCGCCTACTTAATTAATGTCACCTTTTAACTGGCAGATTTTCTCCGAGCTTTTGGATTAGCTCAAGTATTATATATGTACAAGTTTGAGAATTTAAGATAATTCTCGAAAACAGAGACGAAAAGTCATTAAAAATTAAACTGTTGTGGCATTAGGTATATTTACTATGGAGAAGGGGAGCAGTGCAATGAAAGGAAATCAGATACGGCGCATCGATTGGTTTGTAGTTCATTTCGGTTGAGGTAAAAAAATGGAAGCGTAGGTATTGGTTCTCTATTTTTTTAAAAATTAAGGTTTTTACAAGATGATCTGAAAGTCACTGAAATGAGGGTTGGCAATAATCTGCATATATGTTGAGAAAGAACAAATATATGGTTGTCTAATTTTTCTCTCAATGGAAGTGATAATACAAGAAACAGTATATTAAAATTCTGAATGACTCGTTGAGGAGAGTTGGGTGAACGGTGGGTAAAGGCAAGCGTATTTACTATACACATTGATTTCAAATAACTCTCGCTCCAACCTTCCAATAATAATTCATAGGCAAAGAGAGTGTAGCAGTAAAATGAAATAGTGAAACCGAGCTTCTCCTGGCGTTTCACTTTCTCGTTTCATTCCAATTCTTAGTTCACTATCCTTTGTAGTCTTAAGAAGTTTTAATTCACAATCGAACTAATGTAAATACACAAAATTCACAATACACACATCCGCATGTTCATATTTATTTATGTAATTATTTTCCAATAAATATTTCAAGCTTAAACCTCATGTATTACATTGAGTGACAATATGAGTGACATATTTTAGGTTATCTGACACGAAAACTGTTTTTCATCCTGTTAAAATTCAGTTAAGCTTATGCAGAGACAAGACCAATAAAGCAGCCTTTTCTTATGGAAATCTTATGCTGTGAACCTATTATGGTACATTGTGGAGCAAAAAGGCGGTGGCAGACTAACATAAAGTAAACTTTTAAGACAAAGGTAGCAGCTGCGCTAGGTAATGAACGTGAAAATTAGAATATAATGGAACTCAAGGAAAGGAGAAAAAAAGCAAATTTTTGCGCTTAAAAGATTGGTTTAGGTTGAACTTTCAGAGAGTGCAATGTATGGTCTCGGTAGCATGTTTAAAATTGTCTAGCATCGCACTAATCAGGCTATTATCATAATATATATGTACGGATTTGTATGTATTTTTGTATTAAGAATGCACACTTCGTTTGATTTTATTGAATAAAAATGTAGTTTAGGGAACAGATCGACTGTATACATTGCATAAAACAGTTTAGTTTTATACTGGTTTAATATGAGCGAATGTGGTTAAAATGTTAAGTTGTGCTTAGTTGAAAATATTATTGTTAGAATAAAAAATCCTGATGCCTACATATATTTCGTATGTAAAAAGTTCGTCATCATACATTTTTCTTTTGTTCTTGGAATTTCTTTTAGGAGCACGTAATGTTTCCATTACCATATTATTTAACTAAGATTATATAGACTAGTACTTGAAACTTATTTGTGGCCACTATAGGTCTCTTCTAGAATTTAAGTGGAGAATTATATAAAGGTTACCATTACCTGATTTAGGTAACGTGAGGTTTATGAAATGAGTAACAAAAATATTCTGGTTACCTTAATATAACTTGTTACATAACCTCTCGATTATGTTGTTTAGAGCATAGAGTGGGTTGTATTAATGTTTCGGTTACCTTCATAAACGCAAGTGGGGACTGCGATCTGGCTAGCGGGCCTGCAAAGGCCACTTGATGCGATGGTACCAGAGCTTCCCTATGGGCGTCGCTTCTCTGTGAGTTTTCCTGCAAGGGAATCGTGGGCTGAGGGCAGTGATTTATCGAGCTTTCGCCGTCCTGTCTAAAAATTTTCACCGATAGCTCACTAATGAGGGAGCCGAGGCGGATATTTACTTTCTTGCACCTAACATTATTTTGAAGTACTCATTTGAAAGGCGCACCACTATCTTCCAGGCTAAAGTCTGCACCATAACTGGTAAGGATATTGCTATCTTTTGGGATAGTGAGGCAGCCTTAATGGCTGTGAGTGGTCTTCGGATAACATATAAGTTACTGGGGGACTGCAGGACGTCCATGGATAATGTTTGTATCCACAACAGAGAATCCCTTTAGTAGGTTGCTGGTCACATGGAGATCCTAGGGAATGCAAGGACTGACCTTCAAGCCAGGTTGGCTCTGATACCTTAGTTCCGTGGATCGGAACCCGCCGTAGGCGTTTCTACCTCGGTGATCGAGTCCCTCATCTAAGCGGATGTTCAAATGAAGCATCAGAAGAGATGGGCGAACCTGACGACTTATGGGTGACAAAACTTTCTCTTAATAGACCTAATAGGAATTCCTCTGATTTTGTCTTGGGGCTCGGGAGAAAACATTGTAGAACTGTGGTTGGCATCATCACCGGCCACTGATCGCTTCACGCTCATCTTACAAAGATGGGAGTTGTTGACAGCTCTGCGTGTATGTGCTGCCTGGAAGGAGAGCCTGAGGCAACCGAACTTTCTGTGTGCTTGTCCGCCTCTGCACGAAGCAAGCTGGATGCTGTTGGGTTTGCCTTCTATTTCATTAGGAAGACAGGAAGGATTCGGTGATGGAGTTTCTGGCAGGTTAGCACAATGGGCCGCTCTAGCCTGCGTGCTTGGGAGCTCTTGTCCCCTTGCCTAAAAAATAAAACAATTACAGTAAGAGCAGATTTGAACTCGACTGATTCGTATGAAGTAGTCAGCGAGAAGGATGGCCTATTCTACAGTGCAGGGAAAAACAGTGAAAGTTTAAAAGCAGACCTTAGCAAAGATGAGCAGAGGAAAAGTATCGAAATATAATACCTTAGCAACTACGATAACACTTTACAGATCACGATGAATTCAGAGAAACAGCTGAAGAAAATCATGGCCGATTTATATGATAGAATCACGGATTTGTTGTCCAGATATATACCAAAATTTTTTGGTAAAATCACAACGTCTGGCGGCAGCTTATTTCAACCAGGCCTGGACAATAATTTAATCAGGCCTGAGAGGATAACCAAGATGTAGGATGCCATAAGAAGCGAGGAAACTCACAGAGCAGACTCATCTGCACCTTATCTATATAGCAGCCAAGTCTTTGACCGGACTGATAAACATCGTTAGCTTAACTTTGGAAGCATGAGTGATGTTCCACTTAAGATGATGGAAACGCCAGCAGGGACCAGTAAGCACTAGCACATTATAGATACTACTCACTATCCAGCCTGCCCACCATCGTGGAAAACATGTCGTCCGTTTAGAATAGCTATGGTAGGGTTAGACATTAGGAATATAAACTTTGTAGAGATATACATATGTATATAAATTATATATATTATTTTATAGATCTATCTTATTTGTAGATATAACTTTGTGCATCTTTATCACTTTATTTAATATGTAGGCTGAGGCAGGATAGGGAAAGGAATATTGTATTACTGTAAAGATTAATATGGTTGCTGTTTTGGAAATTTCTTGTTTTTTTTTTTATACTTCTATAGTTGTACTATTTGTAGGTTTCATCTTATCATATTAAACCTATTTTTATAGTTGCCATAACTATTTATAGCATTATTTATGTAAATTTCATGTACATGTGTGATGAGAGAAATATAATAAAGTGAAAAAAATACTACATATTTCTTTTTTACATAGCGAACTAGAATGAATGTAAATATAAACATTGGTATAGGTGAAAGAAAGAAAATAATGAAAGAGAGTATTGAATATTGGATTTTTTTTAATTAATTAATTTAAGTAATGTGAGAGTACCCTGATCTAATGCCATTTTAATCAGTTCTTCTCAGTAAGGAGGAATGTTGTGGTCAATATCTAAATTGGTGGAATTGTGACATCACGTCTTGAACTAGTAGCAGGTGTACAGGTAATTAAGCAATTTGCAATAACTAAGCGTTTTACTTCGCTCAGTGAAATGTTTGGCGGTTTCTAATTATTTACTAAAAAAATTGTGACATCAACAGCTGTTTCTTTTGTAATCAAGCATTAAGGTATGGTTGGTTAATTCTCTTAGCATACTGGTATGCTCAGCTGGGCTTACTATTTGGGTATTGTGGTATGTCGTTCGAGGCAGTGATTGATGTAATACTTTGTATATTTATAATTGCAGAGTATTGCACTGGTCACCATTGACTGGCCACGCCTAATTATCTCATGCAGGGAGCACGACTGATTCGCTAGATCAAGTTGCTCAGTTCGTGTCGGGTTTTATTTCAGTGACAAGATAAACCAAAAGATGTTCGTGTTTAATTAGCGTGTTCATAAATTACCAAAATCATTGAAAGCGCTATCTTAATTACTCCCACGTTAAAATTCTGATTTTGTTGATTCTTCAATCTTCCGAAAAATTTTTAAACGAAACGAAGATTTACAAGATCGTCCTCTATGCAATGTGATCGCTGAAGGTTATGACAGCGCCCTGTAATATAATAATAAAGGGCCATTTACAATTGAGACAACTATGGCTTAAATGGGCCTTTTTAAATTGAGACAACTATGGCCGCAAATGGGCCTTTTAAATTGAGTCAATTACCCCGTTTAGAGCAACCTCAGCGGTATAAGAACTTGTCTTAATATCTATTTTCAATATTATTTTTTACAAACCAAATTCTCTCGTTAGTAAAATTTCATAAATATCTGAGAATTATTCAAAAGAGACTAACGAAGGAAATATTGCAAATAATGTGGCTTAGTTTTTTGAGCAAACGCCAGAAAACGAGTATCCTATTAGAGAACTCAGGAAAACCGGAAGCATCACTACCAACAACAACAATAGCAACTATAGCAATAAAACCACCAACAATGTAGCAACAATAAATATGCAGAAAATTGCTGGAATCATAAACATTTTTTTCATGCTCCAAAAGCTTGACTCTGTCAGTAGAAAAATATGTATGTGTCACAGAATCAGGAAACCTACATGCTTTTCAACTCCGATTTTCCCATTATGGGTGAATTCACACACACATACAACCCACAAACATAATTAATTTTAACATATTTTCCAAAAGCAAACACGTGAAGAGCAGCAGAAAATGTACTCTGCGACAACGAGGTTGTTCTTTTCAACTCGATACACTTAAATGCAAAGTGTTGCCTGGATTTGACTTATTTAGAGATGAGATGCTCCCGAAATTCCCACATCCAAACACATGCACAAGAGCCTCTTCCACTCCAGATTCTAGATATCTAGGAAAATCGTCTTATGGTTCTGGTAGATTTTCTTTAATGGCTTATTTATTGTTAACGCAGCATACATATATTTTCTTTATAGGGATAACACACTTAAGCAACTCTCGGTGTATATCCCATCCAAGTTGAATCAAAGTGGAAATGGAATCGATTCCAAGATGCCGAACGAACAGCCGAGAGCGTGAGAGAGAGATAGATCAGAGATGATATAACGCTGTTATTCTTAAGAAGCGTATTAACATAATCACTTTACTTTGAGTTGTTTACTTTGAGGTTACTGAAGAGTCAAGATGAATTGAAGCAGATTAACTCCTCCTGGGAACTTATTCACTCCCATCTCGACACATTTGCTTCTGTTGCTGCTTTGCGCCGGGAAAAGGATGGAGATTTGCTAAGTTAAATTGAGAATCATCACCAGGCCTCAGAAGCGCTGATAAGGGAAGCAGTGGTTGAATATTTAACATAAAATCTTTAGTTGGAGAGGTACATATGTATAAAAGTTGTAGGATGTTATGGTTGCCTTCCAAGTTTATATATTAATGAAAGTGAGTTGCGGCAAGAGAACAACTGTTGTCGTGGTCTGTAAAAGAACCCGGGAACCACGCGAAGGTATGAAAGGTTTACAATTTTTTTTTTATATTGGCTAAAATACCATAAAGAAAACTGGAAAATGGAAACTCTCCGTTTATGTGGTGATGCTCTGTGATTTTTTCCACAAATACCGAATTTTGAAATTTGAAGAAATACCAAAGGATGATGCCAGTAAATGTGTGGACTCTAGTGCCTGCTTCAATAAAAATAAGTGATTAAACATTGAAAAGGTATTAACACTTGGAGCAAGGTATTGCCGTGACATTATTAAACAATGTCGCAAGTCTCTCCTTGAATTCACCAGTTTTCAGTTTTGTGAGAAATATACCTAGCTAAAACGACTCTTGAATTTTCACATCTCTGGCTTAATGAAGGAGTTTGCTCCAAGAAAGCATCTATTAATTAGACATAGTACCTGCCTGTCGTGTTAATCTCAAGCTTAGAACCTCCTTGTAAAGCGTTCCTCATCATGTCCACACTGAGCTGGGCTATGCTGAAGTCATGAGTGACATTACAGAATTGGGGCATTTCGGTTCAATTATTACTCTCCAGGTATTCTCGACAAACTCTAGCACCTGCGGAATGTACAGTTGGATTCACAAAATTCTTCTCGTATTCCATGACGGGTTTAAAAATACAATGCCTGCAAGTATTAAGTCCTGCCTATAATTGCAAGCAGAGGGAGAAGAGGGAGGAAGGAACTCAAGACCGGTTTCTGGGTAGCATGTGAAGCTTACTCATTTCTAATGATGCACAAAATGGCAGCAAATTATGAAATAACAAAAAAAGACGTTATTTGGCTATTGCTAAAACTGACAGTGTACAGAGTAACTCTGAAAGGACAAAGATTTGGAACTAGGTGCAGTACTAACTTCTATTTATCTCAAAAAGAGCTATCCAAGGATGTAATACAAATGGCCATTGGAGGGGGTGCAAAAAATTGTATTGTATTGTATTAGTATTGTGTCTAGAAAAGGTAGTTTTCCATCTTCCTCCGTCTCAGCTGTGAACTTGATGGATTGATGCTGGTTGTTTAGAATTGCTAGTGGATTTGATATTTGTAATTTCTTCACTATAGAGAAGATGTTGTCCACATACTTTATGCAAACTTTTGGCAGTTTACCCTCATAGTGTAATTTAGTTTAAAGGTCTTCTAGAAAAGCGGATCTCCCACCGGCTGGCTATAGTATTCATTTTGATAACTAAATATGTGAAATATATTTCTTTCATTGTTATTCAAAATATTCGCCTTTATCCTCTACAAATTTTTGCATGCCTTTAAACTAATCCTAAATGAATTGAGATCGCCCTTCTGGAGTCATCTCAGAGTTTATTATTTTTGTTCGCACCTACCGCCGATGGAGAGATTTGAGTAAATGAAGATCTGCGAAATTGATTCTTACAGAAATGATACAAAAGAAGTCAAACGGTATCAAGTACTGACTGTAGGACAGATAGGTTATCAATTCGACTCTTGAAACAGTCAGAAACCTGAAAGTCTGTGGTATGGTATTTGCTGGTGTATTATTATAATAGAATAGTATTCACCTTGTTACTCCTTTGTGAACAGTATCCCACAAATAAACGGTGGAGTTCCCATTCAGCACCCATTCGTACGACGAACTTCCAGTGGAATTAAGGCAACTTCACCCGTAACGTCCAAAAAATGAGGCAAACATTTGATTTCCCAATGCCCTGAGCGGACTTTTATTTTGTTGGTTTATCGTAGACTGCAACAAACAAAGTGGCCACAAGTCGATCACTGCATTTGGCTGGCCAGGCTTAAATGTTTTTTTCATTCAACTCAGCCAAATTGTACGTTATCAATGGAATACAAATCTTCCAGGCGGTCACTTATTCATGCAGAATTGATTTATTCAGCTCATTTATATTATATGACAATAAAGAGCTTGATATCTTTGTAGGTGCCTTGGTGATTTGTTCGCCAGAAAAATCGCATTACGATCTTATCGTGGATCGTCCTCGAACGAACTACGCTCACATTGAAACTCATTGAAACAATGATCTGCACTGGCTGAGGACAGTGCTCCATAGCCAAATAACTGTATTGTTTTAGGGTTTTCAAGCACTGTTGTCGTGGCTCAAAATCGTTTTTGAATTAATTACATTTTTTAAGGAAAGGACTTTTTTATTATGTGGATAAAAGCAAAGAAAACATTTATTTAAATCTGACAACGCTGTCAAAACATTGTCAAAAGTGAGTGACATCTTCTAGAAAATAGTCTAACCAAAAGACTTAAGTTAAGTAAGTGAGCTTTATACCCCACTTTATTAAGACTAAAGATAGCACTAAAATCGTCAAGTCGTACTAAGAGCAAATCGTTGGTTGTGGTGATGGGCAGATATTCAGAGCTAATCATTATCTAGCTCCTTACATCCCTTGAGTTCTTTTAATTTATTTATTTATTCATCCTGTGTTGACCTAAGAGTCTCAACATCTCTTCGCTTGACATCCGATATGCGCGCTAAATTTGTTGGTGCAGAAGTAGGTGACCTTCAACCTTTAAGCCAACCTTATAGGTATGCAGATGGATATGTGCAGGCTCATGTTGGATTTGGACAGTCATAGTTTTGTATTGATTAAGATCCCTTTGAAGGCAAAATGAAAAAGGAGCTAGGGTTCAGGAAGTGCTGCTCATGTTAAAAAGCATTTCCTTAGTATTTAACGGATTAGATTTTAGCCCAGTTGGACTGTTTGCTACTGCAAAAGGTGCAGTTGTATATATATGTATGTATATGCACATGTATATGTAAATCAGCAAACTGATTGTTCAACATAATTTAGATCTGAAAAATTTTCTAACTGTCAGTTTAATATATTGTCGGAAGTTCTGACAAAGATGTCGTCGTTTATGACAAAAAGTAAGCACCGAAGGTAATCGTTCTTGTCATACTCCGGTTTTTACATTAACGATGTCAAACAATTATATTTTACTATCTATTATTTTCGCAGGACTCTTGGTTTTTCTATAACCTTATTTGGATTGCGGTTAATTAAAACACGACAGGTATTGTGTCCTTGATGATTAAGGTTCATTTAATTATGGATAATGTCAGGGGTAAAACTTCCATTCGTCTTTAAAATGAAAAAATCAATAATAAGGCAGAAAAAAATGTTTTCATTAAAATTATATAATATAAAATTACCGAGGTAATGTTGGTTACATTAAGTATGTAATGTACACTCTAGCGACATTACTATATTCATATAATTCCGCGTGCTATAATACTTAAATTCCAAATATTGAATTTCCTAAAGATCCCTAGGAGATGTAGGTGACAATATTCTAACGCTAGATATAAGTATAAATAATAAATATAAAATAAAAGTAATAAAATAAAATAATAAGAAAAAAAAATGAACTTTTAAAAATAAATCGTCATACTACAACTAAAATAAAATGAATTTCCAATTAAAACTCACTGGTGGCATAACCACAGCCTAAACTGGAAAACATGCTTATCTTAAAAATACAGGGAAAAGCTGCTGAAACTGGGGCGATGAGAACAAGAAGAAGAAACTTTTTTGGTGAAACAACAAGAGATCCGGCCTGTCGGGCGAGTTTTTTTTGGGGAGTTCAACCGAGAACGTGCTAAAGGAAAAGCGACAGATCGGAAAAATATCCAGATTCAACCAGGTTTCATTTTACAAATAAAAGATCACAAGGAGTTGAACAATGTCAGCAAGGAGAACCTAGCGCGTCTCATCCAAGATTTTCTCATAATTCAGGAGGGAAGGTACTGCTGCCATAAAAGGATCTCATCGTGATACCTTGAAGTTAAGTCCTAAATAAATTTAAAAATATCAAAGAAAACAAATCAAGTAAGAAAAAACAAAAACCAAATATAAAAACATTTCAACCATAATATAAAAGAAAATATAAACAAAAAATTTACTAACGTAGCATTATATGTGATTTTTAACCTCGAAAATTGATTATTACACATTTAGATAGAAATGTCTCGAAGGACGGCCGTAGGGTCTAATATATAATTTAAGTGTAAAAATTGTGTACAGGGATTTGGAGGAAATGGAATCTCATTAAAAATTCTGTTTAAGTGGATGCAAGCTTTATTCTTTAAATATCCTTAAATAAAAAAAATTAAAAAATTAATTTTCAATTCCCAGCATCATAAATGCAAACCAAGCACTCCCCTAGACACTTGGTTTACAAGTAATTACGTGAATCTGTTTTCGTTGCATCAGAAATTACATATAATTTTCCGCCCTCTGCCATTTGCACAAAATGTTTATTTTTATATTCTCTTGCACTTTGCTTTGAATTGAGGATGAAAAAGATTCAATCATAGAATGCGGAGGAAACGTAAGAACCACTAAAGCTTCACGACTTTGACATACGGAAGAGGCTAACTGAAAAGCGGAAATTTCTTGTCGATGAAGAGGTAATCGTATATCACATAAGTACTTAAAGCGATTCTGGAACTTTGCGAATTCCAAGCGTAAGGTACCACTACTCTAACAGTTTGGGTTGTGGAAAGTAACGATCTCTCTACGATTACCAATTTTATCGGAAACTTCTGTATAATTGCCTTTACTAAGATTAACTATTATTATTAGCTTTAGTTATTTCATTCATTTTACAATATTTCCATCTACTTCTCTTGAGACGGAGGACCTTATATTTCACGAAGAAATAATTCTGAAGCGCATTTCGGATTTGTGGTTTTCTAGTCATCCTGATGGTGTTCCTTAATGTGTGTTTAAAAATTGCCGTTCTTTTCTTCTTCCTAATTTCTGTTATTTATTTCATTTGTCTAGTTGTAGTCGTATTTTACCTAGTATATTGAATCTTTCTGTTATTAGGAGGAATGATGTTTCTAATTATCGGCCAGTCACCAATTTATCTTTTATTACCAAGCTATTTGAAGTCCTAGTTGCTGACATTCTAACTTTTCATTGTAAGCTCTTAATTGCATTTTTCCAGCGTGGCTTTACAAAATGGTAAATCTACTACTACCAAGCTAGCAGAATTCTCCAAGATCTGCATTGCTGCCATTGAGGTTAGCAAGCAGAATGAATGTGCCTAAACCGGCTTCTACAAGGCATTTGACAAATTTGATCACCGCATTCTGTATATCAGGCTTACCAATCTTGTCTTGCCTGGCCTTCCTCTCCTTCTTACATTTTCATATTTACCTGACCGTACGGAATGGGAATGGGAACGGGTAGTTTTTCCACTGAATTGGAAATACCTCTGGTGTTCCACAAGGCCATCTCCGTCTGCTCCTATTAATTCTTTATATTAATGCCGTGGGCTCAATTTTGACCAATTCTAATATGCTTTGTTATGCTGGTGATGCCGAAAAATTTCGCGTAATTTCGGATGAAAATGACTGTGGTCTTCTATATTCGGATTTCACTATTTTTCACGATCAGTGTTTCACAAATTGCCGATCTTTAAATTTTAGTAAGTGTACTAGATACTGTATGCTTTTCTAGAAAAAGTGATCCTGTATTTCTTATTCTGTAGATGGAAATTTATTGATTAGACTTGATAAGACTAAAGATTTGGGAGTGGTTTTTAACGCTCAGTTCTCTTTTGTGGATCATATTGACTTCATCGTGAACATGGCTAACGCTTTTCATGTTTTGTGAGAAGATGGTCTAAGGAACTCGACAATCTTTTGTCGTAAAATCTCTGTACAGTGCATTTGCTGGACATATTTTCGAGTATAAGGTTATTCTATTTGGGCTCAGTTCTGCCCTCAGTCAGAGCGAACACGCAACTAATGAATGATATGGTTAAAACTGATGCCACTGGTATAAAGTTTGTGGTTTTATATATTATAAATATAATGATTTTGTTGCAATAGACTTTGTACTCACCTGATCTTTATTTGGCAGTTGATGATTAATTTTAACTGAGGTTTTGGATTGGGAGATTCTTTATTCTGGTCAATACCCGGAATAGAGTGACGTGAGTAGTTCTTACTGCAGTCGAAACCCACAGAGCATCTTTATCGCAATCGTTACCCACAAAAAAGTGTTTTTTAGTAATTTTCTTATTACAGTCGTTACCCGTAATAAGAATCTTTATTGTAGTCGTTACCCACAATAAAGTGTTTAGTTAGTAATTTTCTTATTACAGTCGTTACCCGTAATAAGAATATTTATTTTAGTCGCTATTTAAAATAAATTTCTTAATCTAGTCGCAACTCAGAATAAAAATATTTACTTCAATGCGGACCGGACTGGAAAATAGAAATCTTCGTAATTGAATAATTTTGAAACTCAATTCTGAAGTCAAAGAGCAAAAATGATTGCTAAGAGAAAAAAAAACATGCTAAAACGTATACAAATTTAATGGACCGGTAGGAATGATAATTTCAATTTAAAATCTTATTCAATTCAATTTAAAGAAGATCCATGAAACATTTAAAAGCCTATCTAAAGGTAAAGTTAAAAAGAGAAAAACATTTTTGTCGCAGTAGAGTCATAATTGGGGGAAAATGTAAATGTAATAGTTATTGGTTATATTGCTTAAGAAGCGCGTTCCCTGCACACCAGTAAAAAACTAGTTCATAACTCGAATTATTGGAACAAAGAAAGGAGCTCTAGAAGAAGAATAGAATGTATATGTTGAGCTATCAGAATATTCACATTTCTAGAAGATCACAGTAATATACACGGATTGTAAAAATAAGGAGTATTTTTCCATTAAAATACTGAATGCAGGAATACCAATGCCTTGCGAATGAAACGAACATTCAAAGAGCAATCAAATATAGGCTGTCTATGTGGAGAAATATGACGAAAGCGTTGAAACCCGAAAATGAATCGCGTGCAGTTGTTAAAAGCAAAATTTATCGTTCTATGACTGTCATACTGTGAGTCCAGCCATCCAGCATTCCCAAAAGTTCCATAATGAAATCAGACTATCATATGGATAGCACGCACAGTCCAGGCTAGGAGAAAATTTCCTCTCCATACTGTCATAGGGACAGTCCAGACTGAGAAATTGGCTTCCTCGATCCATTTGATTTATTCAACACTTACAACAAAGAACTGGCTGAAACTGCTTCAATCGCATCATACCAAAGCATACAATTGGCTCCCAACAAATCTTAGCAACCGCTAAACCTGATTTTTCACGAATTCAGTATATGGCAAGATATAAGAATTTATAAAGACTGGAGGCTGATTATTATTATTAATAGTCCCTCTACACATCGACATAAGTTTTTATTGTCAGGATTTAGTATACGTAAAAATTTTCCATGGTTCAGGTGGAAACCGTCATTGGTTCGATCCGAACAATCGTTCAGGAGGACTATTGGACTTACTATATATAAGTGAACATCATTCCCATACAACCGAATACTGCAATCTTCTGGGATGTAATTATCGTAACTATACAAAATAACAATGGAACTACGATGGATCCTTGGGAGATCGCCGCACGTTAACGATAGCACATTAGATAAACAGCCATCGAACTTATCCAGCCGGGTTCTATCAAATAAGAAGAAATTAATTAACCTAATGGCAGATGAAGAAAAATAAAGCTTTACTGATAATTTATATAATAGTTTAACAAAGTTAAGACTATCGAAAGCCTTAGAAAAGTCTAACACGGCCAAAAACACAAATTATTATCTAAATCCTCGCGAATATTACCGATACGTTACGGAGAGCACTTTCACAGGTATTTAAAACGCCCGGAAACCTGATTGCCAGACAAATAAGTGATTATTATTAAATTTACTTAGCTATAGGAATCACAGTAGAGATTTTGCTGATATCGGGACATTCGAATGTAGGAAGAAAGTACTGACCAACACTTCTTAAGCTAAAACTATCTAACCCGGAGAAAAATCTGCCAGGAGTATTGCAGACTTATGACATTTGCGCGATGAAGTGAAACGTGTGTTCAATACATCTGGATCTACATCATATCCTGAATATTCCATGCCAAAAACAGCAACGTTTTTCAAGTTATTTCAGAACTTCTTAGATTAGTGAAACAGATTCCACTTAAATCTCATGAGGAACCATGGACAGCCAAAATAAGTAGCCTCTATTGAGGGCGAAAAGCATTCTAGAGTACAGGGGGCATATAAATAATTGAAATCGGTTGAAACTATTGTCAACGACGTAGCTTAGAAATCATTTAAAAAAGAATATATTGAGGGAATTTTGCAATTAGTACGTAATTCAAAAGACTCTTCAATTTTAATTTATTTTTTATTTAATTTTGCTTTAAAAACAGATTTCCTTTGCTTTCTCGCTGAGACCGTCAGCTACTGCGTTTTCAAAGGTCAGAAAATATTTTATTTTATTTTTCGTCGCCTACTGCTTTATAACATTCTGCAAGATTCTCCCTCCGTGAAGAAACATTTCTTAACTAACTGATAAACTAACTAACTTATCTATTGGTCTTTTCAGGGTTCCCTTTTATGTTCTTATTGTTACTACTCTTAGACGGTGGTCTGATCCGAGATGTGTCTCTACGACACGACCTAATGGCCATATGGCTGGAGGCCGGTTCTCGTCTTTGATCACTACCATGTCGCCAACTGTCAAGTTCTGTTTAGTCTTCGTCCATTTAGGTCGATTTTGCAAGCTGGTGAGATAATCCTTGTGCCACCGTTTTCAAAAATTATTGCGTAGTTTTTGAATTATTCGCCATTTATTATGTGTTGACGCTTTTAAACTGTCGGTGGATTTTTCTTGTAGAGTAGTGATAGGTTGACCAATCAAAAAGTGTCCCGGTGTGATTACATCTAAACTGGTGATATCGTCTGTGGCTGGCTTAGAGGTCTGGAGTTTAGTACTCCTTCGATTTGAGTAACCAGTGCCGATAACTCTTCGTAGGTGGGGCGAGTCACCCTAATGGTTCGTCTTAGCAACATCTTTACGGATCTTACTGCGGCCTCCCAAATACCTCCAAAATAAGGGGCCGAAGGAGGGTTGAAGCGCCATTCAATATTGTAGTTCGATTTATCCCAATTTTATGTTCAGGACGATGAAGTTATGATGGGAAATAATGTTTGCTTGTAGGTTAGGTTTCTGTTTTTCCGAGATCAATGTAAGATAAGCAAAGTAAAATATTTTTTCTTATCAATTTATTGCATCAAATAGATAAGTATAGTACCTGAAGTTCCGTGCTTCCTTAGTTTGGATTCCATGCGCGACCTTGTTTGTTTTAAATCATCTTGACAATATCAGAAATATTCAATTATGTTCCAACGACTTGAAAATTACTTAGAATAATTTAATTCTAAATTAAGTCGAATTTTATTTGACTGTACTTTTAGGTATGTAGATACCAGCCATTCACCTTGTATCCAATCTGGAGTTCAAGAGCAGCAGGATTACATGTAGGCGGCATCGAGACCTAACTTCAAATTGAGCTAGGTATCGGTATCCTCCTAGATTGTCTAATACCACGATGGTCTGTTGGTTTCTAGGTCCAGTGTGGACTACTCATCTCGTCCAGTATCATTAGAGTATTGCATTTAACTAACGGGAGAGTTATTTTATGTAAGATGGAGCAACATCACTTAGATGGAGACTAAAGAGGAACATAAAACAGGTAAGCACACACTTCTTAGTAAACCTTTAAAGTTTCCATATTATGTTTTTTTTATTCAATTTCTGATCGAAGTATCACCGACTCTGAGGACCCGTAAAAACATAAGCGAAGCTTGTTCGGGAGGATTAGAGATCAATCTTAGCATTGTTCCAGTTACAGCGTAATTCAAAACTGAAGGCTTTTCAGGTACCCATGAGGGCGTTTTTATTTGGGTATTTGGTGATACATAACGCTGCCTGAAAATCTTCAGATATGAATCAACCTGTACCTGGAACAAAGTTAAGACAGCCCGCCTTCTCCCTCCTATACATTTCCTTTTTGTTTCCAACACTTTAATCTATCCACTAATTACAAATCACGCTGTATTTATTTTATTATTAAGCCAAGCTTAAGTAGTATATGTCGGAAAGCACAGTATGTCTGGAAGCATAAAGCGAAATGAATTAGGGAGCATGAAGAGATTGACGAAGGTGTCGATGTATGTTACTCTTGAACCTTCGCAGATTGTATGCCGGAGGAAAGACAAGATGATAGATTGTTTCACATTCGCAAAATTTGAGATAAAAAAGCATCACGGAATTTTACTGTACAACCGAAAGTAATTTTAAGGGTAAATGTTTGTGCGCGGTTTGCAGCGCGAGTATTACGTGCAGGAATTATTCTACAAGGGATCAGACTAGATATTTCATCGGAACATTTACCATGAATGTAGCGATAAAGGAGCGAAAGGAATCCAACATTGCGGTGATGCTCGAGCGAGTCGATATGACTAGTTATTGCCAGATAGTATATTTTGCATTTTGCAGTTTGTATATTTTGCCTCTGTGCTAAATTACTATGTATTACCTTTTAGCTCAACCAGAAAACATTTTTGTTGCTATTCGTGAAGACAAACTTTAAGACACTAAAAACATAAATTTGTTGAGATTTCCTAGAATTAAAATTATATGAAAGCTGCCTCGTGGAATTTAAAAATAGAATTGGTCTAAGCACTGTACCCTGACGGACGCTAGAACAATATCGTTGAGTCTCACAGAGGGTATAACATATTTTTAATATTTGTGTCCCTTCTCAAATAAATGACTTTAATTAAGATGACTATTTGTTAAAAACGAGGTGTAATCAAAAAATGCGCGGTATTTATTAATTTTGCGGACTGTATAAGCCTAAATTTCCAAAATATATTGCGGTTGTGTGGTAACACTTGCGTCTGACCTATTTTGATATCAGTGTGCATATTGGATGTACGTTATTGTATACTGTCGAAAAGGTTATACGCGTTTGGTTTACTCGGTGGAAAAAAAAATGGAACAAGAAATTTGCGTTCAAATTTTGCTTTAAGAATGTCTTGGATATGTTGAATGTTGTCCTTGGCTAATCTTTTACGAATAAAACAAGCATTTATAAGTGAAATAAATGCCTCAAGAGCGTTGAATTTGAGGATGACGAGTGACCTAGACGCCCTGATAATATAATGACAACATTTACAAAAGTGAAAAAAAAAAACGATTATAGAAAATCGCGGAATCACTAACAGAGAGGTTTCTGATGATGCTGACATATCATTTGACTCATGTCTCATGCTAAGCAATTTCGTCGGATTTTTCGGGAATGAGACGTATGGCAGCAAAAGTTATTTCAAAAATTCATTTTTGTACAAAAGCAATGCCGAATCCAGAACTGCTCCAGCAATAACTGATGATGAAAGATGGGTGAATGGATATGTCGTCGGAAGCTTACAGAATAGCCAAGATCGAAAAAGCACGCCAAGTTCGACCGAATTTGAAGGATTTGCTTACAGCTTTCTACGATTTCAACGGCATAGTGTACCATGAGTTCTTGTCAATGTCACATGGTCAATAAAGAGTGCTACCTGATAGTTTGCGTTAATCAATCAGAAAGAAACAATTACCACCTCGTTTTATTAAGCTGTTGCTACCGCTAATCGATAAAGCATTGCTTCATGCTGTAAACACGTGTATGATGTTATCTGCTTTTCCTAAAGCTTGTACATCAGTAACGGTTTTATAAAAAAAAAAAAAAACAAAAAAAAAACAACCAAGCAAAAATTACCATCTGACCATAAGGACTTTGTGTTTTTTATCGAAAGCTTTGGAGAAACTAATTAATTTATACACAAATTCATGAATATGTGAAATCAAATTTACATATGCGCTGGCAGTCAGCTTTTCGTTCTTCTTTAAGGTGTGAACCTGCAATATTAAAAGTCTCCACAGATATAACGTTCGCGTTGAACAAGAATAAATTTAGCGTGTTAGTTCTGGTTAATTTCTCAAAGGCCTTCGACAGTGCTGATCATAGTTTATTTCTACAGAAGCTTTCCATCAGCTTTGGTTTCAGTTTTTCCGTCACGTCGATGGTTAGAGAGTTTTTATACGATCGTCAGCAGCGAGTTAAGATAGTTCAAGCTCTCTCTGGTTCATTACCCATTCCTCAAGCATCAATACTGTGCCCTTTATTGTATAGACTGTTTGTACATGACCTCCCACAAGTGGTAGAAGATAGTAAAGTATATACATATGTGCGTCGACGATATGCAGTTATATCTTAGTATGCAGACCTATCGGACTTCTTACGGACATTATTGCACGAATGAGGTGTGGCTTAGATAGGATAACGCTAAATCGAAGTACATTATAAGGGAAAGGTTCGCCACATCTCTGGATAAAATTGTTGTTCCGCTAATAATTATAAACAGCCAGTACATGATAGAATTGATAATCCTGAGATTATATTAACCAATGTGATGCAGTGTTGCGATAACGATAATATGGTGATCAGTTAGATGTATGCTGAACTTCGTAGGCATGGCTTTCAGTGAATATTTTGTCAAGAAATATTCGTATGAAACTTGTAAAAACATTAATCATTTCCTACTTTTCTTTTGCTAGGGCGAATTTTTCAAATATTTTGGAAATTGTTGATACCAATACCTAGTAGCGAAATCGGTCCATAGTTATTCAAATCATTTTTAACCTACACATTATGAAAAGGAGTTACTACAGAACATATATATGTTTTTGTACAAAAAATTTTCTCTCAAAGTTTTTTTTTATTATGTGAAATGAATAACTACGAATTCGGATACAGATAATATCACCAATATAAAAATCCTGTATGCCTCTTGTATACTGATTACATTCTACAAACACTTTTAGAATTACTATTTAATTTGAAATTGTCCTTTCAATTATTATTTCTCCTTAAGGACACACACAAACAATATAATACAAGATGTAAAATTTACAATCCAAACATATTCCTTTCCTTCAGCATCTTCGATATGCATACCTAAATGTATGTCAGTCAGATGAAGGACATAACTTGCGTTCAAATCATCATAATGCTTGCGAGGAATTCTTCATCCATCTATCATTTACCGTGATATTGTTGGAAATGGTGTAGTAAAGAATTATATGAAAGCGCTAAAGTTTTATAACTATGCGCTTTTCCAGGTAGGTGTAATGCTTGAAATTATCCTCACGATCCCCCTAAAGTAACGTTAGGTGGAATGTCACCAGAATAACTGATGACCAAAATACCAATCTCAATGAATATTTCCACACTAACCTCTCGGAAGGTACTTTGTTATGTTAAGTACTTTTATGGTAGCTTCTGTCCTTGAAGTGAACTTCATGATAAATGATAATCCTTTTTGACTGACATAAATATTTAGGACTATTTGCAGGTTATGTTTATAAGTAAAGCTCATGCACAGGATTATTAGAAGGAGTCATTTTGGTTTTTACTTCTTAATGTTATGAGACTAAGTGAAGCATTAATCTTAAACCAATTATTTGTGTGTTGAAATAAATTTCAAATGAACTGTTTAAGCTGTCGTTCTCACATCTTTACTTATCACAATTTCGAACTTTACTTCACGTATGACATGTAGTCTTTGGAAGTTCTCAGATTATTGAATTGTTTTGTTTTTTACATAAATTCTTTTTGAAATTTAAAAATTATAAACATTTATGAGGAGTAGTTTAATTTTAAAATATTTTGTTGTTTTCATCATCAAGCCCACAGGTGTGACCATATGCAATGCCACCCGTCTAACATTAAAACAAGTAAAAGGATTGCATCATCAGTAACCGGTGAGCACGCATATTCCCGACTCCTTCTTTTAAAGATCTATACTCCCCTACATTATGTATTCCATACTTCGGTTTCTCTTGGCTATCTGGAACTTGAGTTACTTTCATATCTAGTCAAGCCCTACATATACGTGCAGTAGTAAAATGGTTGCATTCAATTCGATGCGATTCGCTTTGCCCCAACCGAGGATATTATCAAGATCGTTATTTAATGATCATAAATGATAATCATGCAATCTCCTCTAGCACATGCAAGATTGCCTCTGGAATCCGCGTGAGTGCCAAAGGAGTGAGCAAAATCAAGGATACTGTCGTCAGCAAAGTCATATGGATAGGATTGAAAGTAAGATAAAGCAGAATCCTCGGGCACACCGGGATTTATAGAGTGAGGTGCAGGTGTAACGCCATCTAATACAATACAAATTAGGCAACCAGATAGAAAACTTTCAATCCATAATAGTGGAGGAGGGGAGAAACCAGGTGCTATAAGTTCGGTTAAAAGGACAGGATGTCAGACTCTATCAAAGGCCTGTAAAATATCCATGGCAATGATTTTGGAATCCACAAAATTGTGGAGACAATAGTTCCAACGTTCCGTAAGAAAAGTCAACAAGTCTCCAGATGAGCGTCCAGTTCGGAAGCCATATTGCCAATCGTTGATGATTGGAGTTAATGATAGATTCAAAAACCTTCAAAAGAATTGAAGTGATTGCAATTGGTTGATAATTTGATGGATCGCTACCCTCACCTATTTTGAGAATAGTCTGAACATGGGATGGGTTCCAAGCAATTGGACAGATTTCTGTTAAATAATACAAGTAGAATAGTGTGCAAGGATGTTTAGCCAAGGATGAGGCGCAGTTTTTAATAAATAGGGGGCGAGAAACTATCAAGTCCTGCGGTATTGGAGATATCGAGCCCCTTAAGGCCCTTAAACACATCTGTCTTACAGATGTGTATTGGCTCTTGTACACATCCACAGTGAAAGGTACAAAATATTTACCTGTGCAAATGAGTGGAAGACAAGAATTTGAAGCGAATCTAGTTTTGACTACTTTAGCCTTATCCACGAAGCAAACAATCACTTCACCATATTAAAGTTGTGAAGTTATAAAGGAACCGGTGGAGTTGTTCCTGATAGTTTTTAAGTGAGACTAGAAGCCTTTTCTCCTTTACGGTTTGCCAAAATTGTTTGCCTAAATTTTTCTTTCTGAATAGTGGACTTGCAGGTGTTCCGTGCAGTCCTGTACACTTGTTTCATGTGTGTTATTTTAAACAAAACATAGACTACTGCAAATGTGATAGGTTTGGTTTTTCGAGCAGCCATCTGGAGACCTCAATAAGCTTGCGGATAAAAAGGTTTCCATAAATTACAACTTTGTACACCTGGAATATTTTTCTTATATTGTTGTTGTTAATGATGGTCATTCCATGTATTCGCATTACACTTTATGGCTCATTGGTATTCGAAGGTTATGGTTCCAGTATGCCTTATTGTGTATAGTTGGATCCCATAGTATATCAGCATGCTACCTTATACTTTTAATAATGCACCTATATCAGGCTACCTCATCTCGCTGACTCGCTGCAATTAAATGTCTTATCGTCTCAACATTTCACCACCATCTCAATACTCTCAGTTTTAAAGAATCCGTCGTTCAACTCCATCATCCCCTAATAGAAAAATAAATCCAAATAATATAAATTCATTGCATATATATATTGAAATTTTACAAACTTTCTTTTACCAAGGTTATGAATAGAGCTTGAAGAAAAATTTCTAAAAAATAAAAATAAATCCATTTGACAAAAAAAAAAAATAAACGAAAAATAAATAACTGAGAACAGTGTTAAAGAAAAACAAAAGAAAATTGAAAAGTAATTTCAATTCCATCGGTCTTCATTAAAAAAAATGTAAATTCTACAAACCTTTGCTGCATAAATTTGATCAAAAACTCCCCCTCTTCCAGGCATAATAAATTGTCTTCCTAACAAGGAAGTTATTTCAGTGGAATAATAGAGGAAGCACTCAAAAGTTCAGTGAAGGAGTTAATACTTCAACGGTTTGTTTCTGCACAGATTCGAAATATTGTCAAATTCGAACAAAGAAATTAAAATTCGAAATAGTAGAACAGCCAGAAAAAATTTTAATATTATGTGGGGTGGGAGATGCGGGGTAGGTGTACTGATCCATAAGTATGGCGACAGTATTACAGAAGTGTGCGTATTGTTTGTAGATTTTCTTTTTAATTTTCTTTTTCATTGTAGGTTTTATATTTAATTAGCAGCCGCATGGGGAATTTCTGTACTATTAGCAAAATCTGATTTACATATGATTTGTTCGTTACCAGAATTACACATTTAAAAACAAGTTTTCACAATAATGAGCCTACGAAAATGTTCAGCCTATTACAATTTGATTTCTTCATAACTTTGTAACAATTTGTGGTGTATGGTCTCAGTCTGTTTCTGGGCATAGTTGTCATACTGCTCTATACTAAAAAGTACCGAAGATGTTTGCATGGCAATTGAAGATTTAAGATGCCATACTAAGTACTGTTGGACTTCTCAAAATGTTTTGACAAGATTGATCGTATTTTCTTAACAAGTAAGCTGAAAAATAATTTTGGATTTTCTAGCCCCGTGTGTAAATTTGTTGCATTTTCTCTTTCCGATTTAATGAAAATGGTGATATGCAATGATTTATCTTCCAGCTTTTTGTCAATAAATAGTTACATTCCACGAGGTTTAATCATGGGTCCATACTTTTCTTGATTTTCATCAATGATTTGTGTCGAACATAATAAAATATTGACAGTCTCTCATCTCTAAGCCTATGATAAAACTTTTGTAATCCATGCCGGTGGAGTTTATTGAAGACGAGATTAATAAATGCAGACCTTTCAACAGTTTCTGAATAGTCCAGGAGTAGTAAATTAATATTTAATAAAAAAAAAAGTAATTTCATTGTCATATAGTTTTCTTGAACATCTCAAATTTTCCTCAAATTATAATCGACGAATATCTCCATTGATTACCGTGATTTTTTAAAAGATTTTGGAGTTATTTTTTATAAAACTATGACATGTTAAGATATAACGAAGATGCTATGGCCAGGCAAGACATGGCAAGGTTGTTTGCAGCGATAGCTTACAGACTAAAGCCAAAATAAAAAGCTACCAGGATCTTAATATCTAATAAAATATGAAGCTGCTTTTTTTTTCAATGATATGCATAACAGTTGCACAAGAAGATTTCACGGTAAGAAATAAATTTTAAGATAAATAAAACTAGATGCTGTACTATTGCTATAAAATTCATATGTAAAGCTACGAGCTACTAGTTCCTAAGCCAAGAGTATTTTCTTCAGCGCACACAGAACTAGCTCCGAACGTATGTTTTGTTCGCGCGGCTCTGTGTTCTGTTGTTTCTGCACCGGTTTTAAATTTTCTTGTTCCATGAAAATGTGTGGTTACGTTACGGTTCGGAACTACACGTCAAATTAAAATTATTTGTAATCAAAGTGTGGATGTGTTAAAGTGCAATTATTTTATTGAAGTAGTTAGTTTTTTATATTAAAATCATAAACGTCGAATATTTTCGGGTATTTTACTTCAGTGGATTCTTTTCAGTTTGTCCCCGTTTGGGGCAGGGCTAAGTTCGGTGTAGTTCAGTCCTATTCGGTTTTGTTAAAAAGAATTCAATATAAAACTGATTAAGCCAAATTCGTTTAGCAGAACAGATCATTGTGATTTTTCTGAACCCTTTAAGAAGGACATTTGTATCGTAGATTGGTTCTATGGTCGGATTAACGAAATTACATAATGCTGCTTGATAATTCCGGAAAACGAATAAGATTATATATTATTGAACATGGTAAAGAATGTGGATTAACATTTAAATGATTTACAAGCCCCAAATAAGAGCCCCAATTATATAAACGCTTTGGAAGTAATCAAGTTGATATGTGACTGAGATAGGAGCTTCTGATCGACTATAAGTCCCAAGACCTTCAATTCAGTAACACGGTTAAGACAGATATGACCAATTTTGTCTTTCTAGAAAGACTAATACATATACATTAGTATTAGTCTATCTAGAAAAAGTTATGGTTGTACATTTGAAGATATGTAACGGTAAAAAATCATTCTAGCTCTCAATAACATTCGCATAATGGACATTCGATTATTAGTTGAAGGAGTAGATAATACATATAGATGTGGAGCATATAAGGACAAAGAATGGTACCGTGCACAAAAGGGGTGGGCTGATAATCATTTTAAACCACTATCTGGAGTCGTTAGCGGAGATGATGCAGACCATCCCATTATATTTTCATGAAAACACAACCAGGATATTGTTAGTAGTATACGGGGCTGCGTGAACTTATTTAATCTTATAACCTTTGAAATCAATTTTTTGAAAGAATCTACTTCTTTTCCTTCATCAAGTGTGACAGAAATTTTGTCAGTATATTGGTAAATTCGTGTCGGTGGACTTACCCGAAAGAAATCCGGCCAGTGGGAGCTAAACTGAAAATTGTTTCAGGAAGAATTTGGAAGTAAATATGTTTTTCAAGTCCAAGATCTAGACTATTGAAGATAGATATAGGTCTATACTTCGTTATAGATTCAGGATTACTGTAATAAACGATAGCACTAACGAAAGATTTCTTTAGAATGCAATGACAAATTGAATAATATTCTAAGTGGATTGCTTAAGACTGAAGAACAATTTTTGAAGAAGACGTTTGATATAGCGTCGGGCTTAGCTTTCTTATTTATATCTAAACCTTGTTTATAGATTTTGCAGAACGATTGGAAGAACAAAAATTAGGGCAGAGGAAGACGGAGGAAAAGGGACAGCTACTGAGGCATCTGTGGATATGGACAAGTCATTATCACTAGTGCTGTCAGAATGTACCATTTTGAAGTAGTGCACAACACTATTGCAAGTATCTTGAGGTATGAGAATATGTATTGTCATGATACATTTAACTACAAAAGACGTTCCATGATTTCCTATAACATTCTTTGATTAATCTTTCGCACAGTCGACGATATAAGGAAAGCATCTAATAAATTTCCGTGTGTTTTAAACGTTTATACTCACGGAGATACTTTTTTTGTTTCTTTGAAAGCTTAAATTAATTAGCGATTATACACTTGAGATATTTTTGGTTGAAATATTGGGACTAAGATTTAACTAGAATTTTCTAGAATAAAAAAAAATTATTATATAAAAATGATGTTGGTAGATACGGAAAAGTATTGCAAGAGATGCCGATACCCTTATTTAATTTCGGATAGACTGGACTATATCAGATCAAGTATTCCATTATTATGATAAGGTATCGCGTTGTATTGTATCAAATTACACACCTATGCGTTATTTTGAAGAGAAAATGAATAACTGAATAAAATAAGTCTTAAATTTTCTCCAGCTTTACTAGAAGGACGGTTGTATTGCAGCCCACATTCATAGCTCTTTATTTCAAAATGGCTGCTTTAATCTTGTTTCCTTCCTTAGCATTAGAAGCCGCCTAAGAAGCCGAAGGTAGTCGTCAAGAACTGTCTGTCCAGACGATCATCCTCAAGGATCGTCCTTTTCAGATAATTGTCTGTGCAAAGGCTCATCCAGTCTGGATTCCCGCGGATTATCCGTGTAGACTCTGATCCTGTTTCTGGTTTCCTAAGGATTGCCCAGCAGGCCATTCCTGGGTCCCCAAGGGCAAGGACTGGATGTCCGGTACCAGTCGGCACATACATATTTTCTAACGCAAGATCTAGGCTCCTCTGGACAGCCCATCTTGAAGTGAGATGTCCCCGGACAGCCTTCGTTTAAGATAGTCCTTGAAGTTTCGGAACGGTCCGACAAGAAGCCAGTCCTCCAGGACGGAAAGTGGACTAAAGATACAATCATCATCACCCCAGTCCACATAGTTATCATTAACGACAATATTTCTGAAACGTTATGGAAAGATAAGGTACATGAACCTGTCCGCGAATTGAATAACTAAAAATGCTCACAGACGATAAGGAAAATCGAGTTTCAGTGCATATTAAAAAAAAAAAAAAAAAAAAATAATTTAATGGAGTTTATGTCCTCATCATGAATAGTTATTTTTTTTCCTAAAAAATTTTATTAATAAAAATGAATATAAATAATAAACAAATAGCTGTACACATACACATAAATATGTAAGTGTGATTATATATCTCTGGATGGTATGTTAACGTGTAAAGGTTTACACGGCACAAAACTCTCTGAACTGAAATAAAAATTCCGACAGAAATGTAATCCATACAGAGTACATTCGAAGTCTCTTAAGGACTGGTGGGATATAATGGTTCAACGGAAAAAGGTTTTTTATTTTATTTTCTGTTTTTTTTTCTACGTTCCTCTTGCGAATGAGAAAGGCTCAACATGTTCTTTTGAAATCGATAATCAATCTTGTTGGGATTGCCTATTATTTTTCAGTCCATATCTGTTTCCGCACCATAACAGTTGCTTTCAATACAAAGCTTCATTTGTACCTAAGCTACGAGGCTTATTATATCGCCACAAAGCAAAAGTAATAATGTTGAACTCCAGATTATTTTTGGCATACCTAAACCGCAGAACAGAAATATTTTTATTTTTGTTTTATTCCCGTGTTCCCGTATAGAGTTGAATAATGTATATTCTATTAAATTTATGGTGGTTCAAATGACGGCCTTATAAATCTGTTTGTATCGAATTCCCATAGGTGCACAATTGTATATGGGGTAGATGTATAAATAAGTATCATTTATTCCTAATGTGGTTTATTATGTGTTGCTGTAAATCGTGATGTGAATGGAATTGTGATAGACAATTGCCTATATTTGGTTTATGTTTCACATGTGAGATAATATTCTTCCAGAAATTGTTTTCTAAATTATTTCCATTATGGCCTTTATGAGACTGACCAGTGATTTGAAAACTAAGCAGTTAGGATATTAGTTTTATTCGATTGTAATATTGGGAGTTGAAGGAGTTAAAGTTAGAGGCATGCACTCTAGAATCATATACTGGATGTAATACCTAGATTTATATGTACATAAGCACCTGCATATGGTACATTAGTTTGATGAAGGGCTCCAAAGGCTGCAATGATATCAAGAGCTTAACCTAGATACAAATAATCGTCTACCATAGCTTTACAGGGCTCTGCGTATAAAGTTTATCGCGGAAACCAGGCTGCACATTCTGCTCCGAATATCTATTGCGAGAAGTGCCCTAAAATTGAAAGAATTAAAATTATGGGATGGTGACCATGGTTACAGCAATATAATATTTTGTTTTTTATTTGACTTGGACTAAATTATAAAAAACTCAAAAATCGCAAAAAAAAATGACACAAAATTCTCAAAAAAGACTAAAAGCGAACGCAAAAATTTTGAAAATGATCTAAAGGATAGACAAAAATTTAAAAGTAGTCCGAGCTTTGAGATTTGGGTAAGTTGCAGTTCCAATAAATTTCAAATTTTCAAAATGATGTAATAAAAAATAATTTCTTACACCAACGAATTTTCCATATGAAATTTTGCAATTCAGCACCGATACAAAGACTGAATAAAAAATTAATAATAAATAAAAAATAAAAAGTAATTAATAATACCAACTACCCCATCATTCTTGCAGCTCAAAATGTGTAACATAGAGCTAATTCTTCCCACACCACTTGCAATGGCTCCAAAGCGACGATTAGCCCTGTGGACTAATGCTGAAAATGCTGTTTCGTGTTATCACTAACTATCGGAAAACAAAAGCTCCGTTCTACACCGACGCGACTATAGTGGCTGCCATGTGCAGTTGAATGTGTCTGCGTTCGTTGAGATACTTTCTAAAAGCTGCCGCCACTCTAATCTCTTTGACGCTATGAGGCAAAGTACCTTTTCCATTTAGGTGCGATTTGAACGACAAAACTCTCGAGAATTGTTTTATTATATCGCATTAACAGCAATTTATATTGTTTAGTTAATTGGAGAAATCGTATTCGACAGTACAGATATTCGGGCTCCTTTGATTACATTAGCTGAAGGAGCAAAATAGCTACCCTCCACATTAAGTATAATTCAACTAAACATTTCAATATTGAATTCATACGAATTTACGTGATTAAAATGACGCAGTCCATAAAGCTTATGCAATCGTTGAAAGTAACCTCAGTTCGTCTTGCAGAAAGTGAGTCTTTAGGGAAAAGTATACTTCTAAATGTAAAGTACGATAATAGAGCCGCTTTGACTAATTTAGAACGAAGGTTAGACGACAATATATTTCCGGAGGACCAGAGTAGGCGTAGTCTAGTTTATATCTACTTTACCCATTACATCTTTGATATAGCGACAGCACTTCATTTTGCTTGTCTAGACCTACTTCCAGATCCTTAGCTTACCTCATGAAAGGCAGAATGGTCCCATTTAGCATTATGGGAAAGATATCCTCGAGGTTAAAAATGTTTTGGCTAAATAGTATACACTGAGGTTTTAGTGGGTTTAACATAAGATCATTGTTATAGCACCATTTAGTAATGCGGTCAATGTCACAATTCATACGCTCAACACGATATTCTATAATTCCGAACGGGATGCTGCAGTAAAATTGGACATCATCCGCATACAGTTGAATTTCAACATCCTGCAGAATATCAAGTAGATCGTTTACGTAGAATCAGACAAACAGAAGTTCAAGGACTGACCCTTGAGGAATACCTCGGTTAAGAGGGAGAATATCAGAAATCACATTGTTCAATTTTGCTCTTTGCTCACAGTTAAACAAGATATTCTAATTAAATTACTGTCCGATATAAAGAAATGATACAATCATACAAGTCAATTTTCTAGATAGTGTATTATGGCGGATACAATCAAAGATCTTAGAGAAGTCTAGGGGAACTATAAAACGCTGACATCACGATTATCAAGCTTCGCGAATGTCAGCTCTAATTCTTAGCAGTGTTGGTTGAGAACTGGGCTGTGGACGAAATCCGGACTGTTAGCGAGATATCAGCCTATGATCCGTAAGAAAGCTTTGTATTTGCCAGCAAATTAACACCTTTACTATGAATCATAGGATACTTACTGGGCGAGAATCACCACCGTTCCTTTGTAATTTTGCCTTAGCTATCGGGAGCACATTTCCTAGTTTTCAAGAGGCTGGAAGACTAGAAGATATCAGACAAAAGTTGAAATCTGGGCAGTATTTTGTCTGAGAAGATTTAGTCAGATTTAGTTTCGTAGAACATTTTAGGCAATTCCTCAGTGGTTGCACACATGAAGGAAAAAATGATTTTAGAAGTGATGGCTGGTTGGAATAATCTCTGGATAACTACGAGTGTTAAGGGAACTAGAATGACTGGAAGTAAAATAGACATTAACTTCAATTGGGCTCAGATTGCAATCATTTTGTTCATTTCCACAAATATCCACCAATTTAAGATTTTTCCAGATAGTTTTAGATGGAATATCAGAACTAACATTAAATGAATAATACGCAAGTTGGGTTGCGTCGATTGCAAAACATCAATATTAAAATTACCTCCGATTAGGACATTTTATAACGATTACATAATTGAGACGTTATGTATTGAAATTTGCTTATGTAGTCGTTTTTAAAAATATATATACTGACCACACATCCGAGAAATTACGTGCCAGTTAGTACCAATTACACTGGCCTAATTCATTCAAGATTTTTCAAAATGCTTTTTTGTTATAATTTCCTCCAAAGACTAGTGAGTGAAAAATCTGGTCATTATCAAGTCAGATCCATTTTCGATTTTCATATTTGCTTATTATTATGAGTATCACTTACCTAAATAAATTCCTATATGCTTCAAAGTTTATAAACGACGCAGCTGTATAACAATTGTTACTGTCTATTCCTAATATTACCAGAATGAATTTACATGAAATTCTATTATGAATATGGTGGAAATAGAGCTCATTACGTACGGTTAGACAGATAAGAAGATAATCAATTGACAAAGAGGGTGGTCTAAGAATGAAAATATGTGGATTAAAGTTATATGATTAATTTCAGACCTTGCTAAAATTAGTAAAGAAGCAGTCAACCTGCTTTCAGTAGTGAACAAATTATAATAGATTAGTCGTGGTCTGATGAAAAAATCTTCGACTTTATTATAGTTATATTGAATTTCTGTATAATGTAATACTTAGACACATTATAGTATTGTTCTACATCTGAATTGTATTGAAGACTTTACATACATTTGCGTTTATTAGCACTTTTGTATCGCTCTCTCTCTCGAATAAGTAAGCTCCAACTGTAAGCAGTAATTTGTTGAATCAGTGTTCCTTTGAAAGCGCAGCAACGCAAATAATTTATTTTGTATAGATTCGAATTAAATTTAATAAATAGTTAATCGAGAGTTAAATTCCGTGTTAATTTAAAACCACCCCGAAGGATTTATTTTTCATGGTCCAAGTAACATTGGAGTTTGAATTTCCTACCTTCGAGGGCCGATCGACCTACTTTGGTTAAAATTACGTAAAATAAACTTAAGAATTTAGCCTCAAAGACACTCTTTTTTAAAGTAAATTAGGAAAGAAATATTTCTTAATAACTCCTTAAATTAGGCTTGACTTTGTACTTAATTATTAGGGAAAATAACGTAATAATTCCCCGTTAATTACCTCATGCGAGTAAGGAAAAATAGGTAAATAAATAAGGCAAATTTCCTAAATCTGATGCAAATTTCCTTTTTTTTAAGTAAATTTTACTTAACTTTGAGGAAATGTATGGACCTTGTAGTTTGATCAATTTGCCAGTTCAAGGCAACAAAACGTAAAAATTCCCTGAAAGGTTCCCTATTCGATTGTGTTTGCCCTTAAAGTCCGAATTCCCAACAAAGTTAACTTCAAGGTAAATTGGACTAAATGGACCCGCTTAGCGAAATCCCTAATAGTTCAAATTACGTAATAATACAACCAAAAATTAAAGTTCATTTATTTTTGGTTCGCTTCAGTATCACTGGAATTAATTTACTCCTCCTCTCTTCGAATCGCTTCATAAATATTATAAATGTTGCTCCTTTTTATGACACATTTATATCGGAACCTGTTCGGCTCTGGAATTTTATGTGAATTGTTTCCCAAAGGTGCTACGCTTGATTTGGTCCAATACAATTGATTATTTGCATCCCAGCCATGCGCAATACACCCATATTCAACTGCGTTTGCATTCATCTGCTAATGACATTGTTAACAACAGCAGCAGCTGTAAATTAAATCTAATAACAAAGCATTTCTCAATGTTACTGTGATTCACTACCGTGTCTATTTCTCTTGTTAAAAAGAATTGTCTATACATCTAAGTTAGCCGTTTTTTTAATTTGTCAATTGTTGTTTTTTTTAATGTCACCTCTTGTCGAGAGTTCAAACAGGAGATATTAGTTTTTTTGAATAAGGTCATTTAAATTGAATAGAAGTTTTGTATATTTTTCCAATCGCTATTTCTCTTCATACATTTCCTCACACGGAAAGAACATTTGGTGCCGAAACCCGGGAAAAAGTGAAAAATGGAAAAGCTAATTCAAAAGCAAACACAGGTGATGACTCGTATCGAAAACTTTATCGATAATACGAAGAAAAGTGGGAAAGAGAAGTTCACTGAAAGTTTCTTTCAAATTAGGATTGACTTGCTGAACAAATATTGGGATAACTTTCAGTCAGCTCATTATGAGCTTATATCAGATTGCACTAGTGAAGATCTCGCCTCTCCATATTTCAAAGAAAATCAGTATGAGACGACTGAGCTAATTTACTGTGAAGCGTATAGCGAACTGATAGAGATGGTAAAGAAACTTAAACCTGATTATCATGACTCTTCTACCAACCGCCAAAGTACTTCAGAGGCCAACAATTTCACCTCTAATCTTCCCAAAATTCAACTCACTCGCTTTAGTGGAGATATAAAGGAGTGGCCAGCTTTCCACGACTTATTTAAGAGTCTTATTGACTCAAATGATGATCTTAAAGGATCCCAGAAACTCTACTATCTGAAGACCAGTCTTTCTGGTTCAGCTGAGCAGCTGCTACGGAACACGATGATCACTGATGCCAACTATGCCACAGCATGGCAATTACTTTGTGATAGATATCAAAACCCTCGACTAATTGTCACTTCCTATTTGAAATTCTTATCTTCGTTGCCATCAATGCAAAGCGAATCAGCTGAGAGTCTACGTCAGCTTTATGATGGTACAAATGAAGCTGTAAAAGCATTACAGTCTTTAAACCGTCCAGTGAAAAGTTGGGATGACTGGCTAGTCTTTAGTACAGTGCAAAGGTTAGATCCAGTTACAATGAAAGATTGGGAAAATTCGTTGAGCTCTACCACTATTCTTCCTACGTTTGATCAACTATGTACCTTCTTGCAGCATCGCCTTAATACACTTGAAGCGATCAATGTTAGCGAAGCTTACTCGAAAGACAACAATAAGACTATGTTCCAGAAGCCGTCAAGCAGGATTCCACCGCTCAAAGTACATGTCGCTACTAATAATGTCACTGGAAAATTCAGTAAATGTCCAAAATGCACTGGAAAGCATCACCTACTCTTCTGTCCGTCGTTTAGACAGCAAGCTGTACTTCAACGCCGCAACTCCGTGGCTAAGGGAAGACTTTGCTTCAATTGCTTGCGGCCAGATCATTCATTTGATAATTGTCCGTCACACAACAGATGCAAGCAGTGTAATCAACAGCATCACACAATGTTACATTTACAACAAAAGGATTCTTTTCCTCATATGCCATCTGGTTCGTCTACTTGTGCCACCAATGCTGTTTCTTCGATGCAGCCAGATAGAGATAACCAATCTGCATCTAATTTAAAGCCAGCTTCATCTTATACTGCTGGTCACATAACAGCGCTTACTACTAATATGAAGATAACACATTGGCCACGCACAATCCTTCTTGCGACAGCACAAGTTACTTTGGTATCACCTGAAATGAAGACGCTCAATATTCGTGCATTAATAGACAAGGCTCACAAGCCACCTTTGTCTCGTCATTTGCTGCAACTTATTTACAGTTACCTTCAAGAAAAGTCAACATTCCTGTGCAAGGCGTAGGATCCTCAAGCGGAATTGTGAAATCTATAGTTACTGTGATCATTCAATCTGCTGCCGAGCCGAACTTTTCGTTACAAACTGCTGCATTAGTTTTACCTAAACTATCGAAGATATCAATTCCTCCTATGAGGAAAATAACCAATTTCTCTCATCTTCAGGACTTACATCTAGCCGATCCAAGATTTACTGACAATACTTCAATCGATCTAATTATTGGTGCTGATATCTACAATCTGATAATTCGAGATGGACTACGACATGGCAGTCCAATGGCGCAAAATACATCCCTTGGCTGGATTTTATCAGGACCTATTGATACCAAACCATATCCAGAACTATCTGAAGTTAACGTACATCACACCTATCCAGATAGTTCCTCCGACCAATTAGATGTGCTTCTTCAAAAGTTTTGGCAACTAGAGGAGGTTCCATCTACTCAAAAAACTCTTACAGAAGAGGACCAAGCCTGTGAAGACTTCTATAAGACAACAACTCGACGAGAGAATATATAGTAAAACTACCTATTCGCCACGAATATACCAACCAAATAGCTTTTGGTGATTCATTGTCCAATGCAGTTAGAAGTTTATTAATAGTAGAAAAAAGGTTTCTCTCCAACAACCTCTTGAAAACTCGCTATACTGATTTCATGGAGGAATATTACAATCATAACCATATGGAATTAATCTCCGACGAACAGGGCAATCATCAACCTGCTTGCCACTTCTACCTACCCCATCATGGTGTATTACGAGAAAACAATGTCAGTACTAAGCTTCGTGTAATTTTTAACGGATCAAAGCCGTCAAAAGGAGGATTATCGCTGAACGATTATTTGGCCGTTGGACCAAAATTACAATCCGATCTTTGTGTAATAATCTCACGATGGAAACTTCACCTAATCACATTTACTGCAGATATCAGGATGATGTACAGCCAAATTCGAGTAGACAGACCAGATTGTGATCTTCAAAGAATAGTATGGCAACAAGCATCATCAGCGCCAATTCAAAGCTATCGTCTTCTTACCGTTACTTATGGTACATCATCTGCTCCGTATCTGGCCATCCGGACGCTTCTACAACTGGCAGAGGATGAGAAGTTTACATATCCAATTGGGTCAGAGGTAATTCGAAATAACTTCTACGTGGATGATGTACTCTTTGGGGCTGACACTGTTCAGTTGGCCGTAAAAGCTCAACGAGAACTAGTCGACATTCTTAAAGCTGGCGGCTTTCAATTGCACAAGTGGGCTTCTAACTCTGACGAAGCTTTACAACTGATTGGAGCTCAGGGATCCAACGTCGAAGTAAACTTATCAAAGGAAGCAGTCATCAAAACACTTGGCCTCTTTTGGAATCCATCATCAGATTGCTTCAACTTTCAAGTAAAAATACCAGATTTACCAAGCATACTTACCAAAAAAACGCTTCTGTCGGATGTTGCTAAGCTCTATGATCCCCTAGGATTCATTTCACCAACCATTCTAATAGCAAAATCTATGATCCAGAGGCTATGGTTACAAAAGCTAGACTGGGATACACCACTTCCCCAATATATTGCTCGTGAATGGAGAACCTTCCGACAAGAACTCGAATATCTACAGAACATCTCTATTCCAAGGTGGATTGGCATACATTCTTCGACGAAATTTTATGAGGTTCATGCATTTTCTGATGCATCAGAGCAAGCTTTTTCAGCTGTGGTCTACTTTCGAGCAGTGCAGGACTATAATAATGTCCAAATATCCCTCCTATGCGCAAAAACAAAACTTGCCCCGTTGAAGCCAGTAACTATTCCCAGATTGGAGTTAATGGGTGCTCATCTACTAGCTAAGCTGGTCAAAAGCTTGGAATCAACCTTAGCTCTCGAAAGCATTCCAATTTACTGTTGGACGGATTCACTGACAGTACTCGCGTGGCTAAAAGCTCATCCATCAAAATGGAAGACGTTCACCACAAATCGAGCGAGTCAAATTCTGGAGCTTGTGCCAACTGCAAAATGGAAGTACGTACCTTCAAACAGTAACCCAGCTGACTGTGCATCAAGAGGAATTCCTGCTCCTCAGCTAGTAACCCATCATCTGTGGTGGGAAGGACCCCAGTGGCTGAAATGTTCATCAACTGCATGGCCGGAACTTCCAACGCGACCTGTTCCTATTGAAACAGATCTTGAAGAAAAATCACCTATTATAAGTGCAGCAACGACCTTCATGCCAATCCAACGATGGTATCTAATATTAAGATACTCATCCCTAAATCGACTTTTAAGTATCACTGCTTGGATTTTTAGATTTCATCACAATGCAACTGCTCGAAAATCCCTTAAATGCCACGAGACCGGACATCTAACACCCAAAGAGAAATCCATAATGCTCTTCTATTCTGGGTTCGATGTGATCAACAAATTGCTTTTCCTAAAGAATATCAGAACTTTTCAAGAGGGCGAACTATATCAGCAAGTAGCTCAATTCTTCGATTATCTCCATATTTTGAGACAGTAACTGCCACTCTTCGCGTGGGTGGACGATTGCAAAACGCTTCTATGTTTAATGACTCCAAACATCAATTTGCATTAAGTAAAGGAAGTCCATTATCAACTCTTATCGTACGTAATGCTCATCAAAAGACATTACATGGAGGAGTCCAACTAACATTGTGCTACATTCGACAAAAGTTCTGGATTATTGGAGCCAGAGATCTTGTTCGAAGCTTTGTTCGTCGCTGCATGACGTGTTTCAGGCAAAGATCATCTGCGCAGCAACAACTGATGGGTATCCTTCCGCCTGAGCGAGTACAGCCAAGCCGTCCCTTTCTGCATAGTGGATTAGATTATGCAGGACCGATTCTTGTTCGTTATGGTCCTGGACGAGGACGTCCAGCGCATAAAGCCTATATTGCTTTATTTGTCTGTATGGCTACTAAAGCCGTTCATTTAGAGCTGGTGTCCGACCTAACCAGTGACGCTTTTATCGCCGCCTACAAGCGATTCACAGCCCGACGAGGATACTGCAGAAAGATTTTCAGCGACAATGCTACAACCTTTGTTGGTAGCTCGAAGGAACTACGACAGTCATTCTTTCTGTGCCAGTCTAAACTGCCACCTCAACCAATTCATCTACTAACTTCACAAGCAACTGAATGGCATTTCATTCCGCCAAGTGCTCCAAACTTCGGAGGTCTATGGGAAGCAGGGGTGAAAGCCGTAAAGCATAATTTTAAGCGTGTCATCGGAAGCTCCAGTCTCACTTTTGAAGAGCTCTATACACTTCTCACACAAATTGAGGCGTGTCTCAATTCTCGACCGCTATACCCAATGAGTCCCGATGCTGACGACCTTGAAGTTCTTACACCTGGGCACTTCTTGATTGGTGATTCTCTTCTTACCGTTCCAGAATCTACAGACGAGTTTATTAATCCAAATCGACTGTCAAGATGGAAACTGGTTACGCATATGTACAACCACTTCTGGAAACGCTGGTCTGTAGAATATTTAAATAACCTGCAAGAACGAACAAAATGGCTGCGACAACAACATAACCTTCGGCCTGGACTTTTAGTTCTCATACGAGATGACAGACTTCCTCCTGCAACGTGGGCTCTTGGGCGTATCACAGCAGTCCATCCAGGCTCTGATGGACTTGTTAGAGTCATTACTATCAAATCAAGAGGACATCTTTTTAAACGACCAATTAATAAAGTCTGTGTGCTGCCTCTCAGGATACTTCAGGGCGGGCAGTAGATGTCATCACACCTCCCACTACCAATTACAATCCTTAAATCTTCTTTCGTCCCCGGACGAGGCGGGCAGTATGTTAACAACAGCAGCAGCTGTAAATTAAATCTAATAACAAAGCATTTCTCAATGTTACTGTGATTCACTACTGTGTCTATTTCTCTTGTTAAAAAGAATTGTCTATACATCTAAGTTAGCCGTTTTTTTAATTTGTCAATTGTTGTTTTTTTTAATGTCACTTCTTGTCGAGAGTTCAAACAGGAGATATTAGCTTTTTTGAATAAAGTCATTTAAATTGAATAGAAGTTTTGTATATTTTTCCAATCGCTATTTCTCTTCATACATTTCCTCACACGGAAAGAACAGACATGTTTTCCTATTTGTAAGATGTAAATAAAGTATAACAGTTAGTAATATCTAGATTTCCTTACCGTATCTCTGTTTGGCAAACAATTCAATTCTTTCAATAGTCAAATCTCTTTTATTTATTTAAGGCGAAATTCCATAATTTAGGGCGAAATGCCCTATTTTAAGTTAACATTTTTTATATTATATTGCCATTGAACATAAAATTATCTAAACAGGGATTTTTGCCATCAAAGTCGAAAATTTTGCTTACTTCCCCCTGCCATCCAGGAAAGTCGTGGTATAAGGAAAAATTTTTAAGTCAAACTAACTTTTAAGTCGAGTGATGTAATATGCGCCATATTTATGTAACAAAACATGGCTGTCATATATTAAAGGAATGAATAGAAAGATTGCATGAGACAATAATTTAATTTTTTCCATAGTTACTGAAAAAACCACCCAAATAAATGAATTTTTCTTAATTTCAGAACGATTGAAGACTATTTAAATTAATTTTAAGCTTCTAAATGGCAAACAAAAGAATAATTTAAAAAACTTTGAAATTAGTGTTTCAAATAAGAATATAATATTTTTAATGCGGGTTGGTGTTTTTCGAAAAATTATTTCCATATTTATCAACAAAATTTTCCTCGTTTTAAATAACCATATTCATAATATTTACATTATCTACTAGAGGAAACATTCTTACACAATGAAATTCTTTCTACATTAGCATGAGTTAAAATAGGTAGAAAGTAAGTCGCGGTTAACGAAAATTTACGTAAATTCGATGTAAAATTTACGTTAAACTTACCAAATCAAGGAAATGCATCCCCTGCCTTTTAGGGAAAAATTCCCTAATTACCGTAATATTAACGGTGATACGACGACGTCCTAATATTCTCCACTTACATAAATCGAATGTAAATATTAGGTAATCTCAACTTAACCACAATTAAATCAAGCAACTGAGCAACTTAAAGAAAATATCCCGAGAGATATAAACGAAATACCTATGACCAAATATGTTATGAAAATATTTTCGAAAGAGCTCGCGTTTTTGTAGCCAACGGAGGCGTCATTTATTAGACTTTGTAAAATCCGAATAAATTATAAGATAATAAATTAACAAAACTATGCTTTCCTTTTATTTTGAAAGTTTTAAAAAAAACTAAGTATTAAAACTTTCCCTCAAACACTCTTCCAATTCAAGAAATAGTTTTCACAAAATTTACTTTCAAAATTTCAATCAAATCTAACTCTCCTATCCAAAATAATTCCAAAAATAATTTTCAATTAATTTTGGGAAATTTATATATTGACTTATCGCGTCCGATTATTCATGCAGCAAAAACACTTAATTAATAAAATTTGGGTAATTTATTGCCTATAGGAAAAACGAAAATTGTGGATTGTCCATTTAATTTTCCCCGTGTATGTATATGGATGTATGAATGTGTTTACGTACAAACCAAGCTGCAGTTTCAGCTTCAGGTTTGGCGTGTTATAAATTTCATTTATAAATCGATAACTGAAATTGCTTTTAGTAATTTATTTTGGTAGTTGGACATTTGAAACGATGGGTGGCAGTTAGGTATATTCTCCAGCTAAAAAACTACTACACCCCATTGTGGTCGAGTTCAATTTAACATTTTGTTTACTACAAAACGCGGATATGCAGGTATATGTATGTACATACGTACCAATGAAAGTTAATTGAAATTTGCTAATCTACGAGAGATAATTGCGCATTTTGCAGTTTTCAAAGCCACTGAAACCAAATGAACCTCATATCAACGTTAAATAGGATCTTCTTTTATAACTTCTATCTATGGCTCAGTGTCCTGGACATAAAAATGAAAATATTTTAAACTCATCCCCTCGGATGTGATCTAATGAAGTCGAAAATGATTATAAACAGATTTGGCAGATTTATACAAATCACGAAAATGATGAAAGTTCTTTGGACACATGGATAATTCAATTAGTGGTGATTAAGAGTGGAAGCAGACCTAAACAGAATCTGATATCGGTTAAATTGAGACAGTAATTTATCTAAGAGATTCGTTCTATTCAAATTTATTTGGAACTACGTACCTCATCCCTCGATTTACACAGTAGATACGTTCCTGGAAAAATGGTGCAAAACGAAGCAGTGTAAGAAAAATCCAGACCCCGAACTTTTATCATACTACGGAAGAGCGAACTCACGCTCTCCTACCTACTTTAAAGCGACCTCGATTGCTCTCAACAACCAAATCGGTCCCAATAGTCTAAAGGCAGCGGCACTAAATGTATAAAATGGATCATGGAGGTAATTGAAAAGATTTTATAAATAAACGGTAGACCTTATAAGGCATGTACAGAAAGTATAAGAAAAATGGTAATTTAAAAGAAAAATGTATAACGTAGTAAATTCAATCTAAAATGTCTTCAAATTAAGTAAATATAAAAATTTAAAAAAAAAGTGTACAACATATTCAGAATCAAATAAAGTAACAAAATTAAGGAAAAAATTCCTTATAACGAGATTAAAGGAAATTGTACTTGCATTAAACACAAGTAAAAGATATAAAAAAGAAAAAGATAAATATTATAACTAAAAATAAGTAGAATAAATGATAGCATAACAAATGAATAAAACAATAGTGAACTGAATTAAATGAGTATAACATAAATAGAATAAATAACTAGGTTATATCAAATAGGATTAGACTAGAAACAAAAATGGTACAAAGAAAGGAGAAATGTATAAAATCACATATTAAGACTAAAATGCAACAAAACTAAATATACATAAAAGCAGTTAGATCGTAAAAGTAAAGGCGATATGAAAACAAGAAGGAGAAATAAAGCAATAAAATTATGAATAGTAAATAATGATAATAATAAAGATACTATAGCATGTAAATACAACGTTGGTCTTTATGGTATTTTTTCTATATGCAACATGGACAAAGTTTGTAAGTAAATTAAAGTTATTTAAAAATTATTTAATATAATGAAATAACTTAAGAAAAAAATTTTTACTTTCCCAAAAAGATAATTTTACAATTATGAAATAATTGTATTTCACTAATATTATTGAATTTACCGAAAATTTACTGAAAAATATAGATATATAATTCTCATCATATTACATTTTTTTCTAATCTTTAATAATTTGCAACAAAAACAACATCGCTTTTTAGAAACCAACGAATCTTGAACAATTTATTCACTATTATTATATCAAGCCACTAAAATGCAAAAAATTAACACGATTAATTAAATAATGTTTTAAGCAGTAAAAGCAAAATTTTGAATTGAGGTTTAATTTTAACTAAGATGTTACGTTTCTTTATAAAATTGCATATTCCAGTTAATTGAAAAAACACGAGATATTTCTTTTTCCCCATAATAATCTTTGACGAAGGCATGAAAACGCTTTAAACCAATTTTCTAAAACTACGAATTAACTCATTATACACTTTAATTTGTTTTGTCATCGTAAAGACGAGCGATTTACTCAGAATAGAATTATTTTTTTAATTAATTTAATTTAGATCATTTATAATTAAATACTCACGTTAACGCAAGATCATGATGTTCTTAAACGTGTGCGATTATACCTGAAAAATAAGGAAGTTTTTTTTAGTATGTTAATATAATGATTTGGAAAAATTATTGTGAATAATGTAAACGCTGTACATATAATGAGTAAACAATCCCTATGTATTACAAAAATTTAACGGATGCGAAGAGGGATAAGAATGGTAATCAAATGAAATGCAAGAATTAGGGATATGGAAGGAAAGCATCCTCTAACTAAAAAAAAAAAAAAAAAAAAACAGAGGAAATTCAAATTCGAGTTTGAGATCACTCAACAATTAGCTTGATCAACTGATATAGAACAGATACCTCCCAAATGATACTACTAACATACGACAAAAAGGAATGAATCAAACTGAATAATGATTAAGGTGCGCAAGTTAAACTCATTAGAAGGAATATATGCATATATACCTATATGAATTAAGGTAAACCAATGAGCAGAACCCACACTAGAGCAGGCGGCATTCGCTATATTGTCTAACATGATCCTTAAATAAAAATAAGTAGACAAATCAGTACAAACCAGCAGGTATTCAAATATATTGAGAGAAAATATTAAAAATTAAAGTCATGCCAAAAGGCTGCCACTTTCTGCAGAAAACCAAATACGTTAACAAATATAATCGCACCAAAATCAGCGGAAATTGTCAGTAAAAAAAATTAATAATAATAAAGTATTACATTAAACACAACAAAGAATAGACCAAAAGGCCAAACATATGAGAATTAAATTGAGAACCATGTACGAAAAACATTACCCGTAATCCATTACCATCAACACAGCCGAAAGTTATTATCTCAATAGAAAGGAATTCCACCCATTATATAGCGGAACTCATGCAATTTAATAAAATAGTAGTATGTAAACTTGATGTTTTTTTTAGATACAAATACAATGCAGGCATTAGAAAAAGAGATAATGTGTGCAGCTATTAACATGTAAAATAATATATACAGATAAACAAATACAATAGAACTTATTAGCATAAATAAAGTCAACACGACAACTTTATAACACTACACATTAGTTTTAGTACAAAAAGAAGGTATTAGAGTTATTAGTTATTAGTTTTTTTAAATACGTATATATTTTCGTACTATAATAGATAATAAACCGATAGAAAGAACTAATATAATAATAACTAATAAAAATTAACAAATTAATTAAAATACAAGAATGTACAATTGCAATTGAACAAATAAATCAATCACAATAAGACTGTAATGTGAAGCATTCTAAGCAAAACATGTATCAATCCAAATGCATGTCACAACTTAAGCTATTACGTCAGCCCTAAAAGGTGACTGCATTTGTTTACATGCTTCATACAGGTTAAGCCAGTTACATCAAACGAAACGATCAATTTACACAAATTAAGTATTACAGCAGCATTGTATCTTTTCATTAAATAAGTTAATAGCATAGTAATAATACCGGAGACAAACTTGCAATTTCAATATAGCAATTTGCGCTAAACTGCAAGGCTGTCTCCATATACTGAGAAACAACTCGGAGTACGCTCGGTGTACACTGAGAATGTAGTACAATGGAACTCAATACTGAAATTGCAAAAAATGTGCGCGGTATATTACCCTAGTTATAAACCATAATCATTTAATACAAGAACCTTATAGAACCGAATTTGCAATCTTGACTGCAACTTTTTCTGACATTTAATATTTGACACTTGTCAGTTGAAGTGTTTATTTCGTTTTTATTTTCCATATAGACAAGGAATTTCACAATATTTTCACGCATTTTGTACGTGCGCGGGACTTTCTTAAGTCACATGACTAACTTAGCGACAAATAAAATATGAGTTCTCTAATACCGATCAGGGACCTCCTGCAGAAGCATTGAATTCCTTTCTCAGTTCAGCATCACGACTGCTATTTTTGTGTCCGCCACGTCGACTTGGTTCAGCCTACCAGTAGTTGTCTTATGGGGACTCTGGGGTACTTTTTGCGAATACGAGATCACTTTGTGTATATTAGATCAATTTCAGCACTCTCTAGTATATGTAAATAACATAGGTTTCGGATTTTGTTTCATCTGGCACTTGTAGCTCTAAGTTGACATAAACTTTTGTGCCATACTTAAGTGGTGGGTGATGGTTGGTGCACAGTGGCGGAACCTTTAGTGAATACCGTGTCGATTGCGAATGGGCTATGTTTGGCCTGGTACACTTTTTGTTCTCGTGTCTGGTCTTTGAGGCTCCAATTTGACCCTGCATACAGAGAAGTTGTTTCTTTTAATAGGTCCTTCATGGCATTTGGAGTATGTGTATGTGTCGTTAATTTAATGTGGAGGAACAACTCCATTGGCAACTTTCTGGATTGTCGATCTTCAATTACCGTTTTTCAATATTTTGAGAGTTGCACTGTATGCAGCTGCATTGATTATTGTTTATTTAGGCATATATTCCGAATACACTGCAAACATATGCTTTTCTTGTCATGAATGGAGTCGATATCACCATTCCTCCAAATTTAATCGAATGAAGATAGTATTGCATCAGATAATCTGGTGATTGAATCGTCTTCTCATTCTGTTTCATTATTCATTCTTGAGATAAGATTCATAAGCTTTACTTATTATGTTAACGCACTTGTACTCGTAGGATTTGATAGTTTGAGTAAAGGTCATAGGGAATTCATCATCGTTGTTTCTTGGGCTAACGCTTGATCTTCGTCATTATTGTTTTTAGCTTATAGAAGAACCTTTGGAGAGGAATGGGGTACGAAACCAATCATAGGATGTACATATCGATAATGCATCTTATGTGTGTTGGTCGAAGATCTAAGTTGGGGTCTCGAACAAAGAGAAATTGATATTGCATGGTCTAATTTGCCTAGCTATGATAACTCAGAAGGAAGCCAAGTCTTCTATTTCCAGAATTCATCCTTGAAAATATTTGTTGGACAATAGAAGTAAGTCTGGTCTTGATTATTACGATCCTCGTGCTTATTCGTTCTAATCCACTCCAAGTGACGACGGTCGAAAAAGATTTTATAGAAGCATATGATCGATTATGAACTTACGAGACGGTACATTTCTTTGCGATGGATGCCTAGACATCAGTAAATTATGAGAAATGATAGAGCTGAACTTTAGTTGTCTTGGGAAGAAGTAAAGCGGATTTCTGATTCGCATCATTACAGTTTTCATGTTCATATTTTAAATATGACTTTCGGCGATAATACGAAATATCTGAAAGGAGTACGTGAAACTACCAAACACTTCCTCTTAATTTGTTTGGATTTGTCTGCAAGAAATCATTTGGATCTCATCTTAAGCTAAAAGGTAAAAAAAAAACAAAACTAGGACATACAGTTTCGAGTGAGTGCAACGAAGCAGATATTTGGACGAAATAACTTCCGCATATATGTGCCCCTCGCCTATCCTTGATAAAAAAATATCTTTCAAAGTCAAGACATAAACAATATTATCTGATTTAGAAATAAAAATAAGTATCTCTAGGTAAAAGATTAGTTTTAGACTTGCTTTGGATATTCTGCTGTCCATTTTCCTAGAATTTTTATGTAATGCAAAGCATTTATGCTATATGCAGACGACTTCGTGAAAATTGCATCTTAAATAAAAACATAAGCAACACCGCTATCGTTGATCATCCTCCATAATTCTGTGGAGTAATATCTCTGTACACATTTGGTTAATATGTAATTGCAGAAAATTCTTATTATTTGGTTTGCGTTCTTTTCCGGTTAAAAGAGAAGTACTACAGAATTAGTACCTGTTTAATGCGACGATAAACAAACAATTTCTCGCAGTAATATTGGTGAACACGTTGCCTCACTTTTCTTTTAGAAAATGGTATAAATTACGTTATAGCACAAATTAGGTTAAATAGTAAAACTCGAGTGAACCGACCACCCTGTGCTCTTTTCCTGTAGTGGTGATTATGACGAGCTAGTTAATGAGAGAATATTGTGAGAAACCAGCTGGACTCAATGCAAACACAGAATTACATACATACATGGTAAATATAAAACAGTAAAAGGAAAACGAAAATGGGAAATCAAATGCTTTATTCTTGCCTGAACTATAGTATTTTGGTTAACTTTCATTTCAAGTTTGGAGTCTCATTATTTACAATTGCTGTTCCAGGACTCGTTTGTATTTCCCTACTTTTCCGCGTCCCACATAGTCAAACCAACAACGACAAAGAACGTTTCTTTTTGTCACCAATACGAATTATTCGTAACGTCAGGCACAATCCTCCATGCATCCTTGAAATGTTCATGTTATGTTTTCTAGCATTTTTTATCGTCCTTTTTAAATACTTCAAGTTACGGAGAAGAGAGGATGTAGCGGAAAACGTATGGCAGTCTCTTGAAATTTTTTACATGATATTTCTGGGTCGGACGAACGTACACCATACATATAGTTTTTCGCTTTAGCTTTGTAAGTGTTTACAGATTTGCTTTCTATATAGCCAAGGATTTCCTGTTTTTTTCTCTTTAATTTCCCGCCAATGGATTCATAGAGGGATATATGAAAAATTCAGGAACCGACGATATTTCATTAATATTTTCTCCTTCAAACGAAATCTTAATGCTTTTGAGTCGTTGCAGGCTAGAGGTTGTTTGATTTAAAGTTATGCATTTGTGTTGAACCAGTTCCAGGAAAATTCAACAGGATTAAATACTATAAGAGCTTTTTCGATTTTTAAGTCAAGCTAAAGACTTTGGATCATGTAGGCAGTCTTGTTTTAAATTTATCTACCAATTGCTCGTATTAGACGGCGCGATTAAGTTGCCTTTGTGATAATTGACTTTAACAAGTAGTTAAAAAATATTTGTCAAATATTTTATCAGCATGATAATCGCATCATCCCAGTTGATTGTTATAGATGCAGCTATTGATTGCGCAGATTCGAACTACTGGCTTACCAAGCACACTCCACAAGTTTAATCCTGACAAAATTAAAAACAACAGATACAATGTTGAGGAAACGTTTGCTTTCAATAGGAAATAGAGCATTTCCCAACTGAATAGCTTCGCTGAAGACGACAGCGAAAACTTTATTAACTTTTCCGTAGTAGACCGCTGTGCATTTGTCGGGAGAGCGAGAGGGGGAGCAGAGATAGGAGAGAGTGAGTAATAATGGGGGGGGAGGCGGGAAAGAGAGAGAGAAAAGAAAGTTGACGAGGTAATACCATCTTTTAGGCTACATTCGATATGATATTTCATGAACTCGGAGGATTTGAACTTTCCTCAGAGGCTAATTCCGCAGTTAATGGGATTTCTCCAAGAAAAAATAATATTGCGGCTAGCGCGGCGACTCCTAGCGCAACAAATTTTAGCTCCATGGCACCTCATGTAGAACTACGAAAGAATCGTGTTAAAAAGCCGAACCAAAACTTAAGATGGAAAATATTAAAGCTAATTGAGTCCTCCTAAACATCCAACTTTTATAACGAATGCCACCAATATCTCAGCGAAATTATTTTCCCGAAAAATCTAAAATGAATGGCAAAAATAATTTAGACTGCAATATGAGGACCCCAAAACGGCGCTATTAATGGTCCCACTCAGATTTAATATGAAGACAGGATTAGGATTAGCAGGATTAGGATGATGCTGTGAAACTTGTTATCGCCATATTTATTGTTGTAATATGGCAATGCCCAATGGCGATGTAGGATACTTGTTGCCGCCATCTTGTTTTTTGTTTAATGGCAGTGCCCTCTTCCTTCATTTCTCTCTCTCTCTCTCTGTATATATATATATATATGTCCCTCTCGCTACCTATCTTCCCTCCGAACTGGAAGACTACACAATTTGACTTCAACTTTGACCACTTAACAGTTGGCCCTGACTTTGAAACTGGAAGTGTCTGGGACTCATTTGGTGGGGATTCCGTCTAGCCGAGCACGTCGTCGGGGATTGCGCTTAACTGACGGGGGTTCTTTTCTTGTGTCACCTCTGGCCAACATGCTGTTCCAGGGGGTTTCCGATGATATTACACTGTCTGGTTTAGTGACCCGCCCTGCTCTTGAGGGTGATTCTGATTTTTTTCGTATATTAATGTCAAAATATACGTCAAAATGAAATGAACTTTTCCACTGCTTTTTTTTAGGTTTTTTCTCAATTCAGCAAGCCTTGCATTACGTAGAATGAACTGAGAATTCCACTTTACATTCAGATTTAAAAATATTATTTCGAATTTAAGCACTTGTAAAGCTGCAAGTAGTTGCAGAATATCCATTTACCACATTTTAAAATTTTTGTCACAGCGACGGATGCAGTTGATTATTTTGTCGTACTATTAGGTGTTGTTCAAGCAGGCATTGATTTTGTTTACATATTTTCGTAATTTGTTTAAGAAAACAATTAGGGTGATGGCACCAGTAGTTGTCCGATTAAGGTAACCTTACACGTAAAAATTACTGCTAAAACACTTATTAAGAAAAAAATTTCAAATTTATACTTGGATTTTAAAGGAGCACCCTATTATGTATTGAAAATAAAAAATAAGTCGGCATTTGATGCTTTAACTGTTTTTTATTTTAATTTGAACTCTAATATTCGTAGATGCACCGAAAGTTGACCATAAAATTCCAGTAGTTGACCATGAATTGCACCAGTAATTGACCAGTTTTTCAAATTAAATTTTTATTTAAAAATAAATTCTAATGAAGGTATAAATTAATATTTTGAATAAATACTATGTAAATTAGACATTCTGTGTAAATAAAAGTTAAATTAAAATAATTCCATAATTTATTGAAGAAAACAATTTCTCTATAATTGCACAACGACAAATTCTTCAGCCAACAAGCAGCGACAGTAATTTCCGTTCTCACGGAATATGCATAATTAGATTATTTCTTCAGTCGATATATTACACCGCTTAGATTGCGCGATAATGAAAATATTCTATGAGAACTGAAATTATTGTACGTAAGAAAATTTTTGGTCTGTAAAAGAAAATAAATTTCACACCGCGTAAGCAACTTTTTTACTGTGAATTTAGTAAGTAACTGCATATTTTTCTGTATAAATTATTTTGAATTTTATAATAAAAGTTCAGTCTTTGATTTTTACCAGTTGAAGCAACGTGTCTAAATTATTTCTCATCGACTAAAATATCGTTTGTTGGTTAAGTACCTACAAGCAATCTCGTGATAAAGGTAAAGTACCGTGATAACAAATATTTTCGGTTCTTAATAATTAGTTTGTTGGTTCAGTACCTGGGGCCGGATTCACTAAATCGGAGTATTGTGGAGATGAGAGCTCTTTTGCCACTTAACTCTCCACTCGGAATTCTGTAACTCGGCTGTGTTAGTTCTGGAAAGTAAGAAAAACATTTCTCAACTGACAGTATTGTCTGCTTTTATTGGCCTTTGTGAAGGTACCAATGTACGTAGGATTTTCGAATTGAATTATGGATTCACTCCATATCCTGGCTATGTTAACAAAAACAAATTATGGACATACTTGCAATATTTACAGAGAAATAAGGATTTTGGTATCTCAAGGTACCCGCTAAAAGTTGTAATTCACGTGAAAATGGTCAATTTGGTCGTCTTCCAGTACAGAAGAGATGCTATAAAGATTTTAAATATGAACGTTAAGTCTTGTATGAAATCGCATCTACTTTTTGTCCCCTAATTAGATATGTTATTAGTTTTTGAGTCCGATAAATAGTTTTGGATATAACTGCAAAACAAATGAATCAGGCCTTCTTAAGATGAAAAAATGGACGTTTTTTGGTACAAAAATGGGCATATTTTCAACTCATCATTATGAAGAACTGGTAAGTCGTGGAAACTCACTTTCCATGAGAATAATGTTCACAATAGAGTACTAATGGATGTGAAATAAAGAACGGAAGAAATATATGCAAAATACAGGAACTGGGGTGTATATGACACAAGTGCAAAAAATCCGTCTTTCGGCGGTAAAAATTCAGTTATGAACTTGAAATGATCAAAAAAAGTACACCACTCGATTACCCGCTTCTCCCTCTTTAATTTGATACCAAATATGTCGTATTTTGGACAACTCACAAATGGGTGTGGTACGATTCCCCATCCCTTCCCTAGAAGGCGTTCACATATATTTTTGTACTCCAGACATTAAATCCATAGAAAAAAAACCCCAATGCTCTACGACCCTCCCACACAGAGTTAGCCGCCTTTCAATATGTCGATACTTCTCACGTTTTCTTTAACTCCCCAAGTATGTTAGAGAATCTTGAAAATTCATGCTTGCAAAAATGTCTCTTCTCTTTCATTCATTTAACGACATGAGCAAGACCTTATATGTAGTTGTTAATCAGCAGAAACGATGTAGTAATACCTCAGGTGCATTTGGCATAATTTAGAACCATGTAGGACAATTTAGAACAAAACAACTGTAAAGTGAAACTTGTGTTTTCAGTCTTGAATGCAGTATTTCATATTATTCGACCCTTCCCAAACCTTTTCTTAGTTTTCTATACTATAGTATAAATTATTGAGAATAAATAATTCCTTTGATATAATTCTATAATGAAATCGAGAAAGCAATTGCATTTATGATAATTTGGCAGCTTACCACTACTTACATATTACGTGTATTTATATGCATTCTTTAGCAAACGATATCGTTTTGGCGACATGGTTTTATCATGCATTGTAGATTGGGCATTGGAAAACGAAAATTCTCTTCTCCCAAACTCCCAAACTCTCCGAGTTACAAAATCCGGCCCCTGCACGCAACTTTTAGTGCATACTCAAGTGAAGAAATAGGCGTATATTCTGACATTTATTCACTGCAAATTCATTTTAGTTGATTTTGTGGTTTATGAAAAGGATAAATCAAAATGAATATGGTAAAAATACGAATTTGTGGTGAAATATTGTAATGTGTGACAAAAATATACGCATAAACCACGACAAAAAATCAGAATCATCATGCAGGTTGGCTGGATGTCTGTTACAACACTTCTAATTTTTATTCGCCAGTCTGATATATAGTTATTGCAAACATTAAATATCAATATTAATTGCAATTTCAATTTTGTTTTTCAGTACAATCATTATTTTTTTTTTTCAATTTAGTGGATGCAATATTTGACATGAAAAAATTTGTTGACATTAAGCAAATTGAGGAAAGCGAAAACTGGTTAAGAAATTACCTTGATGTCGACAATTTAGAAAATTTCGAAGTAAATAACAAAGGTATATTTGAAAAAATGGCATATCATGACAGAATTCGTCTCACAATTTTTAAAGATATTGGAGAAGGTTTGAATGAGGTAAATCATTTTTTGTATGTTTTATTTCAACTTTATTATATTAAAAATTTCCTAAATATTAGAGCTTAATTAAACCATAATTGAAATATGCCCGAGAACAAAATGCAAACACTGTTGGACAATTTGCTAGTGAATATGAAAATTCCTCTCTACAAATACACAAGCTCGCAAATGAATTGGCAAACAAAATTAAAGATACGACACCAGCTGAAGTGAAACAACGTTATGGAGTCGACATGACCACGACCATATAAACCCGCATGGAATACGCGGACATACCGAAAAAAAGAACTAATGTTATGTTTTCCGATGAACCAGATCAGAGAAACTTAAACAAAGTGAATAAGATTGCCATGAAGACAATGGGAAGATCTGATGAGGGTGCAATTATTGAAAATTGGTAGATATCAATTCCTAAAGCAAAAACTATCTCTTCTCCTGAGGCAGACCTGCAGGCACTTGCTAATGACATTATTAATGTAGGTGATCTAGCATTTCAAAAACAAGAATATCAATCCAAATATGCAGCAACGTATTTTATAGAGCTGTTGATGTTGGGCAAGGGTTCGTAATTGATATCATCTTAAATATAAACTTTTATTTCTTGTAAGAAGTCCAGCAAGTTTATAAAAAGGTTCTACCAAAACCAACAACTTATCACAATGCTCGATTATTTGCTGCTTTATCGCAGTCTTTCAGATCATATCTTTTCTTATTTATTAAGGACACATTCATATCACGATATCTTTCTGTATCTCTCCTTAAATTTGTAGAAGGTTTGGAAATACGTGGTGGAAAAAGCCACGATCATATAATAATAGGGTAACCTTTGTTTTAGAAATAAAAGTATAAGGAGATATATAAAAGTATAAGGAGATATATAAATGATATAAGTAAATTAATGTTAAACTAATTTAAAAAAACACTTGGCAATTTATGTTTCACGCTATAAATATATTTGTCTTTTTTTTTTAAAATAAAAACTATTTTAGAAGGAGATTATTACCTTGATAAAATTAAAGACTGCTTATCTAATATGAAAACTATTGGAATAAATAAAGATTCAACTAATAAATTTTACAAAACTGTATAGTTCCATAGTTAAAGCAGGGTTAATCTTACACAAATTATTGTAAGAATATAGATCCTTCTGCGCCGCTTCTATATGGTTTACCGAAACTTCACAAAACGATGCATCAGTACGCCTTGCTTCTTTCCCTTATAATGCACCTGCATAAAACGTGAATAAATTTTTATATAAAATATTACCGCCATTGCTTAACTTTGAATCTAAGTTTTTAATTAATAATTCCCTAGAATGATAACGCTAAATTCATTTCATTTACTGTTAGTAATTTGCCTTCAACGATTCTTTAATTTAATTAAACAACGTTTTAAATAAAATAATTGAAACAGAAATCTTAGACAAAAATGAAACATTGTAATCGATTAATTTAATAGACCTGTGTATTGACCAAACTTATAGTATTCCTAATTTAATGAGAAATTTAAACATTCAGAGTGATTTTGTGAGTAAAATCATAAATAAATTAGACAAAAACATTTTATTTACTGTAGAACTAGGCAATGATAAAATTACTGTGCATTTCGTCTCTTTGGGATGATTTATCACAACAAGGACTGGGAGTGATTATTAAGAAGTTCACCAAACTTTTTGACCTTTATTAAATACCTTGGTTATAACTTTAGTTAAACACCACCTTAATTCCGGTACCGATATAATATTTAATTAGTCGCATTTTTAATTAGTTTGACAACTTTTACTGACATAATACTACTTTATTTTACTTTATTTTTACTGACACTGTAATTCTAAGTAATTCTAAGTAACTCTTGCCACCCGTGGAATACAAAATTGGCACCTTTTCAATGTATGATTGACAGACTGCTTTTAATAAAGAGTTGTCCATTATCTTGACTATAGCATTAAATAATGGAAAGTACAATAATCTGTATTCTCAAGAAGAAATCTCTCAATGAAGTTGTCGATTCCATTTACCCTTCAGTGCAACGGAATAGTCAAGATGCCAAATATAAGAAAATCACACACATAGAAGGATTATCTATAATAAAATCAAAATTACATTTACAAATGCTAATATAATTCTAATAGATATACTCTTAAAAATTTGCTCACCAATAACAAGATAAAACCTTAAATTGATACATGGAATAAAAGTGGAGTTCATAAGCTAAACTGTAACGAATGACAAGCTCTTTAACTAGGGTAGAAAAAACGATCTCTTAGACCAAGATTTTCTGAAACCGAACTCTGTCTTCGCAAAATATCTGCGCGATAACATACATTCAGGTTAAACAACATGGAACTGGTACATTGCTTAAAAAGGTGGAAAAATGTTAGATTAGTATTACATCTATGAAATCAGAAAGCAATGGAAGAAGGATACTTTTCTAGTTAATGACCAAATTCATTTCAGTAACAGAAGCCCTCTACTAGATCGTGTTATAGTTAAAATTAGCCTTCAAAGAATCTAGTCAGCACAGTCACAACCGATAGTTAGTAGTAGTTTAGCCTTGATAATGTTCTGATCGAACGACATGCGTCGGCTTTAATTTTTATTTTAAAAAAATATTACAAGTATATTTCTAAAGTGAAACATAAAATGCCAAGTGTTTTCCTAAATTTGTTTAAATTTATTTTACCTTACATCATGCGTAATGTGTTTCACGAAGTACCCAGTATGAGTAAACAAAATATATAAAGTTGTACCGGATTATATCAAAAAGAAAATGAACGAAGCTATGTTTGATGTGTTGATATCGTGGGTTTTGTCGCCTCTAATTCAAGGTGTGAGGAGAAAATTGTGCTACACCGATATCCTTCATTCAGATTTAGGAAATTCAAATTACTGGTTTGACTGACTTTAATGTTGGAAACCAAGAGTTTGTCTAAATGTAAAAAAGAATGTTTTCTAAAATTTTATTTCGTTCTTTTTCTTAATTTTTTTCCTTCTATTAGAAAATTTTATTATTAATTATAATACGGTCTTAGCTCTGGCATAGTAAGTTTTTGAAAAAAAAATGTCTAATAAACTCTAAACAACTTTCTGTAATTTTCAGATATTTTTGGATGATGAGAATGCTACAATCATGCCGCGGATCAGTGTTCGTCGATTAGTTTTTTGGAGCTTAGATGATGAAAATTACGCAAAAAGTACAGTTGTGGCTGTGAATAAAAATACTAGAGAAATCCGAATTCAGAATTTCTCAGTTAATAAAAGTAAAACTTCCGCAAATGTTACGAAAAACGCAAAACAAGCTATCTTTGATTATTGGGAAACAAACTTTGATTATGAAAATTTGAATACATCGCTACGAACCATGGTTGACTCTATAAAGACACATTGCACAGGTTTGAAAAAGAAAAAGAAAATAGTAATAAGTATTTAGGAACTCTCCTTTAATTCAACTTTTTATCAAAGAATATTTTGGATCGCAAATGGTTCGAGCTGGCCTAAATCACGATGAAACAGTAGGAGATATTCAAAGATTGTCATCAATTCGATTTGCTACTCTGGAGCACGCCATTTGTCACTTCTTGAAACGTGGTCAAAATTTATCAAGTACAGAACTTGTTGCAGATGCTCGAAATTATTTCAATGTAACTTTTCTTTATAGAATAGCTTTAATATTTTTTATAATTAATACTTAAAATTTAATAACTATATTATATACAGAAAGCACAAGAAATTATAAAATCAACTGTGGGCCACCCAGAAAATGTCTCATCTTCATGGACTCAGACAGGTTCGGCTAGAGATTTCATCTACTATAGAAAATTACCAAATGGAGTAGAAAAGGTTGTTGTTCTCGTGCTGGAGGGTGGCGACGAAATTATGAAGACATTTTTTATTGATAATGAAATGACTGACATTTCAACACAAGTGAAACACTATTACGCACTTTTTATTTCCAATTGATGATTTTGGTGCCCGTAGGTATTTTTAATAAGAAAATAATAATAATAAGCACCAATTGAAATGTAAAAGCTAACGACAATCTTTAATTGTTTACTAATTTTTAGCGTTATGGAGTTCTCTTACCTAAAGGTTATGAGCTAACAGGAAGTGATGCAAATAGAGAAATGACACGAACTATAGTCGCAATGGCTAGTCATTACTTTAGGGATGATGGTACAGTCAATGCTTCTGATTTGGCGAATGGCATAAACAGTGCCATTCCAGTTGAAAGTGTGAAATTTAGTGGAAATTTGAATTCTTAGATTTAAAAATATTAGTATTTGAATCTATTCAATCTTAAGTGATAGCTATGAAAGACGGATTAGGATTCTCATTTAATGTAGATAATCGGAAACGATACTATGTATATGCAAAGATAAAGAACTATCGACTTCTCATTTCCATAGAAGGTATGTCCTATAACGACTAAACTGTATATTAGTATATATAAAAATACAAATGATGAGTATATTTAATTTTATGGCTAACCCACAGCTTTTAGAAGGTTAACTGAGAAAAAGTTCTAAAAGCTTTCCTCTTTTCTTTCTTCGCTTTCATGAACAATTGAAAGTGATATCGTTATTGCTCTCTTGTCAAGTCTTAAAAGCTTTTAAGATCTTACTTTACAAATCCTTTCCACGCCCATTTAAAAGTAGGATAATTAATCGGGTTCTCATTCTATATAAAGTTTGAATATCTGAGATTGATCTGGTTCCCTCAGGAAGAGGTACAAATTATCTACAAAACCATTCTTTTATATTTGCAGCATTTATTATTTCAGTGAAATCATTTTCGAAGGAATCTTTCTTTTAACATTATAGTTTCAATTTCCTTGCAGAATTATGGAAGCTACGCAAACAACGTAAAGGTCATTGAATCCATTGGATTCGATAGCAATGCTGTTGACCTTGCGATCAGAATTTTTTCGCATTCAAAGATTGCTGCTGATATAAAGAAGGGGATGAATGAAAGTTTCGAAAATATGTGAAATTGTGTCATTTTAACACTCTATGACTTCAAGATTTATGATAAACGTTGTTATTTAAGTTGCACTTTAGATAACCGTTAACTGTGTATTATATTCCGTTAATAAATGGAATAAAGAGTTATTGTATATCGGAAACTGAAATTAAAAAAAAAAAAAAAATAACAGTATAAAATAAACTGATTTATAACACTAACATATTTTCTATCTCTTAAAATGTTTGGAGATCAACAGTTGTTGCGGTGTCCGCAGCGTCTGGTATGTCCTACTTTCGCCAATTGTTAACCTTAAAAGCTTCGAAGTGAATGTAGCTTTTAGAGAGGGCCATATTTGATGTTTCCATTGCACTTACGACCCGAAAGTTCATAATGCTTGTCTTGAAAGTGGGTCTGGAACTGCATAGCTTGTATCTTCTCAACATATATCATTTGCATAGCCACTATTGTCGAAGATTCTCTTTAGGGGACAGTATATCTATTCCACCTATGTATATAAAGCTGTAGTCTTCCAATAGAAGAACTTAGAAATTTAAGTAAATTTAGAAGTCGCCAGAATATCAATTAAGATGTTGTGCGATGAATAGTAAATCGTTGATCAGAGCTGGGCAATATTTAAGTGCAAAAAGACTTACGTACTACTTAAAATACGTTTTCGTTATTTCAGACTTACTACTTTTGAAATGCCCTACTTAGTACTTGAACCTAAGTACCTGCTTCTATATTTACTTGTATAGGGTGCGGCAAAAACGATTTGACGGTTTTCGCCGCCGTTCTGTTGAGCGAGGAGGTGGTGTGGGGTACTGGGGATAGGCGCGTTACAGAGCCTACACGTGGATATTTTTATTAACCATGGAGCAGTGGTCGGGTGAGCACCGCGAGGCGTTTTTTAAAAGTGAGGATTGCTGCGTGCTGCTCAGCGGCAGCTCCGTACGCCTTTTAATATGGGTCCAACTCGTAACACAATTCTGCTATGGGTGAGTAAATTCAGATCTACCGGTTCAACGTTAAAACGGAAGTCAACAGGCCGTCCAAGGTCAGCACGGACTTGAGTAAGAGAAGCTGTGGAAGCCAGTCCTCAGGGGCCGGCCCGTAAACAAGCTGCTGCTTTGCATATATCTGGCCACTCCGTAAGACGAATATTGCGTTTCGATCTGCATTTCCATCCATACAAAATAGCCATTATCCCGCAGTTAAAACTTAACGATTCTGCAAATTGGAAAGTAAGTGATTGACTTGATGACTGATAACAAAATTTTCATAATGAACGATATTTGTGATTTTTTCTTGTGGGGTTCCTTAAAGCAAGAGTTTACACAAACAAGCCCCGCACATTGGAAAAATTGAAAGAGGCTATAAACCAAGAAATCGCCAACCTGTCTCCTGCAATATTAGGGAAGGTGTTCGACAGCTTCAGTGCAAGACTGGAAGAATGCTTGGTCAAAGAAGGATATCATTTAAAGGACGTTATTTTCAGATCTTAACCGGATGAAATCGATTGTTCTGATATTATTTTCATTAATTTACATAAACACCCTTCTGTAACAAGCAATAAAACAATTTGAATCACTTTTAAATTTTGTGCCACTTTTATTTTAAAACCGTTATATCTTTTTGCCACACTCTGTACTTCAGAATTAGCTTTGTACTGTAGTACCAATATCAGCAAAAATATTGGTCTAGTAAGTAACTCTGTGTAGAAAAATAAACACAATCTCTAGCGCAGCTCTTTTTTTTTTTGTTAAATTTTAAAGCACACACTAGGCAAACTAATAACAAACATACAAGACTATGCAAGTAGAACAAAAACCAGTTCCGCCTTGCTCGAATATAAAATCGACGATGCCTTGACTTGATGACATAACCAAGGATAAGCCAGCAATGTCTCGCTCCAATATAAAATCAATGATGCCTTGACCTGGTGTAGGGAAAGCCACAATTTTTCTTGGAAATTTATTGGAAATTTTTTCCTTAGCCTCTAACAGTTTTCATGAGATGAGCGTAGCAACGAGAAGTGAAAGTTTTACTCTACGTGCAGCGCCGAAAACTATAAAAAACTATAAATAGTAAGCACACAGTAATTACTACATTATAGTTTTCAAAAGGTATATCTAATCACTATAAACTTCATTATATTACTGCCAAAATACAAATATTCTAAAAAAGTACTCAGTACATTTTATAGTCTTAGTACCTACTTAGTTACAAGTACTTTTCATACATGCGGTATTTATACAAAATACTTAGGCCTTCGCTACTTGGACTTAGTACTTTTCTTTTGTACTCTGTAGTTGATGAACTAGCTGAATAATATTGTAGGGCCCAATAAGATCCATTGAGGAACAGCACCCAACAGTGTAGCAGAAATCAAGATGATTTGTGAAGACCTTCTGTAATTTTCCAGTAGAAAAGTTCTCATTTAAAAGATGAACAAATTTGGAACTTTCAAATAATTGGAAATGTCGCTAGTACGTACTTCACTCTGAGTAAATATCATTTACATATAAACTAGGGTGAACCCGCCGGCGATGCCCGGCGAGAGGGTGGGGATGGGTGTGACGTTTTCCCATAGATAGGGGGAGGGGTTGGCTATCATTTGAGAGAAGAATGAAGAGAAACGGTCCAGAGGGTGAGGAGCAATGGACAAAAGAGTGGAGGCATGTCGGAAATTTTTTTTGTAGGGAGACTGTAGATTGGCATGGTGTGCTTCGCGAGGGTGTGAGGGGAGGAAGAAATGGTTGCCTGTTTGTAGAGAAAGCGGTTGGCTACCATATGCAGAAAGAATGAAGAGAAACGGTCCAGAGGGTGAGGAGCAATGGACAAAAGAGTGGAGGCATGTCGGAAATTTTTTTTGTATGGAAACAGTAGATTGGCTTGGTGTGCTTCGCGAGGGTGTGAGGGGAGGAAGAAATGATTGCCTGTTTGTAGAGAAAGGGGTTGGCTACCATATGCAGAAAGAATGAAGAGAAACGGTAAAGAGGGTGAGGAGCAATAGACAAAAAGGTGGAGTCAATTCTGGTTTTTACTCCCCCCCCCCCTCCATCTTTATCACTAAATTATATGGAGGTGGTAAAATATTTTCACATGTTCATAATACACTCACCGAGATCTTTCCAATGAGTGGTCATACGTTAAGATTGGATGAAAAATAGTAAATTGATGTTTTACCACTTACATACATACATAATGCATGGAACGTACACCAATCCCCGATTAGATAGGGGCAGTTAACTTAAGTAAATCAATTAAATCCCACAGAAATATGCATCACCCGCTGTGTGTGTGTGTGTGTGTGTGTGCTTTCATGCCTGCGGGAGAGTGCAGCTCTCAACGTCGACGCGTTCTCAGGCAATGCCCAAATTTATAATAAAAAAATCGAAATGCTTGTATGGCAATCCTACGAAAGATCTACCCGATTCGTCCCATTTTCGAACTTAAATTTGCTATTTTTTAAAAGTCTGTATGCAAAATTGCTGTTATGTACTCACCGAGACCTTTCCAAAAAGTAACCCACATGCCCGGGTACGGAAGAAACTTCGAGCAGGAAATTAATAGAATAGGCATTGTGTATAAAATATGTGTACATGAGCGTACCCCAAGGTATATAGAATTCATGTTATTCCCATTACGAACCATGTTCCACCATTAGGTGCCCGTGTAACAGATCTGAATTCCAGCGGGAGTCGATCGGAACTCATTTCCCCTCCTAATACTGAAACATGCAGAATTCAAGCGGAACAATTACGGAATTCCGGATTCCGAAACTTTAAATTGCAGAGTCACAGCTGGAGTACTGAATTTAAAATCTATTCAGTATTAAACTTAAAATCCATTCAATACTGAATTTAAAAACTATTCTGTACTTATTTTCAAAACTCTATTCTGCTCGAATTTAAATAAATATTAAGTACTTAAATGTTACTGAAAGTTAATATCGGTATAGTACTGAAAATCATAATTGAATTAAAAAAATATTGTTTTTTTTTTAATTTATTCAACTACCACAACTTTTTTTTCCCATTTACGGTTCTCTTATGCAACCTGACAAACACGCAACTGCAGGGAAGAATTTTTTTGTTCACATTATTTTTAAATTACATATCTGCTTGTAGGATTGAACCCAGAACCGTGAGCGCGGAAGTCCATTGTGTAAGCTATTGTGCTATTTCCCACCTTACAACAGATACCGAAAAATACCTATATGTCTACATAAACAAATTCATATTGCGGTGAAAAATCAAATACTGAAGTATTACTGGTAAATATTATATTACTAGGGGGCGGCGGTAACATAATGTCAAATGTCATTGTTAAGGGAAATGACATGTCTCAGAATAGCATAGTAATATAGTATTTTATTGTTTCAATCATTCAAAAGAGTCGAACATTGGGAAAAAATAAATTGTTTAATAACAGACGTTTAATAAAACATTAAGATCATACTTATTACTCTACAAAGGCACATAAAATTGCTCCCCGTAAAATAAAGTTATATGCAGATTGTAAAAGTAAGTATACAGTCACAAATTTAGCTTCAATTATTCAAAACTGATATGTAAATTTAAATATAGTTCCATCTAATGAAGGTGACAACAGTAACAATGAAGTATTTGAAGAAATAATAACTTTGGGTAAAGATGCAACAATTATGCTGCCGGACCAAGAATATATACAAAATCATTCAATATCGCATGGTAATACATTTTTATTGAAATTGAGAGCTTGGGCTACTTCTTTTAATGTAAACACAGTGCTTTATCTAAATTATTAGAAATATTGGCGGAAGGTGCTCATCTTAGCGTACCAATGGATGTTAGGACGTTGCTATCCACAACATTATCGACCGAATGGCGACATATAAAAACAATTGATAATGGAAAATATATTCACTTTGGCATAAGAAATTGTTTAGAATTCTCTGTTTAGATTCTTTATAAAAGAAATATGTATTACATACGGATGTTTCTTTACTACGAATGTCGTTCAATATAGATGGAGCCTCTATATCAGCAAGCGGGGGTTCCAGTTTTTGGTTGATTCTAGAATGCGTTCAAAATTTGCTCCATATCATAAAGCTTGCGCCAGTATTTGCTGTTGGGATGGCATTCGGAAAAACGGAAAATTTTAACAATTTTCTTGAGGATTTCCTAATGGAGATGGGAAGTCTTTTGAAGAGTGGATTAACACACAATTCTAGAAGTTATCAAATTAAGTTCCATGATTGCGTATGTGACGCATCTGCAATCAGTAAAACAGATCATGGGTCACGGGGGATATTATATCTGTCCAAAATGTTTTACTAAAGGTGTTAGTACAACTTCAAGGAATGGTAGAAAAGTAGTCGTTTATCCTGATATTAATACACAATTAAGAAGTGACAAAGACCTTAGAAGTAGAAAGTCTCCTTCTCGAAATGATGATAATGATCATCACAAAAGTATCCGCTCGATCTTTGAGCGTCTTCCTATTGATATGATAGCAAACTTTTCTTTAGATAAAATTCATTTGGTTGATGAAGGAGTTTGTAAAAAGCTAATTTCCGTTTGGCTTGGAAAACCAAACGCACAAAAATTGAAAGTTGTCTAAACTTAATAAGAGACTTGAGCAGTGTTACTCTATGCATGTTCAGAGCACGGAGCTTAGAGTTTTTCTTTTGTACACCGGTCCAGATGCCTTAAAAAAAATTATAAACAGCTCAGCTTATAAACATTTTTTATGCTTTAGTCTTGTTATTAGAATTCTGTCTTCCTCGTTTTACTATTATACTTATAACGACTATGCACAAGAGTTACTTACATACTTCGTAAGACATTTTCAAAGGGTATATGGAATAAATAATGTCAATTTTAATGTAAATGGTCTTGTTCACCTAGCAAACGATGCGAAAATTCTCGGTCCTCTTGACGAGAATAGCTGCTATAAATTTGAGGCTTATATAAAACATATCAAAAGTATGTTACACTGTGGCTTTCGCCCACTAGAACAATGTTATAATAGAATTCATGAATTAAATCAAACAAATAACCTGGGTGTTACTGATACTAACAAAGAAAAACCAGTATTTGGTAAATTTGTTTTAGGCTTGAATAAATTAAGACTATGTAATTTTTGCAACTTAATAATTGCTTAATGTTACGAGATGGACATATTATTGCTCGCGTAAAATGAAAAAACTAGAGTGATGTCTCCATATTCGGTGAACAATTTAATCATATTAACACTTTAAATGAAGAACCAGGCGGTTTAGAAGATTTTTTTATGTTTTTGGGGACATTTCCAGAAAAAATATTGAAGTATGACATCTCTGATCTTAAGAATGACGTACTATGCAAAATTTGTTGTCTTCCTACGGCATATTCTTTGTTTCTCCATTAAATCACACATTGACAAATTTATAAAAAAAAAGAAATTTATAAGGGAAAGAAATACAAATGTGTGCAAAATATAACTTTTAATATAATATAATAATGTAAAGATAAAACATAATTCCGTGTTTCTATAAAAAAAAATAAAAAAAAAATAACAATAACAGTGAACACGAATATTCATGAATGACTCACTTACAATATTCAGTACTGCCAAGGTACTGCATAGATACTTATAGAAATAATATGAATAAATTTCTGTACAAAATTTTCCGAATACTTGTACAGAACTTAATAGGTACGGATTAAGTATGTTAGAGTTTGTAAAATTTTATTTTTTTAAATCATAATTTCAGTAAATTTACAGTAATACTTCAGTACTGTAAAACTTAATTGTTTCACGCATCAAAAAGGAGATGTGGATTTCGAAAAATCGGAATTCTTACGATACTTACGATGAACTGAACTTCTGAACTGTTTTTTTTATGCTTAATTCAAACAATCGGTATTCGTTTAGTACTTATCCAGTACATAAATGAGAAAAAATAATTTTAATTCCGGATGAATTCATAAAAATCAGTACTGGACTTTCATTACAATTGTTATGGAAGTATGTTGCGAGAGTGATTGTTCAGGACGTTAAGTCCAAACTGTCAGCATGAGCTGACAGATCACTCGATGACAGCGATAGCACAGGGCGGCATGCTAGCACCTCGGCCCTGTGCTATCGCTGTCATCGAGTGATCTGTCAGCTCATGCTGACAGTTTGGACTTAACGTCCTGAACAATCACTCTCGCAACATACTTCCATAACAAAATGGCGCCCAACGTACTAACTGATCGGGTAATTTATTCTATGGAAGCACAAGTACCGATTCATCCTAATCATCTAAGAAATTTCCTTTTTAATTCTCGTTTTTCCTCGCAAGAATTCTTACTATTTAACGTCTCCTTTCCTCTAATTCAGGGTGGCACATCTTGGATGGCTCTTACTGATTTTCAGATTTGCAAAAAAATATCTTCCTTCAATATGGTACGCTAACAATACTCATGAGTCATTAATTGGACTCATTCGCGACTCGCAACGTCCGCATCAGGTATACATATATGGATAACTTTGATTAAGCTTGAGTATACTAATGGATATAAATTAGGAAATAAAGTTAATTCATTGTTCATTAATTGAATCACGTACTGATACTAATGAGTAACTCCGAGGTCACGTTTCTATACTAAAGGTGCTAACACTATTGTTTAGCTGATACGCCTATGGATTAGAGTTAATATCATCACACTTATATCGGAGGAGTTATCTACTTCACTTCTATATAAACACATAAACATGTTCTAAAAAATACTAAAATTACTGGTACCGTTCGATTAACAGGAATTGATATCCATGTTGAGATCTGATATGTTTCTCTTGGATAGCTTTAAAATGACGTATCTTTGGTAAGCGTTTATACAAATGATTCACATGATGCGAGAACAAGAAAACTCTCGAATGCCTAAGCCCTAACCTAGCTTTTGACAAGTTGATGCACGTGTTATACGTATATGTATAGATTTCCACGGTGGTGGGGCTTATTACACTTAATCTTACTATATAGAAATGTATTGAGATAAAATACTTCCCGTGGATCGGTATCATCCACTTTCGCTCCTTGCTAGCAACATCAGCGACTTCCTGGGGCCTTCCTGGAACCGTTTCTATCCGCCCAGACTACGTGAGGACTCTTGTAGCCTTTTAGGCTTATTCGATGGAACTGTTATTGGGTTTATTTCCCTCTTTCTACTCAGAGGATGTCCTGTCACCTCACAGGCTCTTCTCTCTGCAACACTCCGCAGGGTGTCGGCGATATAAGCAATCTATATCTCTTCTTTACCTGTTTATTAGGCAAAGAGGAAAAGGGTGAATTTATCAGATGCCCATTCTATCGTAATTTCTTAATTATTTATTTGCGTTGTACTTACATGTGGCACGCTAGCGTGAATTTTATTTCCTTCCGTATCGTTTTATAAGCAAGGTGGCCGAGATTAATTCCAACACCCTGCCGCTTTTCCAATTAAATTCCTAACTTCTTGCTTTGGCACTATTAATGTTACTCCTTTTTCGGGGGGGGGGGGGGGGGGGGGGTGTGATAAAGTAAGAAAATTTGCGAATATTCACTTCCGTTAATCAGTCGCGTGTCCTGTATTGACAACTTTCTACCAAGAAGAGGTCTTATCTTGTCGTCCGCTCGGATTCTTCTTCTTCTTTTTCGCAAGATCGTGACCTCCAGCTTGAGTACAGCATCACTCTCGGTCGGGGTACGTTTACATTGTCCGCTATGGACAGCAGCCGACATACGCGCTGCAGGACGTGTAGCATATTGCTATATGCAATACGCTACGACCATAACACAATAAATTGTTGCCTGGGTGATGTCATATCGTGAAATGTATGGGAAAGCTCGGTACAGGGAACACAATACGCTCTCTGATCTCTCTGTCTTTCCTATAAACATGCAAGTACATTAGTCACACAATTACGTCACAGGCTATCAGCTTCAATGTGTCAAAATTCTAATGGGAATACTTGTCGTGTACCTACCTTCAGCGTAACCAAAATGCCGGCTTATCTGTGCGTGAAGTTCGGCCATATTAGAGCCTGACTGTCAAATTTCAAAGCGGAAACTTGGCACTTTGGTACTTTTGTTTATCTTGTTTGGAAACTGACGCATGAACGTAGTAAGATACAGGAAAAATAAAAATTTCCCAATTAACTGAGTTGAAATTTTGCACACTGGCCTTAAAAAAAAACAAAAAGTAAATTTAAGTTCGAAAATGGAATAAATCGGGTATCTCTTTCATGGGGCTTTCTTTAAAAATGTAGTTTTTCGCTATATATTTGAGAATATTTGAGAATGCATCTACGTAGTGAGCTGAAATTTTGTATACGAATTTTTTTATAGGCATAGTTCACTTAGAGCGCTGATAGTTAGCAGACGGCCTTTTTCATAAAAATAGTAAATAAAATCACAATGGACCAACTCTAATCAATATTACTATCAGTTGTAAAAGTGGACTTGGTTCACTTTAGCCATAAACCCGTCATATATAAAAATTTTTTTTTAAAAAAATAAACAAAAAAAAACCACTGTCAACAATCGAACCCACACCCTACTCGAGGACTTTTACCTACCGCCCTACTGACTGAGCCAAACTTCGTTATTCAGTTTGGGCTATAAATGTATATTTAGACCGAATTGTGTTGGATCTCACAGGTGTATACAGACGCGTAAAAATTAATCGTGACATTTTATTTTATTTTTTTTTAATAGAAAAATAAAATCTAGGAATACTAAAATTCGGTACAGACAATCCTTTTATGATCACAATTGTAGGAAAAAATTAAAAATTGGAATAACCGTTATTTCATACAATAAAATTTTCAAATCACTTTTCAAGGTGGAAATTTGGCGCTCAAGAACTTCTGATTACGCCACGTTGTTCGTCGCACGAGTTTGCAAATATGTTCAAAAAATCAGAAAAATTCACAATAACAGAAAATCGAAAAATTCCTGAAATAAGTGAATAATTGTAGGAGATACATGTGCTCAAACTGTACGCGTAGTACAAATAATTCCTTTCCCCGCCTTCTTTTTCACTAAATTATATGGTGGGGGTAAAATGTTTTTGCATATTCAAAATGTACTCGCGAAGACCTTTCCAATGACTTTTCATACATATAATACATACCTACATGCACCAAGGAATTCCCTAATTATATTGGGACTTGAATACTTTGAAATTCGATATCTCCTGAATGATAAGAGGTAATGACTTCAAATAAATTCTGAAAATTATAGGACATAAGTAGCTATAATGGCCTTCTGTATTGGAAGATTCTGTAATTCAAGGGGGCGCCGCTAGGAAGCGCAGACTGCAAAAATAACGGGTTTTTGTCTAAAATCACCCGAAAAATTGGTGGAGGGGGGAAATTTTTGTTATTTCTGTAATCTACTCATCGAGACCTTTCCAATGAGTCCCCACATGTTGGGGTAGGCTCAAAAAATGAAATCGTGATATTTTGAGAAAATGCTTGATTTCGCAAATCTTGGCTGGACTTGTCGAAGTGAAATTCGTGTAGAATTTGAAGGAAGTAACCGAATTGGCTCAAATAAATTTTAAACGATAAAGCAGGAATGTTAAAAGCCACTTCTTGAAGTAGACTGTCCAGTTGCTCTCTGTGGCCCCCACCAGGAGTCGTCAAATGGACCTTACATTTCCAGGACATTTTAATTTTTTTAAATAGGAAAATAAAAGCTGAGAATGCTAAAATTCGGTATAGACAATCCTTTTATGATCACAATTGTAGAAAAAAATTAAAAATTGGAATAATTGTTATTTCGTATAACGAAATTTCCAAATCAATTTTCAGGACGCTGATTTCGGGCGCCAAATATTCAGATTTTGTCACGTATGTCGGAGGAGTTTGAAAATATGCTCAAAAAATCAGAAAAAAATCGTAATAAAAATTAAGCTAAAAAAATTAGCATATTAATTAAAAAATACTGTGATTTTTAATTAATTCCTTAATATGAGCATGCAAATTAAATGACATATGAAACCTATGTATGACAATATTTTAAAGTGTTAGTCGGATAGCGTTAAAAAAAATACAATAAATTAGGCACAGTAGTATATTACTTTTAAATTTATAACAGGACTTACAGGATTTCTGTAAGTCCCGTTAAAATTAAAACATTTCAAACATACGTGAAATTCCCCATATAAATAAGGGACGAATCTAATTAGAATCTAATTTAGCGAACCATGCAAACTTATTTGGTTAGTTATTGCTAAACGGCTTTGAATAATGTCTTGTAGTTTATTTTAGATAAAAGCTAGTAGATTAGAGATAATGTGAAAAGAAAAAAAGTGCCTTAATTGTTGCAGGATATACAAAAAAGATGGCGCTGAATGTAATGTAGTGACCGATGAAAGATAGTATCATACAAAACTCATCGGCGAATCGATAATTAGAATCGCATCGAGATTTAGTAAAAAGATTTATTTTTAGGACAAATATGGGTTGCAATTATCTACCCCTGTTCAGTCCTCCTTGAAAATTTCATTACTAAAAAAATTATTTGAAAAATATAATTATTAAAAAAATCCGAAAATTTTCCCGATTTTATCTCTATCCCCACTACCAATGTGAACGAAACCTTTAAGTTTACACCCTCCGTAATGCCACATATCCTAGCTATATTGTGAAAAAGGAATGGTTGAAATCCAACTAACACTTACAGAAAACTAATCGAGTTTGGTGTATGAAGAAAATTTGAAATTTTTTTAAATGACCCGTAAAATGCTCAATTTGGTCATCTTCCATCACAAATGAGATACTATAAATATTTCAAATATATAAACGGTAAAGGATATTTGTAGTAAGAAATCGCATCTATATTTTGTCCCATCAAGTTAAATCTAATTAGTTTTCCGATCGGCCTAATAGTTTAGAAGAAAAAGTAATAAGAGTAGAACAACGTCCTGCCGTGGAAATATGTAAATCAGGGTTTATATGCAGGTTATGTAATCATGGGTTATACGCAGATTATTAAAAGTTATTTTGAGTTTTGCATGTCCGTCCATCCTGGGGAAAAAATTTGCACATGGGCTTTTTAAAAAAAAAAATTAAATTTGAATGTTACATTTCACATAATGATATGAAACCTACATAGCAATCTTCCAAATCCGTCTCATATATCATATTTTTCTTTATTTTTTTCCATATAGGTACCCTAATAATAAATAGGCCAACCTTGCTTTATGTTGAAAAAAATCGTCATAATAAGCACCAAGTCTCACTTTTACTGGTAAATTTATTTCCAATATAAGTACTGGTACCAATTTACTTGAATATCATACAATTCTAAGTAGCCGTCAAACCAAAAGCTTGAAAAAGATTTGTGAATTTTTTACATTAGACCAACTGTACTTCGGTTTCGTCCCTTAACGATATCAATATGCTTAATGATAACTAGCCGTCTACCTCTCTTAATAATGTTAATGATAATAATGCTGAATACAACCTCCGATAAAGGACTTCTGCTTCCAATGGAGGAACTGATGTGCCACCTATTCTACCTTCTCTTAAGCCTCGTCGCAAGCGCCAGTCAAGCCATGGGAAACGACCTTCCCGCTCCCAATATTAGTCCGAGTGCCTCGAATGATGTCGCCTCAGGTAACGCTTTGGGTCAATTCTCGCTTGCATCTGCATCTAATTCCACAGCTGCGAATGTTGCTTCACCGGTGTCCTCGTTTGGAAATAGTATTGATCCCTCTTTTAGAACAGTACCAAAACCTTTGAGCATTTTCGTCACTCGTTTCTCTCCTGAAACGTTGTGTGAGGACATATTGAAATATCTAAGGTCCAGGAACGGAGAATATTTGGTGTCGTAAGATTAGTAAATCCTCTAAACCGGGTGCACATTTCGTCCTAACTGTTTCAACGGATGTGTGGGACCGGTTACTGGATCCCTTATTTTGGCCCTCCGGAGCTTTTACTAAATTATTTGCACCTTCTGAGCGCCATCCCAGAAATATATCCAAAACAAGCAATGCTATTCCAAAAAACTGAAGTCGCTTTCCCTTTACTATCAAAATGTAAGGGGGATTCGGACAAAAACTGCAGATTCTTTAAATCCTCTGTTACAACTTGTTTTGATATAATTTCTTTCAGTGAAGCTTGGTTGGATCATGGCTTTCCCGATGCCGAAATCTTAACAATTCTTACCAAATTTTTAGGAAAGATAGATATATTGACTCTGAAGCTCGCGGCGGTGGCGTAATCGTCGCATGTAAAAACCATTTCAATTGCACCCAAATTGTGGTTCCCAGTTTTTCCAACTCTCTGGACACCGAACTATAGTTCTTAAGCTGTCTCTCTTAAGACACGACTTATACATAATTTGTTGTTATATTCCTCCAGATTCTATAAATATTATTGATGACAAAGGTCCTTAAAATTTTTCCACAAATATTTCCGCAAACTGATGTCCTTTTTGATATCTTCCAAGCTATACACAGTGATATTACCTTCTGCATTAAAAAAATTAGAGACTTTCAAAATCAGCTTCTACATCTAAGAAACAATTTCACCGAAATATGGAATGAAACTTCTTTGCAGTGCGACCTATCGCATCAACGTAAACGACTACGTTGTATAGTTGATGGCTGCCAAAATATTGAATTAAGTTTTAAACGTTTTTTCGCTGAAATTATTGATATTATTCATGAAGAAATTATATCCCGATTTTCTTCCTTAGATATATTTAAATTTTTAGAGCTTTTTAATTCTTGTAAATTTCAAAATTATACAACGAAATTTCCTGATGATTTGCTTCAAAATCTTGATGAATCATACTTGAAATTATTTGATAAAAGTTCTTTAAAAACGGAACTCATTATGCTGTTCTCTGATGACGTCTTCAACGGTAAAACCGTTCAAGAAATTTATCGATATTTTATTAACAACAATTTGGAAGACAGTTTTATTCAATGTTTTAAATTTCTACGACTTATTATAACTTTGGCAGTTACTAGTGCGTCCGCGGAGCGTAGTTTTTGCACGCTAAAAAGAATACTAACTTTCTCTAGAAACTCAACGGCTGAAGAAAGATTAAGTGACTTAGCTTTATTGTTCATTAAAAAAACAAAATTAAAAACTTTTCTTTCCCACGAAGAATTTTATAACGATATTATTGATGAATTTGCCAGTAAAGAAAGCAGAATTGAATAAAGTATAAATTTTAATTAAATTATTTGAATAATCTTTGAATTTCTTGAAAGGTTTTATGAAAAAAAATGTTTGTAACGCTTGTTTTTGTTGTTAAATGTGTAAACCTATTGAAGTGGTATTTCGTTTTGTTTATTTTGGTAGTTTAGTTTTATGTAGTTTTAATTTTTTCTGGGTGCGCTTTTAAGAAATAATGCTGTCGCATTAAAATCTACATTTTTGTAATGTATGCTGTATAAAAATGTATTAACTTTTAGTAAAGTTCTTTATTTATCTACTAATATTTTAATTAAGCTTACCTATTCGGAATTTCGTATAATATATCTACACTAAAGTAAAAAGTGATTGAGTGAAAAACATGCTTAAGGTTTCTGAATGAAAACTTTTTTATTAATTAACCGATTTTTATGAATTTTTTTTATTTATATTGAAAACATTTAGCTCTTGTCCTGGAGGGTTTTTTTTTCGAAATTCATTTTCGAACATTTACATTATAATGGTTAAAGTTAGACATTTTCGAAATCGAATAACTTTTATTTGAATCGTACGATTTTTTAATTATAGCACTTTTTTGAAAGATCTTTTTATTCTGAACCAATTTTTTCAAGTTTTAGTTCATATGGACTTTTGAGTGGGGAGAAAAATAGGGTGGGGGGAATTTTCGATATTAACTCTAACTTGAGTAATTTAAGGAGTAGGGGGATGAAATTTATACGACTTATAGATCTTTTCATAAGCTATCTTTTGGTTTTCGAAAATATTCAAAATTCGCAATAGATTTCGAAATTCACGCAGTTGAAGTTTTCAAATCGTCATTTCAGATTTTCCCTTATTTCTCCACTCCCTGAGGGTCCAGCGAGATGTTTTAAGATTCGTTGGAAAGCCTATGGGCGTGGCTATAAAATATCAAAAATTTAGAAAAACGGTATTCTCGAAACGCTCGGAAAAGGGGGAAATAAGGTGAAGGGTGCCATCACGAAAATCGTCCTAGATTTCGTACTTCTTATCACACGGGGATGAAATTCTACGCCTAAATTCCCCTTACAATTTCCCATAGCATGATGGTATTTTTTTTTCGAATTTCGAAAAATTTTCATACAAAATTGATGATTTTCGAAAAACGTAAGGGTTATTTGCCCGGCTTATAACAAGTGAAATTCCAACTCCACTGGGTCGAGTGGGGTATCGTTGGAAAGAGAACACTTCAAAATTTACGAATCTGAAATTTCACCCCCCTCCGCCCTTCCTTGTTGGTGGGGGGAGGTAAAACGTAACGTAAAATGTTATGAGGTGGAGCGGGGGAGGGGGGTGTCCGAGGAAAATTTCGAATGAGCCAAATGAAAGATCCCTTCGAGGACTATCGATTTGTGCACTAATATCGCTTTAGGGTGGTACTGAGTTGACTTAACAGGGTGTTCAATTTACATCTACCCGCATCACGGTGCTACCCCACAAAAAAAGTTATTGCAAATTTGGGATCCCAAAACATAAGTAATAGCGCATCAAAGAGCATGAAACTTTCTGGAAAACTTAATAAAACATCAGCGAAAAACAAATTGGTGTGATCGATTTTCTTTTTCTGCCCTTATTTACTTAATAATAGTATTTGAAGTTCAGAAATTTGCTTTAATTATTTTCAATATTCGAACCTGTTTTGCGGGGAGAGGGGGGACCCGATGAAAAAATTAACTTCGGATTCGTCTTTAATTCAATAAAGGGATTAAAGTTATGAAAAAAAAATTTGGGGTGGGGGGATTTTGTGGTGGGGGGGTTGTTACCCCCACCCCCACAAGCCCCAAATTTGGCATGTGGGATGTCTAATTAAAGCCCCCGCCGAGGTCTATCGAATGGCGTTTTTCAAATTTCAATTGAGTATACTTCGTAGTATATTTTTTTCACCCTCTTACATTTTACCTGAAAACCACTTTTTCACTTTGTCGGACCCTGCATCATAACGGATGCCCGTAGAGAAAAAATTTTATATTCAAATTAAAGGTAACCAAATTCTCTATCCATTAGAAGGTTTTTATTTGTGATTTGAGACATTTTCTCACTGAGTTTTTCCTCCCGAAGTTCAAAGTTTTTCCTCATCTGGGTCCCTTATACCCCATTACTACATATGAGTTATTTTTCCAATTTTTTTTAACCATAGGCATTAGTGTTCGATTACGAAACTTTTTTATCTTTACAAAAAAATTTGTCCGAAGCACCGTTATTCCGTAAAGAGAAATTGTAAATTTTTATATCATCTCACGGCAAAAAGCGGCAAAAAGCCGTCGTAAAAGGAGGTTGTTCTACTATTATTAAAATTTCTCCTAAACTATTAGTCCGAGCGGAAAACTAATTAGAAATAAACGTTCCCAACAAAACAGGCTTCATTTTATCCGCTGACATTATACTCAAAAAGTGTATAATTAAGTAGTAATAGTAGAAATAAAAACTTTGAAAACGACCAAAACGGTCAGAAAACGCCATGAAAAACCGGCATTTCCTTAATTTAAGCCGTTTTGTTGAGATACTTTTGTTTTTGTTTTAGCTATTTTTAACCGGATCTTCATAGTTCTTTTTTTCTATGTATAACTATGACCCCTGGGAATCTTGTGGATTTTTTTCAATTTTTTCCGGCGCCGGGAAGGGCTCCTACGGGCCCATTTAATCACCCTGTTCCCAAAATAACAAATTTCATTCCCATAATTACATTGCGAGGCAAGCTAAATTAGTTTGATGCACACACATAGGTACATAGGTGTGCTACTGAAAACTACCACCCTTTTTATCACGGCCAAATTCCAACAGATTTTCAAAATTCTTTTTACTAAATTAATCTTAGTGAATTTTTTCTGATTTTTTAAGACTATTACGAGTTTCGTAGGGTGCCGGGTTATAGGGTTCTTGCCCACCCCCTCAATATATTATAATTCGAAACTAATTTTCACTTGTGTATGTAAGCATTTGTATATGAGCTAAGAAGTACACAATTTCATTGAAATATGCATTTATAGCGCAAGGCAAAAAAGATAGTTTGGCTTAGTCGATAGGGCGCTAAGTCAGAGAATTTAGCGATTGTGGGTTCGAGTGTTGAGCATGAATTTTTTTTAATATTTTATTTTTTATATATATGGCGGGTTCATTGCTAAAGTGAACCAAGTACAGTTGGTCTATTGTAAAAAATTCACAAATCTTTTTCAAGCTTTTGGTTTGACGGCTACTTAGAATTGTATGATATTCAAGTAAATTGGTACCAGTACTTATATTGATGCTTATTATGAGGATTTTTTTCAACATAAAGCAAGGTTGGCCTATTTATTATTGGAGTACCTATATGGAAAAAAATAAAGAAAAATATGATATATGAGACGGATTTGGAAGATTGCTATGTAGGTTTCATATCATTATGTGAAATGTAACATTCAAATTTAATTTTTTTTTTTTAAAAAGCCCATGTGCAAATTTTTTCAACCGGATGGATAGACATGCAAAACTCAAAATAACTTTTAATAATCTGCATATAACCCATGATTACATAACCTGTATATATACCCTGATTTACATATTTCCACGGCAGGAGGTTGTTCTACTCTTATTAATTTTTCTTCTAAACTATTAGGCCTATCGGAAAACTAATTAGATTTAACTTTATGGGGCAAAATGTAGATGCGATTTCAAACTACAAATATCCTATACCGTTTATATATTTAAAATATTTATAGTATCTCATCTGTGATGGAAGATGACCAAATTGAGCATTTTACGGGTCATTTAAAAAAATTTTAAATTTTCTTCATACACCAAAGTCGATTGTTATCCGTAAGTGTTAGATCAATTTCAACTATTCCTTTTTCAAAGTATACCTAGGATATGTGGCATTACAAATGATGTAAATTTAAGGTTTGCGTCCACCTTGGTGGCGGGGGTGGGAATAAAAACGGGAAAATTTTCGGATTTTTTTTGAAAAAAAAAAATTTCAAATCATTTTTTTAGTAATGAAATTTTCAATGAGGGGTGAACAGGGGTAGATAATTACAACCCCTATCTGTCCTAAAAATAAATCTTTTTACTAAATCTCGATGCGATTCTAATTACCGATTCGCCGATGAGTTTTGTATGATACTATCTTTCATCGGTCATTACATTACATTCAGCGCCATCTTTTTTGTATATCCTGCAACAATTAAACCACTTTTTTTCTCTTAACATTATCTCTAATCCACTAGCTTTTATCTAAAATAAACTACAAGACATTATTCAAAGCCGTTTAGCAATAACTAACCAAATAAGTTTGCATGGTTCTCTAAATTAGATTCTAATTAGATTCGTCCCTCATTTATATGGGGAATGTTACGTACGATTGAACTGTTTTAATTTTAACGGGACTTATAGCAATCGTATAAGTCCCGTTATAAATTTAGAAGTAGTATACTACTGCCCCTAATTTACTGTATTTTTTTTTTAACGCTATCCGACTAACACTTTAAAATATTGTCATACATAGATTTCATATTAAGGAATTAATATTTAAGGAATTAAATAAAGGAATTAAATAAAAATCACAGTATTTTTTAATTATTATGCTAATTTTTTTAGCTTAATTTTTATTATGATTTTTTTCTGATTTTTTGAGCATATTTTCAAACTCCTCCGACATACGTGACAAAATCTGAATATTTGGCGCTCGAAATCAGCGTCCTGAAAATTGATTTGGAAATTTCGTTATACGAAATAACAATTATTCCAATTTTTAATTTTTTTCTACAATTGTGATCATAAAAGGATTGTCTATACCGAATTTCAGCATTCTCAGATTTTATTTTCCTATTTAAAAAAATTAAAATGTCCTGGAAATGTAAGGTCCATTAGACGACTCCTGGTGGGGGCCACATAAAGCAACTGGACAGTCTATTTCAAGAAGTGGCTTTTGACATTCCTGCTTTATCGTTTAAAATTTATTTGAGCCAATTCGGTTACTTCGTTCAAATTCTACAAGCATTTGAGTTCGACAAGTCCAGCCAAGATTTGCGAAATCAAGCATTTCGTAAGGGGTTTGCCCATCAAAAAATCTCAAAAAATCACGATTTCATTTTTCGAGCCTACCCAGACTCACTCAGACGCACTCATTGGAAAGGTCTCGATGAGTACATTACAGAAATAATAAAACTTTCCCCCCTCCACTAATTTTTCGGGTGATTTAGGACAAAAAACCGTTATTTTTGCAGTCTGCGCTTCCTAGCGGCGCCCCTTTGAACTACACAAACTTCCAATACAGAAGGCCATTATAGCTACTTATGTCCTATAATTTTTAAAATTCATTTGAAGTCATTACCTCTTATCATTCAGGAGATATCGAATTTCAAAGTATTCAAGTCTCAATTTAATTAGGGAATTCCTTGGTGCATGTAGGTATGTACGTATGAAAAGTGGTAAAGCATCAATTTCCTATTTTTCATCCTATCTTAGCGATTGACCACTCATTGGAAAGGTCTTGGCGACTACATTTTGAATATGCAAAAACATTTTACCCCCACCATATAATTTAGTGAAAAGGAAGGCGGGGAAAGGAATTATTTGTACAACACGTACAGTTTGAGCACGTGTATCTCCTACAATTATTCACTTATTTCAGAAATTTTTCGATTTTCTGTTATTGTGAATTTTTCTGATTTTTTGAACATATTTGCAAACTCCTGCGACGAACAACGTGGCGTAATCAGATATTCTTGAGCGCCAAATTTCCACCTTGAAAAGTGATTTGAAAATTTTATTGTATGAAATAACGGTTATTCCAATTTTTAATTTTTTCCTACAATTGTTATCATAAAAGGATTGTCTGTACCGAATTTTAGTATTCCTAGATTTTATTTTTCTATTAAAAAAAAATAAAATCTCACGATTAATTTTTACGCGTCTGCATACACCCGTGAGATCGAACACAATTCGGTCTAAATATACATTTATAGCCCAGACTAAATAAGGAAGTTTGGCTCAGTCAGTAGGGCGGTAGGTCAAGGTCCTCGAGTAGGGCGGATATGGGTTCGATTGTTGACGGCAAGGTTTTTTTTTTTGTTTATTTTTTTTTTAATTTTTTTTTTATATATGACGGATTTATTGCTAAAGTGAACCAAGTCCACTTTTACAACTGATAGTAATATTGATTAGAGTTGGTCCATTGTGATTTTATTTACTATTTTTATGAAAAAGGCCGTCTGCTAACTTTCAGCGCTGTAAGTGAACTATGCCTATAAAAAAATTCGTATACAAAATTTCAGTTCACTACGTAGATGCATTCTCAAATATTCTCAAACATATAGCGAAAAACTAAATTTTTAAAGAAAGCCCCATGAAAGAGATACCCGATTTGTTTTTTTTTAAAGCCAGTGTGCAAAATTTCAACTCAGTTAATTGGAAATTTTTATTTTTCCTGTATCTTACTACGTTCATGCGTCAGTTTCCAAACAAGATAAACAAAAGTACCAAAGTGCCAAGTTCCCGCTTTGAAATTTGACAGTCAGGCTCTAATATGGCCGAACTTTACGCACAGATAAGCCGGCATTTTGGTTACGCTGAAGGTAGATACACGACAAGTATTCCCATTAGAATTTTGACACATTGAAGCTGATAGCCTGTGACGTAATTGTGTGACTAATGTACTTGCATGTTTATAGGAAAGACAGAGAGATCAGAGAGCGTATTGTGTTCCCTGTACCGTGCTTTCCTATACATTTCACGATATAACATCATCTAATGGTGGAACATGGTTCGTAATGGGAATAACATGAATTCTATATACATTGGGGTACGCTCATGTACCTGAGAAGATGGCCTTATACCGGCGCGGGGCTCCCTTGAAATATCGAGACTTCCAATATAGGAGAAAGTTATACTCACTTAGCTTTCAGCGTTCAGGTGATATCAAAATTCAAAGTATTTAAGCCCCTATCTAATTGGGGATTGGTGTACGTTCCATACATTATGTATGTATGTAAGTAGTAAAACATAAATTTACTATTTTTCATCCAATCTTAACGTATGACCACTCATTGGAAAGGTCTCGATGAGTGTATTATGAACATGTAAAAATATTTTACCCCTCCATATAATATAGTGAAAAAGATGGGGAGGGTGAGAGTAAAAACCAGAATTGACTCCACTCTTTTGGCTATTGCTCCTCACCCTCCTTACCGTTTCTCAACATTCTTTTTGCATATGGTAGCCAACCCCTCTCTCTACAAACAGGCAATCATCTGTTCCTTCCCTCACACCCTCGCGAAGCACACCATGCCAATCTACAGTCTACATTCAAAAAAAATTTCCGACATGCCTCCACTCTTTTGTCCATTGCTCCTCACCCTCTGGACCGTTTCTCTTCGTTCTTCTCTCAAATGATAGCCAACCCCTCCCCCTACCTATGGGAACGTCGCACCCATCCCCACCCTCTCGCCGGGCATCGCCGGCGGGCTCACCCTAGTTATATAAGTAAATTGCGATCTGACTATGATTATTTGATTAACTCTTTTAATTTTACAGCACGGGGGCCAAAACACTTTATTTAATAAAAGATGCATGCCTATTTAACGATTTTATAAATTTAAATTTGATTACTTCCCCTCGCATCAAGTCCACGCTACGCCACTGATGATGACCCCTTAAGTAAACTGAATAAGAAGTGCTGCAATCTTTTGAATGATAACAATATACGATTATGCCTACATACATACAACAATTATCGACAAATGGTAAAAAGTATTCCAAAGAAAACTTTTTTTTTACGGCCAGGATAGCTATGTACTTGCAACCAGCTGGTGAGAAATTGAAAAAAGGTTCACCTGGCAATGCAATTTTCTATTCATCTGAAGTTGTTGAAAATTTTTATATTGCATCAATCATTCGGTCCAATCTACATCGAGAACTACACGCTACAAGCTGCTAGCTTCAAGCTACTAATTTCAGTTTGCACATATGGTGGACCGTAGAAGCCGCTACATAGAATACTTCAAGTTACATGGTGTAGGTAGCTACATGGACTCACTACGTTCATACCAATACGCTGAAATAGAGGTTCGTGTAGTTTGCAGCTTGTAGCGCGTAGGTTTCGATGTAGACTTGTCCTTAGAAGCAAAACAAAGTAAGACTTACATTATACTTTATATAAATGTATCCAGTTCATAGAGTACTCATCTGCATATAAAAGAAAAGTCACATCAACTTATTTTGGATGGACTGTGGCTCCTGTAGAGAAATTTTGCACATAAATGCAAATTTTTCAGAGAAGGCCAAACATAGAAACGAATCGATTCTTTTAGACAGAAATTTACATCTGTTGTGTGGGAGCCGCAGAATTCAAAAAGAAGACATACCAGTGTGTTGAGTAATATTATACAACCTTCAGAGTAATATTACACAATCTCACAAGGTCTCAAATTGTACTCTACCGTGTTCCTTCGCCATTTTTCTCGAAAATGCTCACAGATAACATCGAACTGCTAGTAAGAAAAGTTACCCATCATAAGCCGGGCTATCTTTTGGTATAGTAAACATTTCAAAAAAATCCACACGAAAAAAGGATATGTTCGATTTGGTCCTTTCCGTCCTTTCTGAGGATACATTTCTGATTGAATAATTGCAAATCAAATACATACCTGTAAATGATTCACCTTCTTTCTGCGAAGAATTTTCAGTAGGTATAAAACTTTTTTTCTAATTTGATTTGCAATTATTCAATATAGCAAAAATATATCCTCAGAAAGGACGATAAGGACCAAACCGAAAATATCCTTTTCTCGTGTGGCTTGTTTTGAAATGTTTACCACACCAAAAGATAGCCCGGCTTATGATGGGTAACTTTTGTTACTAGCACTTCGATGATATCTGTGTGCATTTTCAAGAAAAACGGCAAAGGAACACTCATAGAGTACAATTTGAGACCTTATATCTCGATAATAAAGGGCTAAACTGCAATTTTCAATATAACAATTTCGTTTTAGTTTTATTCGCGGAATTCAAAATTGTAATGTAAATATATCCTTTTCCAAATACTTTTTCAAGGACTTTGGCTACGCCCAATTTTACCTTGACTAATGATACGTAACTTTTATTATGGGACTTTTTCGATATCTCCGCACATTTTCGAGAAAAATGCTCAGGGAACACGTTATGTGGGATACCCTGTAATTTACATAGGATGCGATTTTTAAAATTCTTTTAATTCTTCTCAACCATATTCCTTTTTTTTTCAGTTGGTGAATTATAACAGGGGGGCCCTAATAACTGCTTCTGTAAATAAAGATTTTGAAACACTCATTTCCTTATCGAAAGAAGGTAATGAAATCGGATTCATAATTCGTCAGAAATATTTTTGCGGACCAGAAGCAGCTATACAACTTAATGATGAATTAGAGAATAGCGGAGTTGGGACAAGTACTGACAGACCTGATGAATATAGACTTCCAAGAAGAGGACAAGCTAGTGAAAATACTCGTGAGTATAAAAGTTGTTATGTGTAATTATACGAAAATTTCTCTAGCATTTTTCTAAGATAAATAAACTAGGTTCTAATTAGTTAAATAAAACTGATCTGATTCATTTTCTTTAACCCTTTGATGCCCACCTATATGCAACAACCGTCTTAAGAATATCCCGGTTGGACCGGATAACTGTAAACATGACGTAAGTATATGACTTGGAGTGCGTCCGGTAGGTTGTTGTGCAAAAAGATCTTCTCAGTATTATGCAGAGCATTTTTAGCTAAATATTAAAACTGTGCACAAGTGTTCTGGTCTGTTGGTTTTCCTTTTGTGAGTCCATGCAAGTACAGGTTATTAGTCAAATATCTTTTTTATGATGAAGTGGTCAAAACCGGTTACTTAGGCTCTGGGTAAATTATTTAGTACAGTTTTATAACAGTTTAATCCCGGAATTTCTCGGAGTTGCTTATTGCAGCAAATATGCAACAATGGGCGATTATGAAATTTTTGATGCGATTAGTGCGTGTCGAGTTTTGTATATATTTATTTTCTTTTCTGTTATCATTGAAAATACTACGGCTCAAACAGTTAGCTACAAGCAAGTTGGAAGATATTATTGAGAACTGGTATGCTTCTGAGGATGAGTTCGTATGTCAGGACGATGAACATTCGAAGACGAAATACGATAAGGTTGATTAGAGCGACTAAAAGCAAAAGTTATTTGATGAAATTCAATTGTATGAAGCGAATACAAATGAAGATATGGATGAATATATTTTTGTTGAAGGTCCTTATGAAGGCGTAAGTTGAGTACACAACGCAAGACGAGATGGCTGCAAACCACCAGCAACACAATCTTCTAAAAAATTTGAATTAAAAATAATAAAAAGGAGAAAAAATCTTTTCATAGGTCCCTAATGTAAATGAAAAAGTCAACTGCATTTACTAGAAGATGAAGATGAATATAAAACACCATGTGAACACAAACAAATATTGTGGGCAAATATCAAGAACTGAACTAAAATTTATAACCCCTGAAATTTGGAAGTATTTTGGAATATAATTATACTTCTGTAAAGCCATAACGCCAGTTAATAAAAATAAACAAAAACTAACACGATAAAGAGAACAAAATAAGCAAAAATTCTTGAACATAAGAGGAATTTACAACACACGCAAATTCCGCTATGCAAACATACTTTTGATTCTGAGAATATCCATACCTGATGTCATTGCTATACAATATCAATGTGAATCATATGGATTTTTTGTGATCAGAAATACTGCCACTGCAATAACGATTTGTTTTTTTAATTATTGCAATTCTGTAATAATCCCCCGCTCGAATTAGTTGTATAAATAGCCAGAAACTTCTCAATTTTTTGATCTTAAAAAGTGACTATTAATTCTTATAAGATTGGCATACTCTGCTATTTATATAACAGCGGCATACTCTGCCTTCCAGGTAAAACTTGGCATACCCTGCCTTACGATATCAAGGAATAATTGGAATATGTATAAACAAAAACAGCGGCTTCTTAGCAATCTGAGTAAGTTCGGCAGTTCTCTGCATAAATAATAATATCATTTATGAATCGTTATCTAAACAAATTCAATATGAACAGCTTCATAAAACATTGAACTCAAACCACATTACACTTCCGAATTTTGACAATTTAACAGATACTTATGGCTGAATTAGGTACGCATGCCTATCTTTGCGGATATGATGAGTAGAAACAGGTTAAAAATAAAACAAATTTTAATAAAGTTCCCCGAAAGAATTCTATTGTGTTGATGTCCCTATCAAAGATATTTTTTATTTTGTCTTATAATTTAGGCATATGAATGTTTCATTTTTACAATAAAATATATTCTGAACAATCTTCAAAATTGGACTTTCAAAGTTATTCACGTGCCGGAGCTTCAGGAATAACTTACACCTTCGAGCTATAGACTGGAAAAGGGATTTGATTCGACTATGGAGTGTCTCATCAGATATTGTCGTGAATATAACAGCAACACTACCAAAGTATCAAAATCTTAAAATTAATTTCGGAAGGTAGTTTTCATAAATACAGTCAGCCGTAGCTTTGAAATAATTCGAATTGTTTTGCATCGGAACAAAGATACCAAACAGACTTGGTCCTTGTTTGTTAAAAACTGACGAAAAATTAGGTGGGCGTATATCGTATATCATAAAGTAGAGGTCAGTCATAACATCTCAGTATTGTTAAATGAATTGAGAACAAAGTGTTTAATTTTTTTCTACCTATGTAGCTTTAGAGCCAATTGACACTTGTTGACGTTGGACCAATGAACAGATAAACTTTATTCAAATCAATCGCGTCCAACAATTGTGGCTAATTATAAGAAATGTATGAGCGGTGTTGATTTGGATGACATGCTCGTCGAACTGTATCGAATAATTTGCAGATCAACAAAATACTACACTAGAATTATTTACTGGTGTCTAAATGCATCAGTTACAACCGAATGGACTCTGTACTGGAGAACCAAAAGCAAAATAAATCCTGCCAAAAATGTGACCACTTCGCAATGTTTGAAGCAGGATTGTTAAGTCATTACTTTATGCTAGCAATCATATTAGACGTAAGAAGGGACGACAAGGAACACGTCAGGATGAAAGACTTGCACCAGCTCAACCATCTATACCAACATCAAGTCATTATTCTACTCCAGAATCTGTTATACCAGTAAAAAAAACGTAGAGTACGTGATATTCTGAACAATGATAGGCGCTCTGATGAATTATCACACCGGTTAAATGAGTAGGAAAAAATCTTTCCATATCTAGCATTTATTTAAATATTTTATTTGTATGAAATTATCATTATTTTGTTTTAAATGATATACATGCTTTCATAAAAACGAATAAATTGTAAATTATTTACAAATATTTACAAATATTTACAAATTCGAAGTACAAGTGTCCCAAGAAACAATTTATTTTATATAGTAGTCACCGTAAGGTTTCCATTACTAAATTACATAACTTAGGTTATAGAGACTAGTACCCGAAACCTCTTCGTAACCAGTATAAACCCCTTATAGAGCTTATATAGAGGATTATATAAAGGTTACTGTGACTTGATTTAGGTATCGTTATATAACTAAAAGCTTTATAAAATGAGTAATAAAATTGTTTTAGTTACCTTAAATAACTTCTTATATAACCCTTATATAACCTGGGATACTCTCGATTAATTTACTTTGGTCACAGCAGTTGTTGCGGTAATGTTTCGATTACCTTTATAAACTTTGTTTATAATGGTGATGGTAACCCCTCCACAACGCTTGGAAGCGCATCAAACAATTCATAGATGCACATTCAACAGAAAAAAAGAAAAACAAGCATACGCAAGCATTCAAGTTCAATAATTTCATTCACACATATTTTCGTTCATAAATTGAACAATGTGAGCTTCGTGAACTTGCAAAAGCAATGCACTTAGTGCAGCACACGTCAATTTGCTGACACGACATTTCACACCATTCATGCTTTGCACTGACCTCAATGAACCCGAATGCTTGGAAAGCTCGGAATGTGCATTGCGGAAAATTCTTGGATGGATTTGCGAATTTTTGATTGCGCTACTCCAGGTCAATAATCTATATTGCAATGTATTGCAATGAATTGATTATTTGGTAGATTTATACTTTAGGTAGGGATAGCGAATGATAATATGAATAAGTTGATTCTGAATAAAGAAGTTACAGCACGTTTTAGAGAAGAAAAGTGTTTGACTATTAATTCCTTTCTCTTAACTTCGGCAGTTTTTGACGCCATTCAGCTGAGCTTTCTCGCCAGCAGTTCACTAACAAATTCGGCCTGAAGATAGGGCAGTCTCTGACGCCTTCAAATATTAATATCGGCTGAGCTTTCTCGCCTAAAGCTATAGGCAGCTGCTATCTACAAGTACACATTGGTCGACGGTTAGGTCAAGGCAGCCATCCAGAAGCATAAGTATATCCAGTATAACCATTACACTGATTACTTTTAGTGATTGAAATGTTAGGGAAATTACTTGTCGTTAACATTATAAAACAATATAAGGCAAATATTTACCCAACCTATCTTGACATAGAATTTAGATATTTTTTTGTACTTCATTTTTATAATGTAAGGGTTTAATATTTTTATATCCTAGAATTACAATTTGTCGGCATGTACGTGGTGAAATTCGGCTGCAATTGAAATTTTACTGTGAATATCATCATAAATACTTCTAAAAAATACACACCGCTCCAGAAATAAGCAATACTTAATTATTTTAATTAAATATGAAAAAATTTAAAATTTTCACTTAGGTGATATCAGTTGATAAAAGTAATATTACATACTTTAGAAAAATTATATATCTAAAATGATGTATCTTCGTCATATAAAATTAAAACGGAAGACATATATCAGCAATTTAAATAATTGGCTTAACCGACATTTTCTTTTTTATATGCAATGTAGAGATGAAAAAATGGCTGCTTTGAACAAATTACCATTATAAAAATGCAATGACTTTTAAATAAACTCTGGCTCTGTTATATAAACTGAATGACCCTTATAAAACTTATAGAAATATTATATAAACTAAGGGAACTACCGTATGTATAGCCTTTAGTCATAATATGTTACCTGTGGTATTGTTATATGTATATCTTGTAGTAACAAAAAATAGACGTTAGTGATCTTATATACCCTTTGGTTATATTGTGTTACATTTGGTAAGATTATATATCTTAAAGTAATGACAAAATGTTTGTGTCATGTTCATCTTAGAATATGTAGTGTAGTGTAGTGAATAATTTTACTGATAAAGAAAAAAGATGTGATATAAAATCGTGCATATTAAAGCGGCAGGCCAAGAAGACCTACTTTGTGTATTGTCGCAACAGCTCGGAAAAATAAAGGCATATTGAAATGGCCAAATACGAAAAAATGTATGTTACTAAAAGTTTCCAATTTTTATAACAGTCACCTTCGTTACTAAAATGCCATAAATAAATGAAAATAGTTTTGTAATGGCTCCTTTCGATACTAAAAGTCATTTGTGTTTATAACGGTCACCGTACTTACTACACCAAAAAAATTTACGATATTTTATAGTGGGTATATGTATTACCGAAAGTTCCCGATTTTTTTTTGAAGTCAACTAAATAACCACGGATAAATATAACTTATATAAAACTTTCTTATGTACCTTTTAGTATGGTTATATAGATTGGTGATTAAAACATTTCCATCACCAACTTATTGTAATAAGATTGCTCTGATGTCACACGTAAAACTGTCCATGATTATTTATTGTTGTAATTTGTATCAGAATTCTGTTGAAGAGGCAGAGCGCTGCCGTACTTATTATTGGATTGCTAAGAAGCCGCTGTTTTTTAAGATATCCCTTGGTGTTATTAAATGGTAGAATATGGCAGAGAATGCCGATTTTGTTATTTGGTTTAAAGGCGGAGTATGCCAAAGCAATATGTGTCGCATATAAAACTATCCATCATCTTCAGTCACCAAAAATTGGAAAAATTAAAATTTTTCAAGTACAAGTCCAAATACTGGTACTTTCGTCCTCATAGAGGGACTTATGAGTACAAGCACCTGGACTTGTGCTATTGAAGAAATATTAAGTCCAGGTCTTGGTACTAGTACTAGTACTTAAGTACCAATGTACTTTAGTACTTTACAGTTCTGCTCGATATCCTGCCTCAATCGCCTAGAGTTAGTTACACATATAGAACAACCTCTTTAGCGTGAACTTCTATCACCAGCTTTATGAAGCATTTTACAAACGTTTTTTAGATTTATACAGAAATATTAAAATGCATCAATAGCCTTTTTTTATTGTCACAATTAACTCGGGCATCAAAGAGTTAATAGGTATTTGGGTTATTGGGCTCAAAATATAATTTTTGTATAAAACCGAGGGGCGTCAACGAAATCATTATTAGCTGCACCTCTTTATTTATTATGTATATTAATCTTTCATATTACAAATGTGCCAAATATTTTTTGGCCTTAAAACTACCTTTTTTTAAAAGACAAAATTAATTCAATTTTTTTCTCGACTTTGTACAACAATTAATTTATAATCACTTTTCTTACCACCACAAAAATTTTGGCAGTAGAATTTCAAATAGGGGGAGGGGGAACTTCTATGGAACGAAAAAAAGGTGTTTGAAATAATTTAAAGCCCATTGAAGATACATTTTCAAGAAACATAAACTTTTATTTCTGCGGCCATCTATTGAGTAATAAACCAAACTACTCTTGCAAACATTGAATATCTCTATTAATTATATTTTCAATTTTGTTTTTCAGTACAATCATTATTATTATTATTTTTTTTTTTAATTTAGTGGATGCAATATTGGACATGAGAAAATTTGTTGACATTAAGCAAATTGAGGAAAGCGAAAACTGGTTAAGAAATCACCTTGATGTCGACAATTTAGAAAATTTCCAAGTAAATAACAAGGCTATATTTGAAAAAATGGCAAACCATGACAGAATTCGTCTCAAAATTTTTAAAGATATTGGAGAAGGTCTGAATGAGGTAAATCATTTTTTGTTTCTGTTTTTCTAACTTTGTTATATTAAAAGTCTCCTAAATATCAGAGTTTAATTAAAGCATGCTTGAGATATGCCCGAGAACAAAATGCAAAAACTGTTGGACAATTTGCTAGTGAATATGAAATTTCCTCTCTACAAATACACAAGCTCGCAAATGAATTGGCAAACAAAATTAAAGATATGACACCAGCTAAAGTGAAACAACGTTATGGAGTCGATATGACCACGACCATAGAAACCCGCATGGAATACTCGGACATACCGAAAAAAAGAACTAATGTTATGTTTTCCGATGAACCAGATCAGAGAAACTTAAACCAAATGAATAAGAATGCCATGAAGAGAATGGGAGGATCTGGTGCGGGTGCAATTATTGAAAATTGGAAGACATCAATTAGAGTTCCTGAAGCAAAAACAATCTCATCTCCAGAGGCAGACCTACAGACACTTGCTAATGAAATTATTAATGCAGGTGATCTAGCATTTCAAAAAGCAGAATATCAATCCATAAATGCAGCAACGTACTTAAGTAAATATAAAGATGTTGATGTTGGGCAGTTTCCCGGGGTTCGTAATTGATATCATTTTAAATATAAACTTTTATTTCTTGTAAGAAGTCCAGCAAGTTTATCAAAAGGTTCTACCAAAACCAACAACTTAAGTATTTCACTGCTCGATAGTTTGCTGCTTTATCGCAGCAAAGTCTTTCAGATCATATCTTTTCCTATCCATTAAGAACACATTCATATCACGATATCTTCCTGTATCTCTCCTTAAATTTGTAAAAGGTTTGGAAATACGTGGTGGAAAAAAAACTACGATCATAATATAATTGGGTAACTTTTGGTTTTAGAAAAATAAAGTATAAGGAGATATATAAATGATGTAAAAATAATTTTAAACTTATTAAAAAAAAAAACACTTGGCAATTTATGTTTCACGTTATAAATATATTTGCCATTTTTTAAAAAATAAAAACTATTTTAAAAAGAGATTATTACCTTGATAAAATTAAAGACTGCTTATCTAATATGAAAATTATTGAAATAAGTAAAGATCCAACTAATAAATTTTATAAAACTGTATAGTTCCGTAGTTGAAGCAGGGTTAATTTTAAACAATTTATTGTAAGAATATAGATCCTTCTGCGCCGCTTCTATATGGTTTACCGAAACTTCACAAAACGGTGCACCAGTTCGCCCTGTTTCTTTCGCTTATAATGCACCTGCATAAAACGTGAATAAATTTTTAAATAAAATATTACCGCCATTGATTAACTTTGAATCTAAGTTTCTAATTAATAATTCCCTAGAATGATAACACTAAATTCATTTCATTTGATGTTAGTAATTTGTTTCCGTTATTCCTTTAATTTAATTAAAAACCGTTTTATATAAAATAATTGAAACAGAAATCTTAGACAAAAATGAAACATCGCAATTGATTAGTTTAATAGACCTGTGTATTGACCAAACTTATAGTATTCCTAATTTAACGAGAAATTTAAACATTCAGAGTGATTTTGTGAGTAAAATCACAAATAAATTAGACAAAAACATTTTATTTACTGTAGAACTAGGCAAGATAAAATTACTGTGCATTTCGTCTCTTTGGGATGATTTATCACAACAAGGACTGGGAGTGATTATTAAGTTCACCAAACTTTTTGACCTTGATTAAATACCTTGGTTATAACTTTAGTTAAACACCACCTTAATTCCGGTACCGATATAATATTTAATTAGTCGCATTTTTAACTAGTTTGAGAACTTTTACTGACATAATACTACTTTATTTTACTTTATTTTTACTTTTAGTTATATATACAAGAATTTGAGAGATGACCTACTGTGGGTCGGAGGTCTCTTGATCATTACCAAAAAATAACTTCTTCTTTTCCTAACGATTGATTTTCCTGGATAATTGCTAATCGGGTAAGACTTTGTAGAGGGGCGAAAAATTTGGTAATTATAGTTAATACTGAAAATTGGGCACGCCTCCATAGATATATTTATTTTATATATTCGGAATAATCTATATCGCTAAGTAAGCAATATTAAATATTTGCCCCCGTGCTTAATGAAATTAAACACAGGCTATTGGCGTTTATTATCTGTATATAACAACAAGCAACAAGCAGTGCCCGATATGTGGGTTCCACCACCAAGCACTTTCCGCATAGTATTTGAATAATGTAAGCAGCTTGCACTGGCTGTATAGTAGGTCAGGTCCAGTGTAGCTTTGAATGGGTCTCGTTCAGAAAGTTTATTTCTATAGATTGTGAGAACAAGTGAATATATATATTTTTTGTTGGATGTCGAAAGCTTGTGGGGAGATAAGAGTTAACTGACGCGGGGTTATGAGATGCCAAATGAGCGCCACTCAATACAAAATTAATTTCATAGATCTGAGCTTAAAATAGACAATAATAAATTAGGTTACAATATTTTTAGAAAACCAACATTTTCTGACACTGGAATTCTAAGTAACTCTTGCCACCCGTGGAATACAAAATTGGCACTTTTTCAATGTATGATTGACAGACTGCTTTTAATAAAGAGTTGTCCACTATCTTAACTATAGCATTAAATAATGGAAAGTACAATTATCTGTATTCTCAAGAAGAAATCTCTCAATCAAGTTGTCGATTCCATTTACCATTCAGTGCAACGGAATAGTCAAGATGCCAAATATAAGAAAATCACACACATAGAAGGATTATCTATAATAAAATCAAAATTACATTTACAAATGCTAATATAATTCTAATAGATATACTCTTAAAAATTTGCTCACCAATAACAAGATAAAACCTTAAATTGATACATGGAATAAAAGTGGAGTTTATAAGCTAAACTGTAACGAATGACAAGCTCTTTAACTAGGGAAGAAAAAACGATCTCTTAGTCCAAGATTTTCTGAAACCGAACTCTGTCTTCGCAAAACATCTGCGCGATAACATACGTTCAGGTTAAACGACATGGAACTGGTACATTGCTTAAAAAGGTGGAAAAATGTTAGATTAGTATTATATCTATGAAATCAGAAAGCAATGGAAGTAGCATACTTTTCTAGTTAATGACCAAATTGATTTCAGTAACAGAAGCCCTCTACTAAATCCTGTTATATAGTTAAAATTAGCTTTCAAAGAATCTAGTCAGCACAATCACAACCGATAGTTAGTAGTAGTCTAGCCTTGATAATGTTCTGATCGAACGACATGTGTCGGCTTTAATTTTTATTTTAAAAAAATATTACAAGTATATTTCTAAAGTGAAACATAAAATGCCAAGTGTTTTCCTAAATTTGTTTAAATTTATTTTACCTTACATCATGCGTAATGTGTTTCACGAAGTACCCAGTATGAGTAAACAAGATATATAAAGTTGTATCGGATTATATCAAAAAGAAAATGAACGATGCTATGTTTGATGTGTTGATATCGTGGGTTTTGTCGCCTCTAATTCAAGGTGTGAGGAGAAAATTGTGCTACACCGATATCCTTCATTCAGATTTAGGAAATTCAAATTACTGGTTTGACTGACTTTAATGTTGGAAACCAAGAGTTTGTCTAAATGTAAAAAAGAATGTTTTCTAAAATTTTATTTCGTTCTTTTTCTTAATTTTTTTCCTTCTATTAGAAAATTTTATTATTAATTATAATACGGTCTTAGCTCTGGCATAGTAAGTTTTTGAAAAAAAAATGTCTAATAAACTCTAAACAACTTTCTGTAATTTTCAGATATTTTTGGATGATGAGAATGCTACAATCATGCCGCGGATCAATGTTCGTCGATTAGTTTTTTGGAGCTTAGATGATGAAAATTACGCAAAAAGTACAGTTGTGGCTGTGAATAAAAATACTAGAGAAATCCGAATTCAGAATTTCTCAGTTAATAAAAGTAAAACTTCCGCAAATGTTACGAAAAACGCAAAACAAGCTATCTTTGATTATTGGGAAACAAACTTTGATTATGAAAATTTGAATACATCGCTACGAACCATGGTTGACTCTATAAAGACACATTGCACAGGTTTGAAAAAGAAAAAGAAAATAGTAATAAGTATTTAGGAACTCTCCTTTAATTCAACTTTTTATCAAAGAATATTTTGGAACGCAAATGGTTCGAGCTGGCCTAAATCACGATGAAACAGTAGGAGATATTCAAAGATTGTCATCAATTCGATTTGCTACTCTGGAGCACGCCATTTGTCACTTCTTGAAACGTGGTCAAAATTTATCAAGTACAGAACTTGTTGCAGATGCTCGAAATTATTTCAATGTAACTTTTCTTTATAGAATGGCTTTAATATTTTTTTATAATTAATACTTACAATGTAATAACTATATTATATACAGAAAGCACAAGAAATTATAAAATCAACTGTGGGCCACCCAGAAAATGTCTCATCTTCATGGACTCAGACAGGTTCGCCTATAGATTTCATCTACTATAGAAAATTACCAAATGGAGTAGAAAAGGTTGTTGTTGTCGTGCTGGAGGGTGGCGACGAAATTATGAAGACATTTTTTATTGATAATGAAATGACTGACATTTCAACACAAGTGAAACACTATTACGCACTTTTTATTTCCAATTGATGATTTTGGTGCCGGTAGGTATTTTTAATAAGAAAATAATAATAATAAGCACCAATCGAAATGTAAAAGCTAACGACAATCTTTAATTGTTTACTAATTTTTAGCGTTATGGAGTTCTCTTACCTAAAGGTTATGAGCTAACAGGAAGTGATGCAAATAGAGAAATGACACGAACTATAGTCGCAATGGCTAGTCATTACTTTAGGGATGATGGTACAGTCAATGCTTCTGATTTGGCGAATGGCATAAACAGTGCCATTCCAGTTGAAAGTGTGAAATTTAGTGGAAATTTGAATTCTTAGATTTAAAAATATTAGTATTTGAATCTATTCAATCTTAAGTGATAGCTATGAAAGACGGATTAGGATTCTCATTTAATGTAGATAATCGGAAACGATACTATGTATATGCAAAGATAAAGAACTATCGACTTCTCATTTCCATAGAAGGTAATTTACTCAAATTAAATTTTTCAATTACTGTCAGATATAAAATTTTCTATCTTCCTATTTTTAAGAATAATCAACGACGAGTGATGTAATTATAAAACCAGGAGCTAAAGATGTAAGATGTGGGTTCCCATATAACGACTATGTCCTATAACGACTAAACTGTATATTAGTATATATAAAAATACAAATGATGAGTATATTTAATTTTATGGCTAACCCACAGCTTTTAGAAGGTTGAGAAAAAGTTCTAAAAGCTTTCCTCTTTTCTTACTTCGCTTTCATGAACAATTGAAAGTTATATCGTTATTGCTCTCTTGTCAAGTCTTAAAAGCTTTGAAGATCTTACTTTACAAATCCTTTCCACGCCCATTTAAAAGTAGGATAACTAATCGGGTTCTCATTCTATATAAAGTTTGAATATCTGAGATTGATCTGGTTCCCTCAGGAAGAGGTACAAATTATCTACAAAACCATTCTTTTATATTTGCAGCATTTATTATTTCAGTGAAATCATTTTCGAAGGAATCTTTCTTTTAACATTATAGTTTCAATTTCCTTGCAGAATTATGGAAGCTACGCAAACAACGTAAAGGTCATTCATAGTTTTAAATTTTTACAACATTTAATGTTGGCAATTTGTTGCCAATAATAAATGCGATAAAATTAAATCTCTAATTTAAAATTAAATGGACTGCGTAAAAATACATTTTGTACTGCAACGAATTTACCAGCTGTATGTAAAATTACAATGTTATGTGGAATACGTTTACCTTATGCATTGTAAAACTACACTCATGTGTCGGAATTAAAATTTCAATTTGATTTCACATCTGACGTAGTCTTGTTTTATTTCAGCCAAATTTTCTCTTATAACATTCGGAATTCGCGTTAATCATCTCCTCGAATAAAGCTGTCGGTGTTTTGTTACCAGTTGTTATCTATGATCTATGATCACAGATATATCGCTGATCAGGCCTATTTTTAATTCTTTTGGAATGCCATTCCATTCGAAATCAAATGTTAAACTGAATTGAAATTCAAACAGTATATGTATATTAGTCATTCGGCCGAAAATGAAACCAGACTTGAAATCAAAAATATATATATTTTATATACTAGGTATACATCATTTTAAAATTTGTTAGGTAACCACTTAAATGGCTTGGTTATAATTCATATCAATCTATCTCTAAATTAAAATATCTTCTTGTCGAGAAAAAAATATATCATCAATTTTGAGAACAAAATTACATTGTGCAGATAAAATTTAACACATGGGGACATTTAATCTTACAAAATATTCATTTATAATAATATGATTTTAAAGATCATCATAAGTCATTTAAAAAAAAATAGAACAAAACTATTCATATTAGGCTCAGTTACATCATTTTTTAGAAAATTAATTAATTTAAAGTAATGCTAACAAGGAATTTATACACTGCACTCTCGTATTTTACCAATTAGACGAATTACTTTTGCTATTGCTGTGATGGATTTTTTGGATCCTCTTGATGGTTCTGTGTTTAATTCAAAGAAAAAGATTTGGATGAATTCATATGTCTGCGATATCTGCACTGGATATTTAATGTTTAAATTGTAGTACAAACAAAAATTTTGAAGAAATGTCACTTTAAAACTATTTGATTGCGAATTAAAAAGTTCGCTGTCGGCGAAAATATAGCATGCAGGGTTGGTATCAGATTCTGTAAGAAAGAAAGTACGAAAGGTGAAAGTGTGTCCGAATAACATAAGAAAATTCATTCTTAAAAACTCTAAACCGCTTGCAAGATATATCTAAATTGTTTAAAGCCTCTTCAATTTCAGGTGAAACTACTATACCGCGCAAGAAATTTTGAAAGTTCATAAGATTATTATTTTTACAGAAACTCAGTAATTTATTCAAATGTATACTTGAAATCAAATTATGGAAATTTTTAAACTCATTCACAAAATACTGTATAACTTCTTCTTATATATTGCATTTCGTCCTTAGCTTGAGAAAAAGCAACTCTTTGTACGTCAGAAAATATTTTATGTTTCCTAACCACATTACTGTGGAAAGAAGTTTTAATTTTAAATTCACAATTATCAACGGGGCAATGCACTAGTTCTTCACTGAGTAAATGTAAGGATTCATAATTTACAATTATTTTAAGCGAATGGCAAGAAACTTCACATGATTCTTGGTTAAAAAATAAAAACCCCCTATTAGAGTAAATAACACTTTCTCTTTAAAAATGATGAAAACAAAAGTAATGCGATTTAAAGGAGAATATTTAGAAAACCTTTTACCACATCCTGGTTCTACACATTTAAATGAAAAATTATTTGTCAATTTGTGCATGTACAAATGCTTATTATAATATTTGAACACTTTGTTGATTTAATTTCGCACTCTGTGCAAATAATAAGGAAATTACTTTGACATGACATACCTTCACACAGTAAGAAAACTCCGAGCTATAAAATGAAATGTAACACAACACTGTTGAAGATATCCACCTTAAAATTATCTTTAATATACATAAAACCTAGGGAGCAAGGTAATCACTTCAAAGTCCACCGAAAAAGTGATGAAATAACTGATTCTTGCTAAACAAGTATAAACATGTACAATTTTTTCCCTTTTTCAAGTCATTTTAAATTTTTGGTGTGGAAAATACCATCCATGTGGATTTTTACATTGATTGTGTTGTAAAATTACCATGCAACATTGCCAATTCAAATTTTTCAGCACTTAAATTTAAATTTTTGTATGAGTTCTCAATTTTCAATGGATTATTAACATGGACATTCTCTAATATTACATAGATAAAGCCGTGTAAATGTTTTTTCATGTATTTTTAGATAAACGTGTGAAATTAATACAAAAAAACTTAAACTTTTACCACATTAAATGTAGTGAAATTGTAATAATTTTTTACTGTGTTGAATCCATTGGATTCGATAGCAATGCTGTTGACCTTGCGATCAGAATTTTTTCGCATTCAAAGATTGCTGCTGATATAAAGAAGGGGATGAATGAAAGTTTCGAAAATATGTGAAATTGTGTCATTTTAACACTCTATGACTTCAAGATTTATGATAAACGTTGTTATTTAAGTTGCACTTTAGATAACCGTTAACTGTGTATTATATTCCGTTAATAAATGGAATAAAGAGTTATTGTATATCGGAAACTGAAATTAAAAAAAAAAAAAAAATAACAGTATAAAGTAAACTGATTTATAACACTAACATATTTTCTATCTCTTAAAATGTTTGGAGATCAACAGTTGTTGCGGTGTCCGCAGCGTCTGGTATGTCCTACTTTCGCCAATTGTTAACCTTAAAAGCTTCGACGTTAATGTAGCTTTTAGAGAGGGCCATATTTGATGTTTCCATTGCACTTACGACCCGAAAGTTCATAATGCTTGTCTTGAAAGTGGGTCTGGAACTGCATAGCTTGTATCTTCTCAACATTTATCATTTGCATAGCCACTATTGTCGAAGATTCTCTTTAGGCGACAGTATATCTATTCCACCTATGTATATAAAGCTGTAGTCTTCCAATAGAAGAACTTAGAAATTTAAGTAAATTTAGAAGTCGCCAGAATATCAATTAAGATGTTGTGCGATGAATAGTAAATCGTTGATCAGAGCTGGGCAATATTTAAGTGCAAAAAGACTTACGTACTACTTAAAATACGTTTTCGTTATTTCAGACTTACTACTTTTGAAATGCCCTACTTAGTACTTGAACCTAAGTACCTGCTTCTTATTTACTTGTATAGGGTGCGGCAAAAACGATTTGACGGTTTTCGCCGCCGTTCTGTTGAGCGAGGAGGTGGTGTGGGGTACTGGGGATAGGCGCGTTACAGAGCCTACGCGTGGATATTTTTATTAACCATGGAGCAGTGGTCGGGTGAGCACCGCGAGGCGTTTTTTAAAAGTGAGGATTGCTGCGTGCTGCTCAGCGGCAGCTCCGTACGCCTTTTAATATGGGTCCAACTCGTAACACAATTCTGCTATGGATGAGTAAATTCAGATCTACCGGTTCAACGTTAAAACGGAAGTCAACAGGCCGTCCAAGGTCAGCACGGACTTGAGTAAGAGAAGCTGTGGAAGCCAGTCCTCAGGGGCCGGCCCGTAAACAAGCTGCTGCTTTGTATATATCTGGCCACTCGGTAAGACGAATATTGCGTTTCGATCTGCATTTCCATCCATACAAAATAGCCATTATCCCGCAGTTAAAACTTAACGATTCTGCAAATTGGAAAGTAAGTGATTGACTTGATGACTGATGACAAAATTTTCATAATGAACGATATTTGTGATTTTTTCTTGTGGGGTTCCTTAAAGCAAGAGTTTACACAAACAAGCCCCGCACATTGGAAAAATTGAAAGAGGCTATAAACCAAGAAATCGCCAACCTGTCTCCTGCAATGTTAGGGAAGGTGTTCGACAGCTTCAGTGCAAGACTGGAAGAATGCTTGGTCAAAGAAGGATATCATTTAAAGGACGTTATTTTCAGATCTTAACCGGATGAAATCGATTGTTCTGATATTATTTTCATTAATTTACATAAACACCCTTCTGTAACAAGCAATAAAACAATTTGAATCACTTTTAAATTTTGTGCCACTTTTATTTTAAAACCGTTATATGTTTTTGCCACACTCTGTACTTCAGAATTAGCTTTGTACTGTAGTACCAATATCAGCAAAAATATTGGTCTAGTAAGTAACTCTGTGTAGAAAAATAAACACAATCTCTAGCGCAGCTCTTGTTTTTTTTTTTTGTTAAATTTTAAAGCACACACTAGGCAAACTAATAACAAACATACAAGACTATGCAAGTAGAACAAAAACCAGTTCCGCCTTGCTCGAATATAAAATCGACGATGCCTTGACTTGATGACATAACCAAGGATAAGCCAGCAATGTCTCGCTCCAATATAAAATCAATGATGCCTTGACCTGGTGTAGGGAAAGCCACAATTTTTCTTGGAAATTTATTGGAAATTTTTTCCTTAGCCTCTAACAGTTTTCATGAGATGAGCGTAGCAACGAGAAGTGAAAGTTTTACTCTACGTGCAGCGCCGAAAACTATAAAAAACTATAAATATTAAGCACACAGTAATTACTACATTATAGTTTTCAAAAAGTATATCTAATCACTATAAACTTCATTATATTACTGCCAAAATACAAATATTCTAAAAAAGTACTCAGTACATTTTATAGTCTTAGTACCTACTTAGTTACAAGTACTTTTCATACATGCGGTATTTATACAAAATACTTAGGCCTTCGCTACTTGGACTTAGTACTTTTCTTTTGTACTCTGTACTCTGTAGTTGATGAACTAGCTGAATAATATTGTAGGGCCCAATAAGATCCATTGAGGAACAGCACCCAACAGTGTAGCAGAAATCAAGATGATTTGTGAAGACCTTCTGTAATTTTCCAGTAGCAAAGTTCTCATTTAAAAGATGAACAAATTTGGAACTTTCAAATAATTGGAAATGTCGCTTGTATGTACTTCACTCTGAGTAAATATCATTTACATATAAACTAGGGTGAACCCGCCGGCGATGCCCGGCGAGAGGGTGGGGATGGGTGTGACGTTTTCCCATAGATAGGGGGAGGGGTTGGCTATCATTTGAGAGAAGAATGAAGAGAAACGGTCCAGAGGGTGAGGAGCAATGGACAAAAGAGTGGAGGCATGTCGGAAATTTTTTTTGTAGGGAGACTGTAGATTGGCATGGTGTGCTTCGCGAGGGTGTGAGGGGAGGAAGAAATGGTTGCCTGTTTGTAAAGAAAGCGGTTGGCTACCATATGCAGAAAGAATGAAGAGAAACGGTCCAGAGGGTGAGGAGCAATGGACAAAAGAGTGGAGGCATGTCGGAAATTTTTTTTGTATGAAAACAGTAGATTGGCATGGTGTGCTTCGCGAGGGTGTGAGGGGAGGAAGAAATGATTGCCTGTTTGTAGAGAAAGGGGTTGGCTACCATATGCAGAAAGAATGAAGAGAAACGGTAAAGAGGGTGAGGAGCAATAGACAAAAAGGTGGAGTCAATTCTGGTTTTTACTGCCCCCCCCCCCCTCCATCTTTATCACTAAATTATATGGAGCGGGTAAAATATTTTCACATGTTCATAATACACTCACCGAGATCTTTCCAATGAGTGGTCATACGTTAAGATTGGATGAAAAATAGTAAATTGATGTTTTACCACTTACATACATACATAATGTATGGAACGTACACCAATCCCCAATTAGATAGGGGCAGTTAACTTAAGTAAATCAATTAAATCCCACAGAAATATGCATCACCCGCTGTGTGTGTGTGTGTGTGTGTGTGTGCTTTCATGCCTGCGGGAGAGTGCAGCTCTCAACGTCGACGCGTTCTCAGGCAATGCCCAAATTTATAATAAAAAAATCGAAATGCTTGTATGGCAATCCTACGAAAGATCTACCCGATTCGTCCCATTTTCGAACTTAAATTTGCTATTTTTTAAAAGCCTGTATGCAAAATTGCTGTTATGTACTCACCGAGACCTTTCCAAAAAGTAACCCACATGCCCGGGTACGGAAGAAACTTCGAGCAGGAAATTAATAGAATAGGCATTGTGTATAAAATATGTGTACATGAGCGTACCCCAAGGTATATAGAATTCATGTTATTCCCATTACGAACCATGTTCCACCATTAGGTGCGATGTCATATCGTGAAATGTATGGGAAAGCTCGGTACAGGGAACACAATACGCTCTCTGATCTCTCTGTCTTTCCTATAAACATGCAAGTACATTAGTCACACAATTACGTCACAGGCTAAGCTTCAATGTGTCAAAATTCTAATGGGAATACTTGCCGTGTATCTACCTTCAGCGTAACCAAAATGCCGGCTTATCTGTGCGTGAAGTTCGGCCATATTAGAGCCTGACTGTCAAATTTCAAAGCGGAAACTTGGCACTTTGGTACTTTTGTTTATCTTGTTTGGAAACTGACGCATGAACGTAGTAAGATACAGGAAAAATAAAAATTTCCCAATTAACTGAGTTGAAATTTTGCACACTGGCTTTAAAAAAAAAACAAAAAGTAAATTTAAGTTCGAAAATGGAATAAATCGGGTATCTCTTTCATGGGGCTTTCTTTAAAAATGTAGTTTTTCGCTATATATTTGAGAATATTTGAGAATGCATCTACGTAGTGAGCTGAAATTTTGTATACGAATTTTTTTATAGGCATAGTTCACTTAGAGCGCTGAAAGTTAGCAGACGGCCTTTTTCATAAAAATAGTAAATAAAATCACAATGGACCAACTCTAATCAATATTACTATCAGTTGTAAAAGTGGACTTGGTTCACTTTAGCCATAAACCCGTCATATATAAAAAATTTTTTTTAAAAAAATAAACAAAAAAAAACCACTGTCAACAACCGAACCCACACCCTACTCGAGGACTTTTACCTACCGCCCTACTGACTGAGCCAAACTTCGTCATTCAGTTTGGGCTATAAATGTATATTTAGACCGAATTGTGTTGGATCTCACAGGTGTATACAGACGCGTAAAAATTAATCGTGACATTTTATTTTTTTTTTTAATAGAAAAATAAAATCTAGGAATACTAAAATTCGGTACAGACAATCCTTTTATGATCACAATTGTAGGAAAAAATTAAAAATTGGAATAGTCGTTATTTCATACAATAAAATTTTCAAATCACTTTTCAAGGTGGAAATTTGGCGCTCAAGAACTTCTGATTACGCCACGTTGTTCGTCGCAGGAGTTTGCAAATATGTTCAAAAAATCAGAAAAATTCACAATAACAGCAAATCGAAAAATTCCTGAAATAAGTGAATAATTGTAGGAGATACATGTGCTCAAACTGTACGCGTAGTACAAATAATTCCTTTCCCCGCCTTCTTTTTCACTAAATTATATGGTGGGGGTAAAATGTTTTTGCATATTCAAAATGTACTCGCCAAGACCTTTCCAATGAGTGGTCAATCGCTAAGATAGGATGAAAATAGGAAATTTATGCTTTACCACTTTTCATACATACATACCTACATGCACCAAGGAATTCCCTAATTATATTGGGACTTGAATACTTTGAAATTCGATATCTCCTGAATGATAAGAGGTAATGACTTCAAATAAATTTTGAAAATTATAGGACATAAGTAGCTATAATGGCCTTCTGTATTGGAAGTTTGTGTAATTCAAGGGGGCGCAGCTAGGAAGCGCAGACTGCAAAAATAACGGGTTTTTGTCTAAAATCACCCGAAAAATTGGCGGAGGGGGGAAATTTTTGTTATTTCTGTAATCTACTCATAGAGACCTTTCCAATGAGTCCCCACATGTTGGGGTAGGCTCAAAAAATGAAATCGTGATTTTTTGAGATTTTTTGATGGGCAAAACCCCTTACAAAATGCTTGATTTCGCAAATCTTGGCTGGACTTGTCGAAGTGAAATTCGTGTAGAATTTGAAGGAAGTAACCGAATTGGCTCAAATAAATTTTAAACGATAAAGCAGGAATGTCAAAAGCCACTTCTTGAAGTAGACTGTCCAGTTGCTTTCTGTGGCCCCCACCAGGAGTCGTCTAATGGACCTTACATTTCCAGGACATTTTAATTTTTTTAAATAGGAAAATAAAATCTGAGAATGCTGAAATTCGGTATAGACAATCCTTTTATGATCACAATTGTAGAAAAAAATTAAAAATTGGAATAATTGTTATTTCGTATAACGAAATTTCCAAATCAATTTTCAGGACGCTGATTTCGAGCGCCAAATATTCAGATTTTGTCACGTATGTCGGAGGAGTTTGAAAATATGCTCAAAAAATCAGAAAAAAATCATAATAAAAATTAAGCTAAAAAAATTAGCATAATAATTAAAAAATACTGTGATTTTTATTTAATTCCTTTATTTAATTCCTTAAATATTAATTCCTTAATATGAAATCTATGTATGACAATATTTTAAAGTGTTAGTCGGATAGCGTTAAAAAATATACAATAAATTAGGCACAGTAGTATATTACTTTTAAATTTATAACAGGACTTACAGGATTTCTGTAAGTCCCGTTAAAATTAAAACATTTCAAACATACGTGAAATTCCCCATATAAATAAGGGACGAATCTAATTAGAATCTAATTTAGCGAACCATGCAAACTTATTTGGTTAGTTATTGCTAAACGGCTTTGAATAATGTCTTGTAGTTTATTTTAGATAAAAGCTAGTAGATTAGAGATAATGTGAAAAGAAAAAAAGTGGCTTAATTGTTGCAGGATATACAAAAAAGATGGCGCTGAGTGTAATGTAGTGACCGATGAAAGATAGTATCATACAAAACTCATCGGCGAATCGATAATTAGAATCGCATCGAGATTTAGTAAAAAGATTTATTTTTAGGACAAATATGGGTTGCAATTATCTACCCCTGTTCAGTCCTCCTTGAAAATTTCATTACTAAAACAATTATTTGAAAAATATAATTATTAAAAAAATCCGAAAATTTTCCCGATTTTATCTCTATCCCCACTACCAATGTGAACGAAACCTTTAACTTTACACCCTCCGTAATGCCACATATCCTAGCTATATTGTGAAAAAGGAATGGTTGAAATCCAACTAACACTTGAGATACTATAAATATTTCAAATATATAAACGGTAAAGGATATTTGTAGTAAGAAATCGCATCTATATTTTGTCCCATAAAGTTAAATCTAATTAGTTTTCCGATCGGCCTCATAGTTTAGAAGAAAAATTAATAAGAGTAGAACAACGTCCTGCCGTGGAAATATGTAAATCAGGGTATATATACAGGTTATGTAATCATGGGTTATACGCAGATTATTAAAAGTTATTTTGAGTTTTGCATGTCCGTCCATCCTGGGGAAAAAATTTGCACATGGGCTTTTTAAAAAAAAAAAAAAAATTTGAATGTTACATTTCACATAATGATATGAAACCTACATAGCAATCTTCCAAATCCGTCTCATATATCATATTTTTCTTTATTTTTTTTCCATATAGGTACCCTAATAATAAATAGGCCAACCTTGCTTTATGTTGAAAAAAATCCTCATAATAAGCACCAAGTCTCACTTTTACTGGGAAATTTATTTCCAATATAAGTACTGGTACCAATTTACTTGAATATCATACAATTCTAAGTAGCCGTCAAACCAAAAGCTTGAAAAAGATTTGTGAATTTTTTACAATAGACCAACTGTACTTGGTTCACTTTAGCAATGAACCCGCCATATATATAAAAAATAAAATATTAAAAAAAGTTCATGCTCAACACTCGGACTCACAATCCTTAAATTCTCTAACCTAGCGCCCTACTGGCTAAGCCAAACTATCTTACTTGACTTGCGCTATAAATGCATATTTCAATGAAATTGTGTACTTCTTAGCTCATATACAAATGCTTACATACACAAGTGAAAATTAGTTTCGAATTATAATATATTGAGGGGGTGGGCAAGAACCCTATAACCCGGCACCCTACGAAACTCGTAATAGTCTTAAAAAATCAGAAAAAATTCACTAAGATGAATTTAGTAAAAAGAATTTTGAAAATCGGTTGGAATTTGGCGAAGATAAAAAGGGTGGTAGTTTTCAGTACCACACCTATGTACCTATGTGTGTGCATCAAACTAATTTAGCTTGCCTCGCAAAGTAATTATAGGAATGAAATTTGTTATTTTGAGAACAGGGTGATCAAATGGGCCCGTAGGAGCCCTTCCCGGCTCCGGAAAAAATTGAAAAAAATCCACAAGATTCCCAGGGGTCATAGTTATCATAGAAAAAATGAACTATGAAGATCCGGTTAAAAATAGCTAAAATAAAAACAAAAGTATCTCAACAAAACGGCTTAAAATAAGGAAATGCCGGTTTTTCATGGCGTTTTCTGACCGTTTTGGTCGTTTTCAAAGTTTTTATTTCTACTATTACTACTTAATTATACACTTTTTGAATATAATGTCAGCGGATAAAATGAAGCCTGTTTTGTTGGGAACGTTTATTTCCAATTAGTTTTCCGCTCGGGCTGATAGTTTAGGAGAAAACTTAATAATAGTAGAACAACCTCCTTTTACAACGGCTTTTTGCCGCTTTTTGCCGTGAGATGATGTAAAAATTTACAATTTCTCTTTACGGAATAACGGTGCTTCGGAGAAATTTTTTTGTAAAGATGAAAAAGTTTCGTAATCGAACACTAATGCCTATGGTTGAAAAAAAAATTGGAAAAATAACTCATATGTAGTAATGGGGTATATGGGACCCAGATGAGGAAAAACTTTGAACTTCGGGAGGAAAAACTCAGAGAGAAAATGTCTCAAATCACAAATGAAAACCTTCTAATGGAATTTGGTTACCTTTAATTTGAATATAAAATTTTTTCTCTACGGGCATCCGTTATGATGCAGGGTCCGACAAAGTGAAAAAGTGGTTTTCAGGTAAAATGTAAGAGGGTGAAAAAAATATACTACGAAGTATACTCAATTGAAATTTGAAAAACGCCATTCGATAGAACTCGGCGGGGGCTTTAATTAGACACCCCACATGCCAAATTTGGGGCTTGTGGGGGTGGGGGTAACAACCCCCCACCACAAAATCCTCCCACCGCAATTTTTTTTTCATAACTTTAATCCCTTTATTGAATTAAAGACGAAGCTGAAGTTAGTTTTTTCATCGGGTCCCCCCTCTCCCCGCAAAACAGGTTCGAATATTGAAAATAATTAAAGCAAATTTCTGAACTTCAAATACTATTATTAAGTAAATAAGGGCAGAAAAAGAAAATCGATCACACCAATTTGTTTTTCGCTGATGTTTTATTAAGTTTTCCAGAAAGTTTCATGCTCTTTGATGCGCTATTACTTATGTTTTGGGATCCCAAATTTGCAATAACTTTTTTTGTGGGGTAGCAGCGTGATGCGGGTAGATGTAAATTGAACACCCTGTTAAATCAACCCAGTACCACCCTTAAGCGATATTAGTGCACAGGTCGATAGTCCTCGAAGGGATCTTTCATTTGGCGCATTCGAAATTTTCCTCGGACACGCCCCTCCCCCGCTCCACCCTCTAACATTTTACGTTACGTTTTACCTCCCACCACCCACAAGGAAGGGTGGAGGGGGGTGAAATTTCAGATTCGTAAAATTTGAAGTGTTCTCTTTCCAACGATACCCCACTCGACCCAGTGGAGTAAGAATTTCACTTGTTATAAGCCGGGCAAATGACCCTTACGTTTTCGAAAATAATCAATTTTGTATGAAAATTTTTCGAAATTCGAAAAAAAATACCATCATGCTATGGGAAATTGTAAGTGGAATTTAGGTGTAGAATTTCATCCCCGTGTGATAAGAAGTACGAAATCTAGGACGATTTTCGTGATGGCACCCTTCACCCTATTTCCCCCTTTTCCGAGCGTTTCGAAAATATTGTTTTTCTAAATTTTTGACTATAAATGGAGCAAATAAAAAATCTTCAATAGCAGCGGGGTGAATCACACATTTCCAACATTAAACAAAAAATGCAAACAAAAAAAAACATAATTATATAATAATAAGATAGCAACTAGCAGGCGAGATTTTAGAGTGTTCTATATTTAAAATTTACACGGTAGAAAGGTCAGATTGCGTGCAACGAAAGAAAATGGCAATGATTTGTTTTTGTAGATAAATGAGAAGGGGCCGGGTTTTAAGAATTTACACTCATAAAATGTTCCCGCGCCTTTGTGTACACAAGTTTTTCTGAGTTATTGAGAGAGTTCGCATGTGGCTGATGTAATCCTATGAAATTTGAACAGCACGTGCTTCTGTCTGATTACATTCGTTTTTCTCTGAAGAGATTATGTGGGGGATGCCGCCATGCTGGATTCTTTGATGGTGTTGAGAGAAATGAGAATTTTATTTGACAGAAATTTTACATCTCCTTTCAGCACCTTGGCCAAAGCGAAATTTATCTTTTTCATAAAAAATTGCGGTAGTGTGAACCGAAGTACATTATTATGAATAGTTTGAAAGGATTTTGAAGGTATTATGTACATATGTTCTCTCGATTTTTGTGTTTAATTCGTTGTCCCATTCGCAATAGGACAATTTGTATTTAAGTTCTTTTCCCCCATTCATGCAAAAGGCGAGAGTGTATGACATTATTTGTTTCTTTCTAGATAACAAGGAAATTTCCACTTTTGTTCGGCTGATTCTTATCTTCTCATTAGGTAATTTTTGCTATCACATTGCGCGCTGAACTTATTCATTATTGATAGCAACGCCGTCATGATTTGCAATTTTTCTATGACTTGTATTTATTATTGTTAGGGAATGAACCCTGATATATATTGCACTGCTGGATATGTTTGAGGTAAGTATTATTAATAAATAAGCCGCGAGTAATGATGAGAAACAAATGTAAGTTGTTAACATTGATATAAAATTTTGTAAAGGTAATCATATCGAGGCGACTAAAGAAATTTTCCTTTAAATCAAGAGTTAGTGCTATCCATATAGCTACTCTTATAGCACCAATGGAGGTAAGCTTTCACGGTTACTCCAATTCAGCACGTAGCCACAGCTTAGCATAGGTGCTCCAAATAATGGAGTTAAGCTCTTGCAGCTGCTCTAGCTCATCAACGGAGCTAAACTTGGAGCTGTTCCTATATACATACATATAAGGGATGACTATCTCGCAGTGACTCACACATGTTAGAGTTTAAAAATTTAATTAAATGCTATGAAGAAAATTTGTTATAATTTGTTGTAAAAAGTTGCAATTTGCAAAGAATTTAGAAGAAAAGTTACTAAAACAGAGATTTCATGTACAGCGGTTATCTGTAAATTCAGATGGTGGTACTTTTACCGTAATGTCACCAAAAACAGTCAACTTTTCTCTATTTGAAATTGAACCGAAATATTGCGAGCTGATCCTTGATACATGGCACATTGCACTTTGACTATTTAATTATAAATTAACTCATTACGGAAACAGTCCGTCTAGGCTAGGGTATTAAGCCGACAATTTCCAGAAATTACTCAGAACATGGGAAAAATTTCCATTGATGTTGGAAATGGCGCATTTTTTTAATATGCTCGCTGCCTCAAATATTTCAACCTAGGCACGCCGCTTGACAGGCGCCTGAAGATTCGCGTCCTTTTCTTTTTCTTATATTAAATTCTAAATCATTTACTTTAAATTCGTCTCCTCTAATCCATTCAACTGGAAGACATTAACTCCAAACCAAAATTTTCTTTATTTTTAAGATTCGGCTTACTGTTGTTGTGGAGAGACTTATCTATGTGAATGTAAGGCCACCTATCATCTAGGCATACCTTGGCAGAGCATTGTCAACGATTTTGGAAAGACTGATCTATGGAGTAAGTTTTAAACCTTCAGCAAAGAGCAAAATAGGTGTAAAATCTTCCAACATTCGATTGATATTGTTAATCTTCGCAACAAGAAGTTCAAAGTTTTGTTTATGTTTTTTGGGCTAGGTGGGGGAAACAAAAACAAACATAGGTGAGCTATCTTGGTATTCCATATAAACTCTGCAACTCCTCATCCCAATCGGAAATACTCTTGTCCAAAACAAGTCCTTTTTGATCGTTTTCATGTGGAATGGCTGCATATAGTTTAGTTTGTTTGCGAATTAGTTTGAATATATTTTTATTTGTCAAATCTTTTAACTGTTGCTTATTTCACAGCGTTTATCATTTGTTTTTTTTTCTATATTTTATTGCGCTATATGCTTATTTTCACTCTGAGCTTTTTTCCTTGTCCGTCGTTTATTTTTAATCAATATTTATTTTGACTCTTAATAGATTGTTTTGTTAATTTTTTGCTTTATAGGAATATATTTCGACAGTTTGTAGCATCTGATATGTGACAAATCGTATTCATATCTAACCCATCCTTCAGAAGTTTTACCTCATATAATTTGCTTTCGTTCAACTATATTACTAATTTTCAAAGTGTATTCCAAGCAAGTAGAGAAGAAACTGTTCATTAATTTGACTTACTTAACCGACCTATATTCCGATGTCAATAGTAATATTCTTTTGTGCAATCTTAGAAAGAGATAAATTCATTTTTACTATTTCTGGTGTCCTTCATTGAAACGATATCAGTAAAATTTTTCGGATCGATTCATACTTTCTGTAAAATGCACAACACTAAAAATACTCCACGCTGACTTTTAAGTAAATATGTAAACACCAACATTAATGACTTAAGAATTTTTTTCCCTTCAATATAAACGGAACCTAATCAAATTCAATCTCAGTCATTTTCTGACAAGGTATTGATCCAGATCGCACAACCCTTATAGGTAGTAAAGAGCACATAGCTTTTAGTAGAAATAGATCGTAGTCTAAAGCCGTATCGTTGTTCTTTTCGAACTTACTTTAGAAAGTAGGCAGCTGGATATTTTACTCTATTCTTTTATAAAAAATGTAGCAAGCGAAAGTATTTATTTACAGGGTTTTCCAATAAGAGGTGTTATTTTAATTAGCCCGCTATTTCGGTAGATGTCACTTTTGAAGCTGTCATATTTTGACATTTGACAAGTAGAAAATATGCCATTAATAAAAATGGAACGATACACGATTCAACAACGCATTGAAATTATTAAAATTCACTATAAAAATGGGGAAAATGTGGCAGAGACGGTTCGTAAAACTCGAACATTTTTGGGTCGTCGTGAAGCACCTTGTCGGACCGCAATACAGAAATTGGTAGAAAAATTCGAGCTGTCGGGACAAGCTAGAGATGAGAAGAATAAAACCCGTGCACGTCGCTCAAGAAGAGCCGAGAATATTGCTGCTCTAACCGAAAGTGTTGAAGAAAGCCCAGGTTTGGCCACTCCTCGTCGTTCTTTGGAATTAGGCATTCCACAAACGTCATTACATCGTATTTTGCATAAAGATTTGGGTCTTAAGGCTTATAAAGTTCAGTTAACACAAGAACTCAAGCCTGCCGATCATAAACAACGTCGAGTCTTTGCTGATTGGTTCCTTGAAATGCATGAAAATGATCCGGAATTCCATCGAAAACTCATCTTGAGTGATGAGACCCATTTCCACCTCGATGGCTTCGTCAACAAGCAAAATTGTCGCATCTGGGGCTCCGAAAACCCAAGAGTTATTGTTGAAAAGCCTCTCTATCCTCAACGGGTGACTGTTTGGTGCGGTTTATGGTCCCGCGGGATCATTGGACCTTACTTTTTCGAAAATGAGGCTGGAGCAACAGTTACGGTGAATGAATTGCGCTATCGACAGATGATTAATGATTTTTTTATGGCCGGAATTGGATGGTATTGATCTGGACAAAGTTTACTTTCAACAAGACGGCCCTACGTGCCATACAAGCAACGAAACCATTCATCTTTTACGGGAAAAGTTTCCGGAACGTGTTATCTCTCTAAGAGGTGATCACAATTGGTCACCGAGATTTTGTGACTTAACACCTTGCGACTTCTTCCTTTGGGTCCACGTGAAAGAGAAGGTCTACGCAAACAGCCCAGCGTCGATTCAAGACCTCAAAGATGGAATTCGTGAGGCTATCGAGGACATAGGGCAGCCACTTTGCGATTTGGTTCTGGAAAATTTCATGAAAAGGATATGGTCCTGTAGGCGTGGTCGTGGCATACCTTCCTCTTTATAATGAAATAAAGATCCGATCATTTATCTCAAAAAATGGCATTTTTCTTTGAATATTAAAATAACACCTCTTATTGGAAAACCCTTCCCTTTATAATATCTATATCTATAATAATAAAATATATTAAAAAAAAACTTTTAAAAGAAATAACTTTCATAAACAAATTGCACTAAAAAGTAAAAAAATATTCTTTTTCAGTGATATACACAAGAAAAGTTTAATTGCAAAATAAGAAATGCTAAAACTCAAAATAAATCTTAAAATTTGAGAATCCGCAACTATAATCACAATTGAGGAGCTCAAAAGCAAAGGAGTACCAGCACACTTTTTACACTTTTGAGATACAATACTTTAAAGTTTTGGATATCTGAAATTCTGATTAAAGTCTAAATTTTATGTAATTAAAATAAAAAGAATTCGCATATCTTAATAATGTTTTGATGTGGTTTAAATATTGTTCAGTGGTTTTTGGTTTAGTAAAAAGGTAATAATTTAATTCCTTGCAATCACTTATGGCCCTTTCCCAGTAAGAAGTGCCTATGAACAAAAACGCCGACTTGTAAGACGTGCAAATAACGGCAGCTATAAAATAGCACGGGATATGAATTTAGTTAAGTATATCGTTTTGCGACTAATACTTTGAGTATATCTAGTTTGCATTTATGCACTTATCTCAATTTTTAACAAAACGTCTAACTGCAACTTATATGATTTAATCTGAGTTCTAGCGTTTGTTATTTTGCAATGAAACTTTTCTTGTGTATTATCTTCTACATTTTAGTGTATTTTATTTACAAAAGTTATTTTTTGAAAAGTTTTTTTAAATATATTTTATTTTCTACTTCTTAGTCATAACTTCAGTACACTCTTTCACTCTCCACTCTTCACACACCACTCTTTACTCTCCACTCTCCGCACTTAATTCATGCACGTTTAGAACCATAAAATACTTTCATAATGAACGGCACTCTCAGGGGCTCAGGCATAGTTTTTTAGTCAAGGGTTAGTGAGTTGATAAAAGTTATTTAATAAAATGCGTTCAGGCGTCCACGCAGGCAGACACTAGCGGGGATGATAAGTATCGGTTTCTACTGATATCAACGGCCTTTTTATACCCTAGATGAAATCTAAATCTAAAAGGGTATACTAAGTTTGTCATTCCGTTTGTAACTCCTCGAAATAATGATGGTAGATCAAAACGGATTGGACATCCACGCATCATATGAAGAGTTATTTTGATTTTTGCATGTCCGTCCGTCCGCCTGTGCGCACGATAACTCGAGAACGTGTTCACTTCAAAAGTTGTGATTTTATACACGGACTATAAAAGAAAAAGTAAAATTAAGTTCGAAAATGACGCAAACTGGACAACTCCTTCGTGGAGTTGCCATACAAAAATTGTGTTTTCCACTATATATTTTGACACTGATTGGGAACTCGACAACATAGAGAGCTGAAATTTCGCACATGAAATTTTTATAGTGATAGCAAAAAAAAACGTACTAAGTCGGGCAACCCCTTCTTGGTATTTCCATATAAAAATTAAGGTTTTTTACGTATACTGTGAAGACGATCAAAATAGGTTATTATCATTTTTGCTGTCAGACGAAACGTTCTATGCGAAAAACCACTTCAAAAATCAGAACTGCACTATAAATTTTCATACGCATATTAATCTAGGTATCATAAGAATTGGTCTTTTAGACCAATACCATCTTTTATACTTGTTTGTTGCTATCTTTAAGAAACCGGAATGCCTTAATATTTCTGTTTCTACAAACCTTTTACTTATGAACTGCTCTTCTTCTCATCACATCATCACTGAGTATCTTAAAAAATAAAAGCAACCTTTAAAATTGTTGCCTTATTTGTAGATATTCCTTCGTCTTAGTATACGATCAATGAGCTAAAATTATTGTTTTCTCCTATTACTAAATCTAATATTTGGGCGAAGTATATATGTGGGGCTAATTTCTCCTCTCAGCTGACTGGAACTAGGGAATTGATTTCCAATCTTCATGTCAGTTGGAATCGATAGTAAAGAAATTAATTCAGTAGCGAGAAAACTATTAACTGTTCGCTATTGCAGCAAATATTATCTCAATGTTTCCATAAACAAAATCGAACTTGCATTCAAGTGAGAGTGTTTATCTCTCTTATTTACATACTTATATGCAACCGATATAAAATTATGCTTTTATCATCAAAAAACTTGCAAGTACTCTTATCGTTTCAGTACTGCAGAAAAGTTCTACAAGCTTAAAACTTCGAGTAACTCTATAGTGGTGCTATAAGAATCTCTGCTTTTCGGTAGGATGTATATATTTATATACGGGAAGTGAAATAGTCTTATTTTTTGGAATCTTTTCAATTTGAATTTGTTCGACATGGGGAATCAAGATGACCTTTCCGACCTTGAAAGCAACCTGGAATATTACATGTACCAAAAATATAGTGATTGACCTATAAAATTTGCGAAAGAATATCTTAATGAATCTCTTCAGTCCGGACCTTTCTTGTCTTCAGGCAAATCTGACCAATAATAAACTCGGATTTCGCCAACGCAAATATTATTTTTATGATATTATTATCAAAACTTGGATAAACCTACGAGGATGATGATGATGATGAAGAATGTGTCCTTGCAGAAATATGTCGTGCACGTTCGGGTCTAGAATGCTTAATTGATTTTTTCCACACACATCTTAAAATAACGTTGGCGACAGTTTCATTACTGGTATATGGTTACATTAGGAATTCTTAAATTCGATAAACTTTTGACGAGCAAGATCAAACAGAATCCCATACTATTGAAGGCTCATATACCTGATGATATTCCATAAAAACATTGGTGGAGGCAACGACAGTGGTATAAACTATACAGAAAGGAAATATTTTGGAAATACAAATGTTGGTTTTGTGTTAAAAAATTGTTAATAAAATTTGACTGGTTTCAAGTTTTTTTTTTTTTTATCCACTTGGCTGTTCTCGGGAAGAATGAATACTATTCTAAAGGCAGAGTGTTTCATATTTTGTTGCTCGAAAGAGGCCTGAGTTGCTTAAACTTCTGTGTTAGTTATTACATCATGTCGCTCCAACCTATAGCTTGGCCAACGCAGTTTGATAGATGCATCTTTTGGTAACCTGTCAGAATTTTAGTGCACACATACATATGTACATAATCTATCTAACTATTGAAGTATTCCGTATTGATAATGTCCAATGAAGCGGTATGAAGTGCACTAGATATGTCCCAAAATATGTCAAAGTCTTCCAGATATATTTTACAATATTATAGAGGATCCTTGTAGTGTATTTTCAGGGAATTGGGCATCTTCTACAGAATACAATTTCTTTTTATTAAAAGCAAAGAAAAAAAGTTTTCAACCTCATATGTCAATAGTCCCGGTGTGTATTTAAGTTTTGGCAGGAGCCGGGTTCCTACATCACATTAACAATAATATCCATATACAAAAACTTGGCTACAGTCGTGCTCAAGCCGAAACTTGAACATATATTTATATCCAAAGTTGATCTTCATGTAATTCCTTGAAGTGAGCATGACAATAAGATTTCTACACTGAAACATGAACAGGAGGTCTTATAATTGCAAGAATTCGATTCAAAAAGAAAATTTTATTTCCTTATGGGCTATTGGAAGACCTCTGCGTAGGGGGATTAGTGAAAGGAGACATTGCCCAATGCAGAAAATAAACTTTACCCAGGTGGGGAAGTTTCTATGTCAAATCAAAATAGGTATAGGTATAATACTCAACATTATCTCTATGACTCTACTACTTGTATACAAGATCAACTGAAAATGATATAGACATAGAAAATGAGTACACATTGCAAAAGCTTTTCGATCTCATTTCTAGAGGAGTTATTTTTACCTTCAGCTGTGTTCTTTTGTGTATCTAATTCTAGAACTCCCATATACTGGAGAAAAGAAATTGTTCTGTCGAATGAAGCGAACTATTTGTACTGTTATAATTGTGTATGAAATTATAACACACATAAATGAAATATTATTATTAAGCACTTTAAGAATCATTGTACTAGTTTCAAGCTATACAGTTAGATAACGAGCGGTCTTTATAATCGACAGCTAGATGAGGAGTCTGAATTCTATCACTGTACGATCAACATCATACAATGTTAATATATAATTAAAATGGACTTAGTGTGCTTTTAATCAGTGCACTGTTTATTATAGTACTGCTCGCTTCATTTATAAATCTTCTATGAAAATCTATGAGACGTTCTTTTGTGTTTGTTCTGCCCTGTTCTGCGGATACAAAAGAATACAGCTTCCATGTAAGAAAACTATTCAATAAATCTAAGATTATCTAAGAGTGACACATCAATACGTCAGGGAAGCCTTAACAAAAAACAAAAAAGAAGATAAGAAAACAAGATCCTAGTGAAATTTTTGGAGGAAATAAAGGATATCTCAAACACCGCAAGACTTTGAAAATTTTTCTCGAAGGATTACTCTAATGCTATCGATCAATATACAGGATAAAAATCTATAAGAACAAACTGAAAGAAATATGTGAGGGAGAATCGGCTGTACCGTTATGATGAGTAAGACGATTCTCGTAACATGTTCACACCAAATAATATAAAAAGGGCTCAATGTGCTCAGGCAGGCTTAGCAAATCATTTGGGTAGGAGATGGAATATTTCCAGCCCTACACCAATAAGCTGTAGATATTGTCAGTAGAGTTGCGCAAAAAATCTCTAGTCATAATTACTAGAGCCAGTCAATGTGACGTTTATGTCATAAAGTAGCTATAATTTTAGTTTATGTACATTGGGGGAATCGATCGAAGTGATACTGCTGACAGCCTATATCTGAAAAGTGTGCGCTCTCATTGAAAGTCATACTCGAACTTTCTATTATGAGTTAATGTTTTTCCATAAGTTTCTACTTATTGTTAACATTTGTGACTTTTCGAACAGTTATTTGTAGAGTATGCTTGAACTTTGAAAAATTAGTTAAAAAAAAAATGGGTATTTATCTTTCAGTCTAGCCCGGTGAAAACTTTTCCTAAAAAGCTAATGAAAAACTGCTGTTGACCTTGAAATGGCCATCATTTCTTTTAATAAAAATGACAAAACCAGCAAACTTACAATTCACTCTGTTTAACAAAATGAAAACAATATTATCTGCCATTAACCAAAGGAAGATAAGTACAAATTAATTATAAAAATTCTTAAATAGAGGGTGGATCACAAATGAGAATTAAAAATATATAAAAATTCAACTAAATTTTAATTTAATTATTAGAACTATGATACACATTTATACCGTACTCTGAATAAATTTACAATGTAAAGCCAGAAAGATTACTTATGAGTGCCTCTGGTTACAGAAAACTGTAAGCATTTCCTTTTCAGAAAAACCCAAGGATATTTTTCTCTGTTACACACATGATCAATTTCCATAAAGCTGCACTTCCTTCTTTCAAAACTTACGTTTATTTTTTATTTTACTTTTTCGAATGCATTTCTTAGTAGTTCCAGCGATGAAAATATTTCTTTTGAATTCAATAGTTATAAATCACAAACATTTGTAACCCTGCTCATATTGAATTTATAAATTGCTTTAAAGTATTTAATGACAAGACTATCACGTTTCTTTCAATTATTCTAACCACTACGTTTTCTATTTAATTTCAGACAGAAAACTGCAGCATTAAAGTGTTAGTATTAATATCAAAAAGCCGAATTGTTGTTAGATATAAGTTTTGTTGTTCTACATATTATAAGTTTCTGGTATCAGACGTTTGTTGTATGATTTCAAAACTGACTGGCTTGTCATTTTTAACTAGCACTTTTATTTATTTATTTATAATTTTTTTAAAACGACCTAATAAGAGGTTCGTCCACTTACCGATTCTCAACTAAATTCCTCGTATTTTGGTATATGTACACATCTTATAATGTCCTCAAGTGACATTATGTCAATCAGCTGATTTCGCCGCAGTCAGAATTTGATACAAAACCAAGCGTTGTCACGACAACATATCTTGCAGCAGAGAAGTATCGGTTCATGGCGGTTACAAAAAGGCGATGAGCCGCAGCAGAACCATCTCATTCCAGTGAACCATTGAATTTTACTTAGTTTTATAATACTTTTCATTATTAATAGTTATAAGTAAATAACTTATAATAATAGGTTAGGGAATTGCATTATATTGAAATTAAAATTTCGTATTTGAATTGAAAGGCTGAGTTATCTATTATTAACACGGCAGCCCCTTCGCTTGAGCACAGATCTTACATTGCTCCTTCGAAGCCGGATAACTCAGCTATTCAAATATAAAATTGGGGAAAATATATTGCTTGTTGTATCACATTGAAAAAAACTAAAATATCTGAAATTGACGGTTCAGTTCTTCATATGATGGTGACGAAACCATTGACTCTATGTCAGAGTCCCAACTCTATGTCAGAGTCCCAACTCGAAAACAAAGAGCTAATGGAAAGCTTATGTAAAAACCGTTCGAGAGAAGGCAAAAAGAAAGCTATCAGATCGACAGAAAAACGTTTACCGAGTATTGGAAAGAATTCCAAACTCGACATAGATCAATAAAGAGGAGAATGACAAAAAAAGACCTCCAATTAGAATATTTCACCAATTATGGGAGCAAAGTTTACAGAGCAGCACAGAACTACCTGAATTAAACACATTAACGAGGCGGTTGTTTTTTTCTTCTTGTCTTTATGAATTTGATTTAGAATCGTTAAAAACAAAAGTTCTTAAAAATTCTTCTTTATCCAACATTAAATAAATTCCTAGAGGCTCGCTTCCGAACTCTGGAAATGATAGGAAAAAGAAATATGTCGTCCAGTAAGACACTGAGAAAACCATTCTCAACTAAATCAACCTATGGGCTCTTCAATAAAATTAAGACTCCAGCACCAAATCACCCAACTACAAAACAATCCTCTTGCAGCCATTGCAAGGGTGACCATATCATATTTCACTGTTCAACCCTTAGAAATATGAACACACGTCGACGCATTCTCAAGCAGTTTTTTAAATCTCGACAACAGTTCCATCTATCGTATCTAAATGAATCATATATTTCAAGCTGGAACCAACCAAATATATTTACAAAATTTCATTGGAATCGGTTGGGCGGCTTCGGAGATTAGCGTGTACAAGCTTCGTGAGACTGGATTTTTATATTTTAAGATAAAACTTCACTCGTGTGCATTTATGTTCCTTTTTTCTACTTAGTTCGAGAAATATCAATCGCATGGAATAAATTGACTATGTTGTAGAGAATCAAATTTACAATTCCTAACCATTTTTGTTCAAAATTTGAAAATGGACGAGATATTGAGCATAAATAATTCTCCCTTAAATTCAAGATGGAGTCTAACTCACCGGCGGAATTTGGTCGCCATTTTTAATTTATACTACCGTAAAGATTAGAGCAATAAAATTGCTGACGAGAGTTTTTGCAAGGTAAAGCCTCTTCTTTTACTAACCGGACTGGACTAACATGGGAATATAAGGCTTCCAGATGCAATATAAAAATACAAAAAAAAGTGCTAAAGGTCCTCAGTAGATAAAAAAAAAACAGAATTTTTCCCTTACTGCAATGGTCCCATAGTGCGTTACTTTGGGTATATATATATGTAGAGCAGTAGTTGTTGTTGTCCAGTAAACAGTCCCCAGCAGTTCTCGGTTATCGTCAGTAGTACTCAGCCGCTCAAGTCATCACAGTTGTCGCTCGCAGCAGTAACAGTAGCCGCAGTTAATTACATTAATTTGTTAGTGCTTAAGTCATTACTTTTATACACACCATTTGAACTAAACATTTAGAATTAAAGTTAGTTAAAATTCAAGACTGTTTTCGTTCACCTACATTTGGGGGCTCAACCTAAAATTTGCTTAAGGTGTAAATTACAATAAAAGAGCAATGTTGCATATGTAAATTCGATTAAGTGATAAAAACTTAAACACCGGCAGAAAGTGATAAGACTGACAATATCTGAAAAATACCAAGTGAACAGTTAATTTTCAATTTTTACATCGTCGTGTGATAAAACGTGACAATGTCGAGTGCACTAAAGGTAGAGCAATTGAAAGCAGAGTTGCAGAGGCTGAACCTAGTGTTCTGCCCAATGAGAACACTCAAGAAAAAATATAGAGAAGGATGTGGACTGTAAATAATAACGCCGGGGAATATTTTATAGCCAGTGGTTTATTGTACGCACGTAAAACTTAAGTACAACACTACAACTAGAACTAAAATTCACAAAATTCAATTTCACACTTAAGAACTAAACTTCAATATATTCAAAAAAATCGCTTACTCACTACACAATAATAATTTCAATATAATACTGTCAAAGTTGTGGCTACTTTGACCAATGGCACTATATGTATATATATATATAGGTATATAAATATATTAATTAATATGAAATATAATATATGATTAATGAAAAATGTACTCACCAGTATAAAACTATGGAATCGACTTTATGGCGTTGGTAATCAAATAGTTAGTGATTATCTTGTTCTAGTCGTTCCCCGGAACAAGATACTTTACTTCGGTCGAGACCCAAAGCAAAGTTGTATTAGTCGTGTTTATTCTAGTCGGTACCCAGAATAAATATCTTTATCTCAGTCGAGACCCAAGATAAAGGTTTGAGATTAGTGAGTGTTATTCTAGTCGCTACCCGGAATAACTATCTTTATCTCAGTCGAGACCCAAGATAAAGGTTTGAGTTAGTCTATGTTATTCTAGTCGCTACCCAGAATAACTATCTTTATCTCAGTCGGTACCCAAGATAAAGTTGTTGAGTTAGTAAAATTTATTCCAGTCGAGACCCAGAATAAATATCTTTATCTCAGTCGTTACCCAAGATAAAGTTATTAGGTTAGTAAATTTTATTCCAGTCGAGACCCAGAATAAATATCTTTATCTCAGTCGGTACCCAAGATAAAGTTGTTATTAGTAAATTTTATTCCAGTCGAGACCCAGAATAAATATCTTTATCTCAGTCGGTACCCAAGATAAAGTTGTTATTAGTAAGATTTATTCCAGTCGAGACCCAGAATAAATATCTTTATCTCAGTCGCTACCCAAGATAAAGTTATTATGTTAGTAGAATTTATTCCAGTCGAGACCCAGAATAAATATCTTTATCTCAGTCGTTACCCAAGATAAAGTTGTTATGTTAGTAGAATTTATTCCAGTCGAGACCCAGAATAAATATCTTTATCTCAGTCGTTACCCAAGATAAAGTTAATATGTTAGTAGAATTTATTCCAGTCGAGACCCAGAATAAATATCTTTATCTCAGTCGTTACCCAAGATAAAGTTAATTTGTTAATAATTATATTTGATTACACTAGCCAAGTCGAATTCCAAAATGATGCGCACTCTATAGAAGCTGGATACTAAAAGAGAAAGATTCAAGTTGGCCTGCGACTTATATTGCCTCTGAACTGCGCACGGCACCAACAAATTATTTTACCTTGCGCATAACAACCAAAGTACATTGACCTTAGCAGCTGTGCGTAGGTAGCAACAGAAAGTCCGTTGACCTTAACAGCTGTGCGTAGGTCAGACGAGTGCATTGACCTTAGCAGCTATGCTTAGTACGTACAACGTATTAACTGAACTAATAGAATATACCTATACATACACAATATGGCCATTTCTAAATTAATTTTAGTTAATACTAAAATGTTTTATGCTTTTTAAGCTAAGTAATAATTTGCTAATAATATAGATTTTAATTTCAATTAAAAGCTTGATGAATTCTGTCGATCGTGTCGAGATTTTGTAATGTGGAATGTAGCGATCATGTGTCGATTGTTGTCTCCACTAAAAAACTGCTTTATCGGCGAGCTTGTAGGTAGGTATATGTAGTTTCGTTCCCAACCTAGTTTCAATAATAAGAAATGCTTGGAATTAACATCTTTTGAATGATTTAATTTTCAGGTGGCTATTTAATGTTGGTTTGAACATACTGCCCCCTGTTGAAAGGTTGAATTTTATTTGAAAATTCAATCTTTCAAGTAACTATAAATTAATTTTAAAATGACGACGTAAAGCATACCTTGGTTGTCTTCTTTGCTATATATATATATAAATAATTATATCTTACTTTCCTAAATGTTCCAGCGATCGGAATCGGAAAAATAAATTGTGATGTCTGTTGCAATGAATTGATTAGCTGAGCCAGAGCATCGCATTCCTTTGGTTGACGTCTGTTTCATTGACGATCACTTCGTGTTGGACGGGTTTTAATTGACATGTAATGAGAGAGCCTCTCGTTGGCAGCATAGCCGAACTTCGCTGAGCGCTGATAAGGTATCACGTCCCAGGTCCAAGGTTCGAGTCTGGCGAAATACCCTATTTTTTTTTTTAAAGCGGTTTGTTTTTTTTTTTGTCTGAAAAAAAAATCTTTGTTATGAAGAACAATAGCAAAGATTTGGACTTTGCATAATTGTGATTATGCCCCTGTCTACTAGATGAAAAGTTGTGGTTTGTAATGCAGAAATTGCAAATTGGGAGAAGTTCTGTGTCTTGAAACAATTTGTTTTTTTTTTTTTTACAATTGAATGAAATTATAGCAATACCTGAACTTCGCATAATTGCTATTATATCCCATGTGTAATTTTGAATCTTTGAAATTTTAATTTTTGACATGGGCGTACGGTTATACGTATGTGTGTGTGTACATATTTACATACGGCTTATTAAATTAATCTAGAGTTTTAGAATTTAGATGTCTTATAGCAATGTCCAATAACAATGGAACTATTTCTTCGAATCTGAGTGCAACGATTTGAAAATTTTGACTATTGTACTTTTGAGTGCCAGACTTGAGAGAGAGAGAGAAAAGAAAAAAAAACGACCTTGCATAATTGTTATTATGGCTTATGTCTATAGGTGGAAAGGGTTGAGTTATAAAAATAATGATTCTATTGAATTAACTTTATTTGTCCATTCGCTAACAATTTTATCTTTATTTTTGTTCCACCGCGAGTGGTAAAACGCTGTCTTCGCTTCTTTGATTTCCGCAATGCTTCATAGGAAACCGTGAATTTTTCACTTCGATCGGGATTTATGTTGTCGACAACGTATAGTTGAAGATCATTGTCTCCGTTCTCTCCTGGGAGTAAGACAATCTCCTGCAAAAGCTGGATAGCCTTTGCTGTCGGCTGCTGGTTAGCTGAATCAGACGTCGATGGCTGCTGGATAGCTGAATCCGACGTTGATGGCTGCTGGATAGCTGATTGCGACGTCGATGGCTGCTGGATGGGAACAGCAGAAGTGGACGGCTGTGACTGCTGATACGTTAGAGCTGTGGATGGCTCTGCCTCCATTGGGGTCACCTCGGACTCTGGGTTAATTACCTTCTGCTGCCTTGGAGTTGGGGATGGTGGAGGTGAATCATCCACACAGATGACCTCTGGAACCTGGATTGCGCTCAATCGTAACTCCTCCAAAAACTCCTCAATACTCCGTCCCGGTGTTGGTGGCAGTTCTACTGCACTGGCGACTTCGCGTCTGGGTGATTGCATCTTGAAATAAAACTGATACACTTTGGATTTTGTGCGCGCTATTTAAAGGGACCTAACGGATAGTAATTTTGAATGCTGATTCAAATTTATAGGCAGGGCTAACGGACTTCTTAGGAGTTTTATGCAAATCGATGCGGGTTATATTTGATAAATTTTCAAATTTGTTCAAATTAGCGGTTGTTGTTTTCGAATTTGGTAGAGGTGCAACTTTGTGGGTATGTTAACGGCCGGTTCTACAGAATTTACCACTTGATAGAATTTTCTCCCGAAAGAATTGTATGCATTTGAGATTAAAAAAAAAAACAGATTTTATTTTGTATGCAGGCTTGCTGTTGTGTACCTATATGTAGGTACATATGTTAAAAATGATTTGTTTTTGTTTTTTTTTTTTTTTTTTTTAAGACAGATGCCCTTATCGTTACAGATTTGGGCTTTCTGCAGATTTTGGAAAGAGACATACTTTCGTAATAGGTCTTTTTAAGATGCCCTTGCTGGTTTTTATTGTAACTACCCTCACGTAGTTATCATGTCCTTTATGCACTTCTAGTATTCTTCCTAATATCCAATGACATGCAGGTAAATTTGTTTCTTTAATCAGAACTAAATCTCCGACAGAAGGATTTAATGTTGGTTGTTGCCATTTAGGCCTATTTTGCAATGAATTCAGGTAATCGGTTGACCATTTGTTCCAAAAGTGTTGCTTCAGGAGTTGTACATGATTCAATCTAGTAACTGATGATATTCTAATGGGCATCACAGGCTCTGGTGGTGCGATTAAGGATTTTCCTATCAAAAAATGTCCTGGAGTTAATGCATTGAGGTCATCTTTATCTTCAGTCATGGGACACAAGGGTCGCGAGTTTAAACAGGCCTCGATTTGAGCCAGGACTGTTGCAAATTCCTCAAAAGTTAGAAGGGCGTTTCCTAAGACTCGTTTTAAATGAAATTTAATAGATTTCACTCCAGCTTCCCACAGGCCTCCAAAATGTGGAGCCGAAGGTGGATTGAAGTGCCAGTGAATGCCGTCGTGCGCAATTTTTTCAGCAATTTCGTTGCTTGCGTTTTTGAGTGCAGATTTGAATTCTTTCTGGAAAACCTTGTCGGCACCAACAAAATTGGTTCCGCAGTCAGAATAAATATCAGTGCACAAACCTCGGCGACTAGAAAACCTTTTGAAAGCTGCGATGAAATTAGCTGTAGATAAGTCAGAAACTGGCTCAATATGGATAGCTTTCGTGGCCATACAGACGAAGATACATATATAGCCTTTGTAATATCGATTGCCCCTGTGCTTTGACATTTTTAAATTAATAGGACCGGCATAATCGACACCTGTTTGTTGAAATGGTCTTGAGATATTCACTCTTGGAGTTGGCAAATTTCCCATTATTTGAGTCCTAGTTCGGGCAGCTTGCTTGAAGCAGGGAATGCATCTATGTAGGATGTTTTTTACTGTTCGTCGTCCTTGTAAAACCCAATATTCGTGTCTTAGAGTATTTAATACAAGCTGTATACCACCATGCAAAGTTTTTAGATGAATATGATCTATAATTAGGTTTGTTAATTTACTTCCTTTTGGTAGAATGATCGGATGTTGTTGATCATATGGGATATGAGCGTTTTGTAAGCGACCTCCTACCCGCAATAACTTGTTATTGTCAAGAAATGGATTAAGGGATATCAAATAGCTTTTAGCTGGAAGCGATAATCCTGCTTTTAATTGTCTTATCTCGGTATCGTAAGTAATGCCTTGCGCTAATTTTATTAACAGATATTTTGCTTCCAGCAGCTCTGTTGGGGAAAGCTGTTCGGTTTGTTTAATTAAACCTTTTGTCAGATCTTGGCTTGCTCGGATATTGTTCAAAAATCTGAGGCAATATGCTGTGACACGATTTAATTTTATGAAAGAAGAATATTTATCAAATAATTCGTTTATCATTGTTTGGGCTACAGCAGTATGTGTCACGCGCTTTTGTTCAGAATCTATCTGCATGTTAGCTGAGGGTTTTGACTTAGGCCAATGTTCCTCGGGCTGCTGAAGCCAACTGGGTCCGTGCCACCAGAGTTCAAGATTGATTAGATTCGCAGGTTTGATTCCTCTGCAGTTGCAATCTGCGGGATTATCTGCGGAACGCACGTGACGCCAGGCTTTGATATCTAGTTGTTCCTGGATTTCAGAAACCCTATTCGCTACATAAGTCTTATATTTGTTTGGATGATTGTGTATCCAAGATAAGACTATAGAAGAGTCTGTCCATGCATAGATGGGGACTCGATTAAGTTCCAAGTCTATCTTTACTCGATTTATAAGACGAGTTAATAAAACTGCTCCACATAACTCCAGCCGAGGAAGTGATACAGGTTTCACAGGAGCTACTTTTGATTTTGCCATTAGCAAATTGATATGGATTTTTCCTTCGACGTCAACAACCTTGATATACACAGCAGCAGAATAAGCTTGATTGGAGGCATCTGAGAATCCGTGTATCTGACAATTTGTTAAATTGTTTGTCGTATGTAGCCAGCGTGGGATTTTAAGCTGGCTGATATGATACAACTCTGCCTTAAAATGCCGCCATTGGGTGTCAATGGGTGCAGGAATCGGATCATCCCACGAACATCCAGAAAGCCACAAAGTTTGCATCAGAACCTTTGCAGTGATTACTATTGGTGAGATCCAGCCTAGTGGATCAAACAATGTAGCAATTTCTGATAAAACAGATCGTTTAGTAGATAGACGGTCTGCGATTTGTCGATATTGCAAGATAAAGTAATCAGCTCCTGGATACCAGTGGATACCAAGAGTTTTTACTGACTCATCACTTGCAAACCGTAAGGGAAGTTGTAATTCCCTTTGCTCCTCTGGAATGTTTGCTAGAAGATCCGAGGAGTTGCTCACCCATTTCCTTAGATTAAACCCAGCTAAAGATAATAGACTAACGAGCTCCGTTTGTATCTTGACAGCTTCATCGATAGATTCTGCACCTGTAATTAAATCGTCTACGTAGAAGTCGCGAGTAACAATTTTAGCAGCAATTGGATACTTCTCAGCTTCATCCAGTGCAAGCTGATGAAGTGTTTTGATAGCCAGATAAGGAGCTGGAGTAGTACCAAACGTTACCGTTGTTAGTTGATAGTCCTTTATGGGTTCACTAGGACTATTTCTCCAAATTATTCTCTGATACCTTTGATCTGCTGATTGAATGTTAATCATTCTATACATCTTTTCTATGTCGGCGGACATAGCGTATTTGTATTTTCTCCATCGTAGTAAGATAGAAAAAAGTTCAGATTGCAAGACTGGTCCAGTATGGAGCTGTTCGTTTAAGCTTTTCCCATTAGTAGACTTGGCTGAAGCGTCAAAGACGACTCGAACCTTTGTGGTCGTACTATCTGATTTTATAACAGCGTGATGCGGAAGGTAGTAGCTTTGTTCTCTGCTAACTTCCTTTTCAGCTGGTTTCATATGCCCTAAGGCATGATATTCGTTTATGCAATTTTTATAGTCTTTGTAAAGATCAGCATTCTGAAGTAGTTTCTTCTCGAGACTATAAAACCTGCGTAGGGCCATATTTCGGGAATCGCCTAGCACTGGTTTTTCTTCGATGAATGGTAAACATACTTCATAACGACCACTCGCATTGCGACGATGAGTATTTTGATACAACCGTTCACACTCTTGTTCGGATTTTGAGAACTTCCGTACGTGAGGAGTGATTTCCTCAGTTTCCCAAAACTTTCGCAGGATTTTGTCTATAGATGCGTCTTGTTCAGCTTGCGCATTGATTGTTAAAGATGAAACCTTGGAACTAGAGTCTGCTTGAGATAAATTTCCAAAGAGGATCCATCCTAGGGTGCTATTTTGGGCAATAGGGGTTCCTGGAGGACCCTTTCTTAATCCTTCCAATAAAATTTCCCCGTAAACATCTGCTCCTAAAAGTATATCAATTTTTCCGGGTTTATGGAAAGATTGATCTGCTAGATCTAGATTCTTTATATGTTCCCATTCTTGCATTTGAATGGTGGAAGGAGGTAGGAATTCAGTGATCTTGTTCACGATTAGTGCTGTCACTGAAGTGGCCTTATGTGAATCTGATAACGAGCGTATTTCAAAGGATGTTTTTCCTTTTACATTTGTAGCTTGTGTGTTCCCCAAGCCTGTTATCTGAATTTCTACGCGGGTGGTAGGTAATTGCAGTTTGCGTGCTGCTGCTTGGGTAATGAATGACACTTGAGACCCAGAATCTATTAAGGCCCGTAATGTCAATATGACGCCCTTTGAGGAGGCAATATTTAGCAATGCTGTTGCAAGCAGTGCTTGTGTAATACGCCGTGGGCGATTGGTGTAGAATGTTCGTAAAGAACTATCTGGTATGACCTCAGATGTAGAGGGAGAATTGAGTTTCTGTGCTTGTTTAATAGAATTATTGCTTTGCTTAGTTGAAAAGTGAGTACTTTGATTGGATGTACCACTATTCTTGTGAAGCAAAGAATGGTGTTTTCTACCGCATTGCCGACACGTAAATTTGCTTGGGCAAGATTTCGTGTTATGGTGCCTTGATAGGCAGTTTACACATAGACGGTTAGATGTAACGATCTTAAACCTTTTGTCAATGTCACACTTGATAAATTGTGGACATTTAAACAATCTATGTGGCTCTTTGCATATTGCGCATTTGTCTGTAGATGATGAGAAATGTGTTGATATCTTTTTAATGAAATTATTTGAGTTATTTGTTTTTTCTGGATGAACTGACTTTGAATCTAAAATTGCTTCCAGAGTTCGGAATCTGGTCTCTAGGAAGGTTTTTAGAGAATCAAACGTAGGCAAACCTTCTTCATTATTTACCTCCTGCTCCCACAAGCGATGGGTTTCCGTTGGTAGGCATTGCACCAACTTGTATATGAGAATTGGGTCCCATTGCTTTGTGGAAACTCCTAAAGCTTCAAGCTCGAAAATGCATTCTGAAGATCTGTCTAATAAGGATCGTATCGCCTTGGCAGATTCATTTGTTATTTTAGATAGATTACACAGAGTTTTCAGCTGAGCGTTCACTAATACTCGCTTATTGTCGTATCTATCCTTTAACGTTTTCCATGCATTTTCGTAGCTTGCATCTGTTACTGGAAACTGTCGCAGCAAGTGTTCAGCCTCGCCAGTAACACTTGTTTTAAGAAAATGTAGTTTTTGTACTGGAGGTAAAGAATGATTTTTATGAACTAGAGAATTAAACAAATCGTGAAATGATCTCCATGAATCATAAGAACCAGAAAATGTTGGCAGTGTAATTCTGGGCAACTTCAAAAAAGACGAAGATTGCTGATCAGTTCTAGTTTCTGCAGCAATTTTTTGTTCTACTTTTGGCTCAAAAGCATCTAATGCATCCCTAAGAATACCTCGGAATGCATAGTACTTATTTTCCACCTCTGCAAATTGATCATGTACGAAATAGTCGTACTTCTCAAGTTCACTGTCATCCAATGCCTGCGTAGCTTGGATAATTGCGTAATGAGTAGACTTGTAATCTGACCAGATTTCGCTTAAAGCGATTAAGCGCTCAGAAACAAGCCCTTTTGTTCGTTTCTCTACAGCAGTATTGTTGTAGTTCTTAAGAGATTTTTCGATGATTTTTGCGGAGGTGGCTTGGTTAGCCAAACATTTTTGAAGTGTACTCATGTTAAGACGTGTGAGATTATAAACCACTAGACTTTAAATTCGGCTACGAAGGATCATTAAATGTTCTGCCCAATGAGAACACTCAAGAAAAAATATAGAGAAGGATGTGGACTGTAAATAATAACGCCGGGGAATATTTTATAGCCAGTGGTTTATTGTACGCACGTAAAACTTAAGTACAACACTACAACTAGAACTAAAATTCACAAAATTCAATTTCACACTTAAGAACTAAACTTCAATATATTAAAAAAAAATCGCTTACTCACTACACAATAATAATTTCAATATAATACTGTCAAAGTTGTGGCTACTTTGACCAATGGCACTATATGTATATATATATATAGGTATATAAATATATTAATTAATATGAAATATAATATATGATTAATGAAAAATGTACTCACCAGTATAAAACTATGGAATCGACTTTATGGCGTTGGTAATCAAATAGTTAGTGATTATCTTGTTCTAGTCGTTCCCCGGAACAAGATACTTTACTTCGGTCGAGACCCAAAGCAAAGTTGTATTAGTCGTGTTTATTCTAGTCGGTACCCAGAATAAATATCTTTATCTCAGTCGAGACCCAAGATAAAGGTTTGAGATTAGTGAGTGTTATTCTAGTCGCTACCCGGAATAACTATCTTTATCTCAGTCGAGACCCAAGATAAAGGTTTGAGTTAGTCTATGTTATTCTAGTCGCTACCCAGAATAACTATCTTTATCTCAGTCGGTACCCAAGATAAAGTTGTTGAGTTAGTAAAATTTATTCCAGTCGAGACCCAGAATAAATATCTTTATCTCAGTCGTTACCCAAGATAAAGTTATTAGGTTAGTAAATTTTATTCCAGTCGAGACCCAGAATAAATATCTTTATCTCAGTCGGTACCCAAGATAAAGTTGTTATTAGTAAATTTTATTCCAGTCGAGACCCAGAATAAATATCTTTATCTCAGTCGGTACCCAAGATAAAGTTGTTATTAGTAAGATTTATTCCAGTCGAGACCCAGAATAAATATCTTTATCTCAGTCGCTACCCAAGATAAAGTTATTATGTTAGTAGAATTTATTCCAGTCGAGACCCAGAATAAATATCTTTATCTCAGTCGTTACCCAAGATAAAGTTGTTATGTTAGTAGAATTTATTCCAGTCGAGACCCAGAATAAATATCTTTATCTCAGTCGTTACCCAAGATAAAGTTAATATGTTAGTAGAATTTATTCCAGTCGAGACCCAGAATAAATATCTTTATCTCAGTCGTTACCCAAGATAAAGTTAATTTGTTAATAATTATATTTGATTACACTAGCCAAGTCGAATTCCAAAATGATGCGCACTCTATAGAAGCTGGATACTAAAAGAGAAAGATTCAAGTTGGCCTGCGACTTATATTGCCTCTGAACTGCGCACGGCACCAACAAATTATTTTACCTTGCGCATAACAACCAAAGTACATTGACCTTAGCAGCTGTGCGTAGGTAGCAACAGAAAGTCCGTTGACCTTAACAGCTGTGCGTAGGTCAGACGAGTGCATTGACCTTAGCAGCTATGCTTAGTACGTACAACGTATTAACTGAACTAATAGAATATACCTATACATACACAATATGGCCATTTCTAAATTAATTTTAGTTAATACTAAAATGTTTTATGCTTTTTAAGCTAAGTAATAATTTGCTAATAATATAGATTTTAATTTCAATTAAAAGCTTGATGAATTCTGTCGATCGTGTCGAGATTTTGTAATGTGGAATGTAGCGATCATGTGTCGATTGTTGTCTCCACTAAAAAACTGCTTTATCGGCGAGCTTGTAGGTAGGTATATGTAGTTTCGTTCCCAACCTAGTTTCAATAATAAGAAATGCTTGGAATTAACATCTTTTGAATGATTTAATTTTCAGGTGGCTATTTAATGTTGGTTTGAACACCTAGAAACAACAGGCAACAAGGCGCAGCTGCTAGCAAGGTTAAAAGAAGCAGCGGGAGAAGAATCAGATGATGAATATAAATCGGATACTGGTTCACAAAGAGGGGGTGGTACACAGAAAAACAAAAAACAGGCAGTATATAATAAGCCGGGTACTAGCCAGAATGATGCGGTAAGTCATTGCCGTCTTTATGTTCCAGGCCATGACACAAAACGATTTTGCTACTTGCAAAAGTATTAGAGTGGTACGATTTCGTACTTCTCTTAGCATTTGTTCTTATGGAAAAATGCATTACTTTCAACTTCAACCTTCTGCACAATGTAAATAAGCCTCCGTACTAAAAGTTTTATTCAGGAATTTTGTTATTTAATTTCTTGTGCATTTACCAGTATATAATTCTAAGTACTTTCTTTAAGAAAATTCTTTATATTTTATTACTCAAACATAACACTACACATAAAAATGAGAAACTGCGTTCAATTCTGTTGCCTTCATACCACAAATCACACTGGAAAGCAATCAGAGCTTTGAGCTTGCCTATTGAGTTATATGAAAAAAATGAGTCTTTCAATATTTAGTACACAGTAACTTCTTAAGTATAATAAAGACAAAAAGACAATGTTAACCATTTTTATATATTATCCCGTAATGCGTCTATCAATTTAAAAATATTTCCCACATTCCATATCAAATAATTCAGTTTTTTTCATTTCAAACATGACTCAAAGTATTTTTTAATCAATGAATCGGTAGAGCTACACATTCTCCTCATATTTTCACAAGCTGCGCTTGCTCACTGCGCTGTGAATCGAACGGACAGCAACGGTTTTCTGTGTTTAACTCTTCATAATTTTTAAATTATAATCCAAAGGTAATTCAAAAATTAGCCTATTTTATAGGAAATTTTGTTGGCTTTATGGTTGTATAATTTATACTTTAGGTTTCAATACATTTTCAAAAGAAAATCAGTTTCAAACCAAAGTAGATCTGATTTAAGAACTATTTGCTCCCACTTTGAAGTGAGCTTTCATTTCTCTGTGAGAAAACACATAGAGAAATGAAAGTTGGTATGAAGGCAACAGAATTGAACGCAGTTTCTCATTTTTATGTGTAGTGTTATGTTTGAGTAATAAAATATAAAGAATTTTCTTAAAGAAAGTACTTAGATTTATATACTGGTAAATGCACAAGGAATTAAATAACAAAATTCCTGAATAAAACTTTTAGTACGGAGGCTTATTTACATTGTGCAGAAGGTTGAAGTTGAAAGTAATGCATTTTTCCATAAGAACAAATGCTAAGAGAAGTACGAAATCGTACCACTCTAATAATTCAAAGAATTCGATGTCACGGCCTGGAACATAAAGACGGCAATGGGTAAGTGAAATTGCAAATTTAGTACAGTTAAGGTTAAAAGAATAAAATGAACCTGTTTCGGTTTCGATAAAAGATTTGGAAAATTCTATTTCGCATTTTAACGGAGAGGACGATTTTCATATCAAATGCTGGATGAAAGAATTTGAAAATATAGGAAAAATTAATATATGCAAAAAAACAAATGGCGGGAACTGCTAAATTATTTTGTCGTTCATGTACATACTCTTCATATGCAGAGCTTAAAGCTTTGCTGGAGAAAGAATTCGACAAACCGATCTGTAAGGCAGATATTTATGCACGTTTACAAAAAAGGGTAAAGAAACAGCAGGAAAGTTTCAGAGAATATATTCTTCGAATGCAAGAAATTGCCAATTTAGCTGATGTTGACACGCCTTACTTAATTCAGTTCATAGTGGATGGTATTCCAGGTCGCGAGGAAAACAAAAGAATTCTGCAAGAGGCCAAAGATTTAGATGAGCTCAAAGATAAATGGGTTGTTTACGAGAAAGTTGAAGCCCGATTGAGTGAAAGCCGCGAAAGACAAAATGAATTTCAAAATGACAAATTTCGGGGGAAAAATCAAAAATCAAAAAGTGAACACTGTTTCAATTGTGGATCAGTGGAACATAAACGTAAAGACTGTAAAGAGGGAACTAAGTGTTTCAGGTGCAACGGATTTGGATACATGGCACCTAATTGCCCGAAATTCCAGAGCAAAGATGGAAGGGGAGAAGTACAATTGATATCAACGACGAGGTACAAGACGGTCTGAAAACAATACCTATTCCGTCGAAGCACTAGTAGACACAGGTAGCGATGTTTCATTGATTAGACAAGATGTATTTCGGGGCATGGCAGGTATTTCATTACGCAGAAGTTCTATGACATTCCATGGTCTGGCGTCTGGACGGTCCACATCTTTAGGTTCATTTCAAGCGTCTTTTAAAATTGATGGTGTTTCTCTTAGAAATATTTGCTACATAGTACCAAACAACGCGATCAGGGTAGAGTGCATAATCGGTAACGATCTGATAACAAAAGCGAGAGTCGTAATAGACGCAAAAGGGATTACATTTTTCGAACAATTAGATGAAGATAAAACTATCATGCAGATTCAGGCTGTGGAAAATGAAGAAATTGATGTTGATTTCCGCTATACCCGAGAAATTGAAGTGTTAAAGCAGCAGTATAAACCAAAACAAATCATGAAATCTCCGGTAAAAATGAACTTAGTCTTAACCGATGAGACCCCTATATATGACCCGCCGAGAAGACTTCCTATGACAGAACAGAAAGCAGTTAAAGCTCAAATTGAAGAGTGGTTGTCGGAAGAGATAATTAAACCGTCAACAATCGCCTTTCGCAAGTCGTGTAGTAGTGACAAAGAAAAAAGATGGAACTTCGCGAGTTTGCATTGACTACCGCCGATTAAATGCCAAACTACTCAAAGATCACTTCCCGTGTCCGTTAATAGAGAAATTATTAGATAAGCTGCAGGAAGCTAACGTGTTTTCCACCCTCGATTTAAAAAATGGATATTTCCACGTGCCGATTTCATCAGAAAGTATAAAGTATACGGCGTTTATGACAGCAGAAGGACAATTTGAGTTCCTAAGAGTACCATTTGGGTTAAGTAACTCCCCTAGCGTTTTTCTCCGTTTCATACATATGATTTTTCGTGATCTCATCAACAAAAACGTTGTCATCACTTATATGGATGACTTAATCATCCCATCACGAGATGAAGTAGAAAACATCGAAAAACTTAAAGCTGTTTTAAATGTGGCGGCAGCAAATGGATTAAATATAAAGTAGTTTCTTGAAAAGAAGAATTGAATTTTTGGGACATGTGATAGAAAGGAGTACTATACGTCCATCTGAAATGAAAAAAAGCAGCAGTAAAGAACTATGCAGAGCCGCGGTGTCGTAAGGAGTTACAAGCATTCCTTGGGCTCACAGTATATTTTCGGAAATCCATTCCAGATTATTCCTTGAAGGCACGTCCTCTTACCAATTTTTTAAAAAAGGCAGCAGTTTCAAAATAGGATTAGAAGAACGAAAAGCAATGGATATTCTAAAGTCGGCGTTAACAGAGAAAACTGTACTTCATATATATCGACACGGGGCTGATATCGAGGTACACACAGATGCCAGCAAATTCGGGTGTTCAGCCATTTTACTTCAAAAAGATGACTTTAACGAATTTCATCTAATATACTATGCTAGTCATAAAAATTCACCTTCAGAGGAAAAACTTCATAGCTATACGTTGGAAGTCAAAGCAGTTTACTTAGCCTTAAAGAAATTCCGTACATACCTGCTAGGCAATTTCTTTACAGTCGTTACTGACTGCGCAGCATTTCACCAGACTATTCGTAAGAAGGATTTACCAGTAGCCGTCTCTCGATGGATTATGTTTATGCAAGAATTTAATTTCGAAGTGAAACATAGAAAAGGAAAACAAATGAATCACGTTGATGCATTAAGTCGACATCCGACAATTTATGCAGTAAATAGTGAATTGTCTACAAGAATAAAGAAAGCACAGGAAATGGACGAGTACGCAACTGCAATTAAAGTAGTAGAGAATGTGCTGAACTGATTAGACGTGACTTTGCTCGCTCCCGTGTTTATAACTAACTTAGCAGTTTTTCCAAAAATTTATAGTCTACAGAGTATCCTATTCGTAATTAATATTGAACAGAAGGTGCATTGCATTAATTACAATCTCGGTGTTGTTTCCTGCTTAATTTGTATAAATTATAATCAGTTTGTCTTGTGCTGTGAAACAACGGGATAATGTCTTCGTCAACTCTTGCTGAGAATAATCGGAGTGAAAATAAAAGGTGTACTAAAACAGCAGCTAAAGCAGCTCTTGGTCTCCAGGTTTCCCCTTCTGTCGATGATAATTTAAATTGCCACTCTCCTGGTCTAACTGATGCTCAGATGTTAACTTCAACTGATGTAGCTGGATTGCTAGCCAGTATAAAGCAGCCCTTAATCGAACAGGAGGATCGAATAATGTCCAGATTTGATAGTATTATTGAAAGAGTGAATAGCCGTATTGATTCTGTTGAGTTGTCAATCTCTAACTTGCAATCAAGATGTACAGACTTGGAGAATACAGCGGATGAGTTAGATTGCATAAAACGATCTACGGATGTGGTGATTCGTGGGATACCTATTAAAGAGAATGAAAATATATCGCTTGTTCTCTCTTCTATATGCGAGCGAATCGGACACCCTTTGTCATTATATTCTACTGCTTTTCGAATTAAACCAAAGCTCAGTGAAAACAATAAGTATAAGAGTAAATCGACTGAGTCTCCAATCATCACTAAATTTTCTTGCTACTCGGAGAGGCGCGCCTTTTTATCACGTCTCAAAGCATTTGGAGTGCTTCGTCTGTCAGATATTTGTGGTTTTTCTGCTCAAAGTCCGGTGTACATCAATGAGAGTATATCTTCAAAAACAAGAGCTATGCTTAGACTTGCATTACGACTTCGTCAGCAGGGTAAAGTAATTGCTGCCTACACTCGTGATGGACGCCTGTACGTGAAATATGGGCTGAATGATAAAATCGCATCCAGAGTGGTGAACATTAATGAGCTGCATACGCTTTGTGCCACTGATCAGGGAAGTAGTGAAGCCGTGTTGTGAAAAATTGTTTTTTCTGATTAGATGATAATGCTTTTTGATTTTTCTGATCTTTTATCATTTTTACTTTTAGTTTCATTGAACTCAATTATATTTAGTTTAGTCTTATCTATAATATTAAATTTCATGCCTTCTATTACATTATTCTTATTAATAATTCCTAACCTGTTTTGCCTAACGAAAGACCTCTCACACATAACCTATTTTAAGATTTCTTATAAACATTATGCTGATAAAGATGTATCTTATGTAAAATGTGCTCCGACCGTCCGAACCATGTGTGAGGTTTTAAATAATTCAAATGGATAGTGTCTTTGGTGGTGCGGGTGGAGTAAGAGTTCTTTTGAATATACTATGTAATCAATCGTCGGGTTTTAATGTTTGTAGTCTTAATGCTAGAAGTATTCGTCCGAAGATGGATGAACTCTGTGAGATATTTTCTGGTTCTAGAATTCATGCGGTGTTGGTTAGCGAATCTTGGCTCCATCCTGGGATACCATCTTCTCTAGTCACTATTCCCGGATACAGAATCTTTAGGAATGATAGATGTGGTAGACAGGGTGGTGGTGTTGCAGTTTATGTGAAGGATTGCTTTAGTTCTCGAATAGTTAAAGCCTCTGTTGCGGGCCCATTGGAATTCCTTTGTGTTGAAGTGTCATACGGTTCTGCAAAGCTTCTATTGTCCTCAGTATCTTTTCCACCCAATTGCTACACTGCAGAGAATATACTCGAGTTTGAGGGGGTGTTTTGTGATCTCACACACAGATATAAGGACAGTCTTATCTGTGGTGATTTTAATATTAATCTCTTGCAACAGAGCAATGTAACTCGCTCTTTCTTATTTCTTCTGCAGTCTTTACACTTGACTGTTGTTAACAATCTTCCAACTTATTTTAATACATCAAATCCATCGTTGCTCGATTTACTACTAACCACGGCGAGAAATGCTATTCTATATCACAGTCAAGTTAGCCCTCCTTCGATATTTGACCACGACTTTCCATTTATTACTTACAATTTTAATTTTGTTTATAACCAAACCAAAGTAATTTCATACCGGAAGTACTGTGATATGGATCTATCTGTACTCGCCGAGGATTGTGAATCTCTGTCTTGGGAAAGGCTTTATGCTTGCACTTCAGTGGATGATCAAGTTCAAATTCTTAATGATAATATACACTATTTGCATGATCGGCATGCTCCGATTTGTTTCCGCAGAATTAAATATGACGGCTGCCCTTGGTTTACGAATGAGATAAGATCTCTTATTGCTGAACGTGAATTTTTATATAGGAGGTATCTGCAGTTGAGAACTGCTGATAGCTGTACTCATTACAAGTTGATTCGCAATAGAGTTAATACCAAAATCCGCTCTGCAAAAAAGCGTTTCAATGCGGTGAAGTTTTCTTCCAACCTTCCCTCGAAAAAATTATGGGCTAATCTTAAGAGGTCTGGTATTTTTGGCAGAGATGAGCCTCAATGTGATCTAAATCCTGACTTATTAAACTCTCATTTTGCATCAATAAACTCTGGTATTGTATTTGACTCTCGTTCTTCATCCGACTTTGACCACCAGTTATCGGATAATCGGACTTTTGGTTTCAGATGTATTGAGGAGTTTGAGCTTATTGGTGCGATATACTCTATTAAATCGTCGGCCACTGGAACTGATGGGATTTCCCCACAGTTTATTAAGATTTTGATGCCTTGGTTAACCAAGCCACTTTTACATGTTTATAATAGCTGCCTCACATTTTCACAATTTCCGTCACAGTGGAAGGTGGCAGTGGTTTTCCCAGTACCGAAGGTGAAAAGGGCGAAAGATCCTGGCGACTATCGGCCAATTAGTTTGTTGTGTTTCTTAGGGAAAGTACTCGAAAAATTAATGTCACGACAAATAACATATTACTTGGATGAACATAGTCTATTGAGTCCTTTTCAGTCTGGCTTCCGGAAGTTCCATAGTTGTGAGACTGCTCTTATTGACGTCACGACACATATTCGGAAATCCCTCGATATGAATCACGTATGTATTCTAACGCTACTAGACTTTTCAAAAGCGTTCGACTCAGTTAATCATTCTAACTTGCTCATGAAGCTGGGATCACAATTCAACTTCATATCTTCCTATATCGCACTTATTGGTAGTTTCTTATCAGGCCGTTACCAATTTGTCAAAATAGGTAATACTAAATCTGGTGCTTTGCAGCTTGTCTGTGGTGTGCCCCAGAGCTCAATCCTTGGCCCACTGCTATTCAGCTTGTACATCAATGATTTGCCCGATTTTGTTGAAAATTGTAATGTACACCTATATGACGATGATGTACAGCTCTATCTTAGTCGACCTATTGGCCTGTCTGAAGACTGCATCGATCGTATGAACTCTGACTTAGAGAGGGTCTCATTATGGGCTAATTTGAACTGTTTGTTTCTGAATCCTCACAAGTCTCAGTGCATTCGTTTTTATCGAAATGATCTTAGTGGCCTGGATCTCCCTCCCATTACACTTCTTGGTGTCCCAATCTCTTCTTGTGAGCGTGTGAAAAACTTAGGTGTTTATATGAATACCAAGATGAAGTGCTGTGATCATATAAGTTATATAATTGGTAAAATATATGGTACCTTACGTTGCCTTTGGCTTTCGGCTAATCTCCTGACAACAAACACCCGAATGCTTTTGGTTCGATCACTTCTTCTTCCTCATTTCATTAATGGTAGATTGTTGTTCCCTCATTTGGACTCTATTTGTTCAGGAAGGCTAAATGTGGCGTTCAATGATTGTATTAGATTTATCTATGGGCTCAGACGTTATGATCACATTTCCTCTTATAGAGACAATTTATTGGGGTGTTCCATCACTGAGTTCCTTCATCGTCGATTACTCATATCTCTTCACAAAATTATTTACTCTGGTAAACCGGCGTACCTTTTCACCCGACTTAGATTTTCAAATTCTCTGCGTCATAATAATTTAATAATTCCTAGATTTCAATATTCAGTTCAAGAAGACTCTTACTTCGTCCGTGCTATTCGCGCATGGAATCGCTTACCAATAAATATCCAGCGCACTGGTTCGGCGGTCAGATTTAAGGCACTACTAATGTCACTTAATGATTAACATATATCTTAATTGGTTGATTTAATCTAATTCATTTGGGTTGGTTATGGGTTCGGGTCTTTCAATAGGTTGATCAAGTTATATTATATCTTATCTTATAGGCTGTAAATTTGTTAACTTAATATGTAATCTGTAATTTCTGATTTTCTGAAACTTTCTTTCTCTTACAATTATAAATTATGATTCTCTGCTTAAATAATAGAATATTCCGCATTTTATGTACTACAAAAGAATTTATATTCACTGATTCTTGTGTACAATTTATTTAAATAAAATTGAAATTGAAATTGAAATTGAAAGAGATTCTAAAAGAAAGAGAATATGACAATTTTGTTTTAAAAGGCGGAATATTGTTTAAAATAGTAGACGGGAAAGAATTATTAGTAGTACCCAGAAAGATGGAAAAAGAGTTGATCAGAATGAAATACGAGGAGGGTCATTTCGCGACTAAGAAGACCATTTATTTAATAGAACAAGAACTCTACATTCCTAAACTTCAGTCAAAAATACAAAATGTCATTGATAACTGCCTTCCCTGCATTTTAGCATGCAGAAAAGCGGGAAAGCAAGAAGGTTTCTTGCACCCACTAGATAAAGAGGAAAAGCCTTTACAAATATATCACGTGGACCATATAGGGCCAATGGATCCCACTTGCAAAAACTACAAATATATTTTCAATGTGATGGATGGATTTTCAAAGTACGTTTGGATATATCCCATAAAATCACTAGGAGCTGAAGAAATCGTTAAAAAATTACAAGACCAGCAGCAATATTTTGGCAGCCCGAAAAGAATTATTAGCGATCGAGGTGGAACGTTTATATCTAATATTTTTTCCGATTTCTGCAAAGAACAAGATATTGAACACGTTTTGGTCACTGCCGGGGTACCATGCGGGAACGGACAAATCGAGCGAATAAATAAAATTGTGATTGAAGTTCTAAAGAAATTATCTGCTGAAAAGCCCGAAAAGTGGTATAAATTTGTTAACAAAGTCTAGCAGAGTATCAATGGGTCCTTTCAACGAGCTATTCAACGAACACCATTCGAAGTACTTTTTGGTGTCCCTATGAGGAAAAAAGAAGATTTGAAGATCGCTGACCTGATTAAAGAAGAAGCAATGAAATCATTCGATGAAGAGCGGGACAGAATACGACTAAACGCTAGGCAACAAATTAATAAAATCCAAGAAGAAAAACGCAAAACTTATAACAAAAAGCGGAAGCAAGACGCAGAATATAATCTGGGGGATTTAATAGCTATAAAAAGAACACAATTTAATCCCGGTAATAAATTTTGTTCTACTTTTATAGGTCCTTATGAAATCATTCGCATTGGTCGGAACGGCCGATATTCAGTTCGAAAGGCAGCAGATACAGAGGGTCCAAATCAAACGACAACGAGTAGCGACAACATGAAAAAGTGGCGAGATGATAGTTCTTCCAACGACGAGGATTCGTCCGAGACGGAGGAATAGTACAGGATGGCCGAATGTAGAGCAGTAGTTGTTGTTGTCCAGTAAACAGTCCCCAGCAGTTCTCGGTTATCGCTTACCTTATCAGCATCGTCAGTAGTACTCAGCCGCTCAAGTCATCACAGTTGTCGCTCGCAGCAGTAACAGAAGCCGCAGTTAATTACATTAATTTGTTAGTGCTTAAGTCATTACTTTTATACACACCATTTGAACTAAACATTTAGAATTAAAGTTAGTTAAAATTCAAGACTGTTTTCGTTCACCTACATATATATAAAAAGTGCTAGAAGTCCTCTCTAGTGAATAATGCTATAGTTTTGAAAAAAAAAAAAGTTATTATAAACAACAATTTGTTTCGTTCATTGCTGCTGTATTTTTTTTATAAAAGATATAAAGCACTACGCTTCATTTGGCATTCGAATCAGAAAAATCGGTTGCTACGTTCTCGAGATATGATTTTTTGAAAATGACGCTCCATTCTAAAATCACGAAATTTCCAAGCCGCCTAAGAAACAAAACAAATAAATATGTTTAAGCTACAAATTGAGAGAATTTAATCCCAATCGAAGATGGTCGTCGGGATCCAAGGTGATCGGTTTCATGCGGAATATCTGTATGTATGTATGTACATGTGTATCGTAGCTATATGACTGGGTACAGTAGACTTCGTTATCACAAATTGCTGTGATATCAAATTTTAGGTAATTGATTTTTTTTGTGACAAGTTATAATTTTTTGCAAAATTGAGTCAGTAAACGAATGTCATCATTGCATTACGGTAGCTTGTATCGGCAGGTCAGGAAAAGAACTTTATAAATTGTGTCAATAATTCTAAATTTTCGTAGCGATCAGTGTTACTCTAATCAATATTAGTGATATATCGCTTTTAATTTTGTGGTAAACCTTTGTTTTTTTTATCAAATTGTGTTTTCGTGAAAGTATTGTGAAATGCTGTTAAAAAAAATTTAAATTTGATAAATTTTTACATGACCTCATAGTGGGAAAAAAACCCATTTGATCAAATTCCGTTTAAGTAATATCTCGAATTTTTAGTAATTTGAAGAAATAAAGCATATGTTAATGTTCCACGAATAGGGATAGTTCCAATATATTACTCCAGTTATGACGTATTGAGAGGCAAGCTGTAAGTCCCATTTTTGTTTTTACATATTCATATGTAGGGTAGAGCTGCATTAAGCCGACAATCTCCAGTTCTCGACGACACGCACGAAAAACACGTCTTAATTACTACTTAGCACAATTCTTTTAATTAAGAGTGTAATTTTTGGCAGTACGAATTTCTAGTTGAGTCACTGGAAAACAAACTACTACTGTTGTAATGTAAACGTCAAATTCGCAACACTCTGCGGAGATTTCCGATAAGTGTGTCATGTGTTCCATTAGAACTAAATATTTAGTGAGTTCAGTGTTAGAAAATAGTGTTATTTTTGACTAAACTTGTGGGTAATAATACTATAAAACATTGATGTACTGATAAATACAATAACGAAGAAAAAGAAGTGTCGATGTTAGTTTCTGTTTTGTTTCTGTCTTCTAATTTTCTGAGTTTTCCGAGTTGTTTTTATTTTTGTTGTGATCGTTCACTAAAGTTAGTCTCCTTGGTGTTTAGTGTCAGATTTTTTGTTGAAATACACACGCGAAATTGCCTGTATTAAGGGTTATAATCCCTTTTTATCACCTGCTTTTGTCTGACAGTTCTGTCAGACGTTGATTCCTGATCATCTTTCTCAACATTTTGAAATCTTTTCCAGAAAGATATTTCGGAAAGGCAAAAAACTTTATTTTCTTCAGGCAGTATATGCTCTGCTGAAGATCTTAATTTTTCTGGAAATCCTCACATGAAAATTTTATCTTTACCGGGGCGCTACATCACCTTACTACCTGAGAGTTTGTGCTGATGCTGATTGATTGTATCAAGGCTGCCTTCATGTAGAAACAAAAAGAAGATTTCCTTTCATCACGCTGACTCCATTAACACCTGTTTCACGAAGCACCTGCGCACCTTTTGCCTGTATGATTAAATTTTTTTATTTGTATGCCATCGCAGCCCCACTCGAGATTTGCACCAGGTCTCCTCATTTGGTATAATTTTTCATTTGGTATAATTTTTCACCTAGTATACATACGATTTCGAACATCCAAGACACATTAGCTGGGATACAATGCGCTATTTATCCAGAAATCGATGACACCATTTTTCGGAATAAACTTCCAATTGCTCCAACCTCATTAGTATTGACACAGTTTTAGACAAAGAAAGATTAATTAATTTTATCAATTGCTCCAACCGGATTTGATTTACCACATTAATTTTGAATTTATCCAGTAACCCAGGACACTTTGTTTTTGTTTTTATTTTTGGGACTGTTTCCTCACTCCATAATGACTCGCTGTGGTTATGCTAATTGTTCCATGTCCAACAACAGCTCTTGCCTGATTGATTGTTGTGGATTATGTGGCAGATCGTTCCATCCATCCTGTGTAGGTCTCTCCAATTTCGGTCGTTTATCCATGAAGTCTGGTCAGGAGATCACCAACGCTTTTCCCTTTTATTGTACTGAATGCAAGGAAATTACCCTTACACATGTATTGCTTGCCATCAAATGTAACAATGATCAATTGAAGAACTTGGCCAGCAACTCTGACAATCTGAGCACTCACCTTAGTTCTATTAGATCTACTCCAACTGAACTGGCCTCGAATGTTGCATCCATGCTGTCTGCATTTGACGTCCTTTCTTCTAAAGCTCAGTTGATTACTTCCGTCGCTGCCAAGGTAAACAGCATTGACGCCCTCGGTAAGAGACTTGAATGTATTGAGATCAAACTTGACTTCCACAGTAATAAACTCAAGAGCAGCTTTTCAAAAAATGCTCAAACTCTTGACGAGAAGATATGCAAGCTCTTCGATTCACTTGTGTGCAAATTCATGGATTATGCTACACATTCGAAACATTATGAGGCGATCTGGTCGTCATTAAATAACCATCTGCCAGATTTAAAAACATACATCAACGATATTCCCCATTCGATTGCAAACATCGTTCAGGATACAGCTTCAAAATCTGAGTACAATTCCATTCTTGTAAAGCTTGCTGATGAGGTATCTGTCGCAAAAATTTTAATTGGGGACATAGCTGATGAAGTAAAGGTGCGACCCGCTACCCATTATATTCTACCGCCTCCCAGCACTTGCTGCTCTGATTTACGCAGTGAACTCAATGTAGTGCTTACTGGGACTATTGGTAACTTTCCGGTTTCGTCCCTTAACGATATCAATATGCTTAATGATAACTAGCCGTCTACCTCTCTTAATAATGTTAATGATAATAATGCTGAATACAACCTCCGATAAAGGACTTCTGCTTCCAATGGAGGAACTGATGTGCCACCTATTCTACCTTCTCTTAAGCCTCGTCGCAAGCGCCAGTCAAGCCATGGGAAACGACCTTCCCGCTCCCAATATTAGTCCGAGTGCCTCGAATGATGTCGCCTCAGGTAACGCTTTGGGTCAATTCTCGCTTGCATCTGCATCTAATTCCACAGCTGCGAATGTTGCTTCACCGGTGTCCTCGTTTGGAAATAGTATTGATCCCTCTTTTAGAACAGTACCAAAACCTTTGAGCATTTTCGTCACTCGTTTCTCTCCTGAAACGTTGTGTGAGGACATATTGAAATATCTAAGGTCCAGAAACGGAGAATATTTGGTGTCGTAAGATTAGTAAATCCTCTAAACCGGGTGCACATTTCGTCCTAACTGTTTCAACGGATGTGTGGGACCGGTTACTGGATCCCTTATTTTGGCCCTCCGGAGCTTTTACTAAATTATTTGCACCTTCTGAGCGCCATCCCAGAAATATATCCAAAACAAGCAATGCTATTCCAAAAAACTGAAGTCGCTTTCCCTTTACTATCAAAATGTAAGGGGGATTCGGACAAAAACTGCAGATTCTTTAAATCCTCTGTTACAACTTGTTTTGATATAATTTCTTTCAGTGAAGCTTGGTTGGATCATGGCTTTCCCGATGCCGAAATCTTAACAATTCTTACCAAATTTTTAGGAAAGATAGATATATTGACTCTGAAGCTCGCGGCGGTGGCGTAATCGTCGCATGTAAAAACCATTTCAATTGCACCCAAATTGTGGTTCCCAGTTTTTCCAACTCTCTGGACACCGAACTATAGTTCTTAAGCTGTCTCTCTTAAGACACGACTTATACATAATTTGTTGTTATATTCCTCCAGATTCTATAAATATTATTGATGACAAAGGTCCTTAAAATTTTTCCACAAATATTTCCGCAAACTGATGTCCTTTTTGATATCTTCCAAGCTATACACAGTGATATTACCTTCTGCATTAAAAAAATTAGAGACTTTCAAAATCAGCTTCTACATCTAAGAAACAATTTCACCGAAATATGGAATGAAACTTCTTTGCAGTGCGACCTATCGCATCAACGTAAACGACTACGTTGTATAGTTGATGGCTGCCAAAATATTGAATTAAGTTTTAAACGTTTTTTCGCTGAAATTATTGATATTATTCATGAAGAAATTATATCCCGATTTTCTTCCTTAGATATATTTAAATTTTTAGAGCTTTTTAATTCTTGTAAATTTCAAAATTATACAACGAAATTTCCTGATGATTTGCTTCAAAATCTTGATGAATCATACTTGAAATTATTTGATAAAAGTTCTTTAAAAACGGAACTCATTATGCTGTTCTCTGATGACGTCTTCAACGGTAAAACCGTTCAAGAAATTTATCGATATTTTATTAACAACAATTTGGAAGACAGTTTTATTCAATGTTTTAAATTTCTACGACTTATTATAACTTTGGCAGTTACTAGTGCGTCCGCGGAGCGTAGTTTTTGCACGCTAAAAAGAATACTAACTTTCTCTAGAAACTCAACGGCTGAAGAAAGATTAAGTGACTTAGCTTTATTGTTCATTAAAAAAACAAAATTAAAAACTTTTCTTTCCCACGAAGAATTTTATAAAGATATTATTGATGAATTTGCCAGTAAAGAAAGCAGAATTGAATAAAGTATAAATTTTAATTAAATTATTTGAATAATCTTTGAATTTCTTGAAAGGTTTATGAAAAAAAATGTTTGTAACGCTTGTTTTTGTTGTTAAATGTGTAAACCTATTGAAGTGGTATTTCGTTTTGTTTATTTTGGTAGTTTAGTTTTATGTAGTTTTAATTTTTTCTGGGTGCGCTTTTAAGAAATAATGCTGTCGCATTAAAATCTACATTTTTGTAATGTATGCTGTATAAAAATGTATTAACTTTTAGTAAAGTTCTTTATCTATCTACTAATATTTTAATTAAGCTTACCTATTCGGAATTTCGTATAATATATCTACACTAAAGTAAAAAGTGATTGAGTGAAAAACATGCTTAAGGTTTCTGAATGAAAACTTTTTTATTAATTAACCGATTTTTATGAATTTTTTTTATTTATATTGAAAACATTTAGCTCTTGTCCTGGAGGGTTTTTTTTTTCGAAATTCATTTTCGAACATTTACATTATAATGGTTAAAGTTAGACATTTTCGAAATCGAATAACTTTTATTTGAATCGTACGATTTTTTAATTATAGCACTTTTTTGAAAGATCTTTTTATTCTGAACCAATTTTTTCAAGTTTTAGTTCATATGGACTTTTGAGTGGGGAGAAAAATAGGGTGGGGGGAATTTTCGATATTAACTCTAACTTGAGTAATTTAAGGAGTAGGGGGATGAAATTTATACGACTTATAGATCTTTTCATAAGCTATCTTTTGGTTTTCGAAAATATTCGAAATTCGCAATAGATTTCGAAATTCACGCAGTTGAAGTTTTCAAATCGTCATTTCAGATTTTCCCTTATTTCTCCACTCCCTGAGGGTCTAGCGAGATGTTTTAAGATTCGTTGGAAAGCCTATGGGCGTGGCTATAAAATATCAAAAATTTAGAAAAACGGTATTCTCGAAACGCTCGGAAAAGGGGGAAATAGGGTGAAGGGTGCCATCACGAAAATCGTCCTAGATTTCGTACTTCTTATCACACGGGGATGAAATTCTACGCCTAAATTCCCCTTACAATTTCCCATAGCATGATGGTATTTTTTTTTTCGAATTTCGAAAAATTTTCATACAAAATTGATGATTTTCGAAAAACGTAAGGGTTATTTGCCCGGCTTATAACAAGTGAAATTCCAACTCCACTGGGTCGAGTGGGGTATCGTTGGAAAGAGAACACTTCAAAATTTACGAATCTGAAATTTCACCCCCCTCCGCCCTTCCTTGTTGGTGGGGGGAGGTAAAACGTAACGTAAAATGTTATGAGGTAAATGAAAATAGTTTTGTAATGGCTCCTTTCGATACTAAAAGTCATTTGTGTTTATAACGGTCACCGTACTTACTACACCAAAAAAATTTACGATATTTTATAGTGGGTATATGTATTACCGAAAGTTCCCGATTTTTTTTTGAAGTCAACTAAATAACCACGGATAAATATAACTTATATAAAACTTTCTTATGTACCTTTTAGTATGGTTATATAGATTGGTGATTAAAACATTTCCATCACCAACTTATTGTAATAAGATTGCTCTGATGTCACACGTAAAACTGTCCATGATTATTTATTGTTGTAATTTGTATCAGAATTCTGTTGAAGAGGCAGAGCGCTGCCGTACTTATTATTGGATTGCTAAGAAGCCGCTGTTTTTTAAGATATCCCTTGGTGTTATTAAATGGTAGAATATGGCAGAGAATGCCGATTTTGTTATTTGGTTTAAAGGCGGAGTATGCCAAAGCAATATGTGTCGCATATAAAACTATCCATCATCTTCAGTCACCAAAAATTGGAAAAATTAAAATTTTTCAAGTACAAGTCCAAATACTGGTACTTTCGTCCTCATAGAGGGACTTATGAGTACAAGCACCTGGACTTGTGCTATTGAAGAAATATTAAGTCCAGGTCTTGGTACTAGTACTAGTACTTAAGTACCAATGTACTTTAGTACTTTACAGTTCTGCTCGATATCCTGCCTCAATCGCCTAGAGTTAGTTACACATATAGAACAACCTCTTTAGCGTGAACTTCTGTCACCAGCTTTATGAAGCATTTTACAAACGTTTTTTAGATTTATACAGAAATATTAAAATGCATCAATAGCCTTTTTTTATTGTCACAATTAACTCGGGCATCAAAGAGTTAATAGGTATTTGGGTTATTGGGCTCAAAATATAATTTTTGTATAAAACCGAGGGGCGTCAACGAAATCATTATTAGCTGCTCCTCTTTATTTATTATGTATATTAATCTTTCATATTACAAATGTGCCAAATATTTTTTGGCCTTAAAACTACCTTTTTTTAAAAGACAAAACTAATTCAATTTTTTTCTCGACTTTGTACAACAATTAATTTATAATCACTTTTCTTACCACCACAAAAATTTTGGCAGTAGAATTTCAAATAGGGGGAGGGGGAACTTCTATGGAACGAAAAAAAGGCGTTTGAAATAATTTAAAGCACATTGAAGATACATTTTCAAGAAACATAAACTTTTATTTTTGCGGCCATCTATTGAGTAATAAACCAAACTACTCTTGCAAACATTGAATATCTCTATTAATTATATTTTCTATTTTGTTTTTCAGTACAATCATTATTATTATTTTTTTTTTTAATTTAGTGGATGCAATATTGGACATGAGAAAATTTGTTGACATTAAGCAAATTGAGGAAAGCGAAAACTGGTTAAGAAATCACCTTGATGTCGACAATTTAGAAAATTTCCAAGTAAATAACAAGGCTATATTTGAAAAAATGGCAAACCATGACAGAATTCGTCTCAAAATTTTTAAAGATATTGGAGAAGGTCTGAATGAGGTAAATCATTTTTTGTTTCTGTTTTTTTAACTTTGTTATATTAAAAATCTCCTAAATATCAGAGTTTAATTAAAGCATGCTTGAGATATGCCCGAGAACAAAATGCAAAAACTGTTGGACAATTTGCTAGTGAATATGAAATTTCCTCTCTACACATACACAAGCTCGCAAATGAATTGGCAAACAAAATTAAAGATATGACACCAGCTGAAGTGAAACAACGTTATGGAGTCAATATGACCACGACCATAGAAACCCGCATGGAATACTCGGACATACCGAAAAAAAGAACTAATGTTATGTTTTCCGATGAACCAGATCAGAGAAACTTAAACCAAATGATTAAGAATGTCACGAAGAGAATGGGAAGACCTGATGCGGGTGCAATTATTGAAAATTGGAAGATATCAATTCCTAAAGCAAAAACTATCTCATCTCCAGAGGCAGACCTACAGACACTTGCTAATGAAATTATTAATGCAGGTGATCTAGCATTTCAAAAAGCAGAATATCAATCCATAAATGCAGCAACGTACTTTAGTAAATATAAAGATGTTGATGTTGGGCTGTTTCCCGGGGTTCGTAATTGATATAATTTTAAATATAAACTTTTATTTCTTGTAAGAAGTCCAGCAAGTTTATCAAAAGGTTCTACCAAAACCAACAACTTAGTATTTCACTGCTCGATAGTTTGCTGCTTTATCACAGCAAAGTCTTTCAGATCATATCTTTTCCTATCAATTAAGAACACATTCATATCACGATATCTTCCTGTATCTCTCCTTAAATTTGTAAAATGTTTGGAAATACGTGGTGGAAAAAAAACTACGATCATATTATAATAGGGTAACTTTTGGTTTTAGAAATAAAAGTATAAGGAGATATATAAAAGTATAAGGAGATATATAATGATGTAAATAAAATAATTTGATACTAATTTAAAAAAACACTTGGCAATTTATGTTTCACGTTATAAATATATTTGCCATTTTTTAAAAAATAAAAACTATTTTAGAAAGAGATTATTACCTTGATAAAAATAAAGAGTGCTTATCTAATATGAAAATTATTGAAATAAATAAAGATCCAACTAATAAATTTTGTAAAACTGTATAGTTCCATAGTTAAAGCAGGGTTAATCTTAGACAATTTATTTTAAGAATAGAGATCCTTCTGCGCCGCTTCTATATGGTTCACCGAAACTTCACAAAACGGTGCACCAGTTCGCCCTTTTTCTTTCGCTTATAATGCACCTGCGTAAAAGGTGAATAAATTTTTAAATAAAACATTACCGCCATTAACTTTGAACCTAAGTTTTTAATCAATAATTCCCTAGAATGATTCATTTGTCACTGATAACGCTAAATTCATTTCATTTGATGTTAGTAATTTGTTTCCGTTATTCCTTTAATTTAATTAAAAACCGTTTTATATAAAATAATTGAAACAGAAATCTTAGACAAAAATGAAACATCGCAATTGATTAGTTTAATAGACCTGTGTATTGACCAAACTTATAGTATTCCTAATTTAACGAGAAATTTAAACATTCAGAGTGATTTTGTGAGTAAAATCATAAATAAATTAGACAAAAACATTTTATTTACTGTAGAACTAGACAATGATAAAATTACTGTGCATTTCGTCTCTTTGGGATGATTTATCACAACAAGGACTGGGAGTGATTATTAAGAAGTTCACCAAACTTTTTGACCTTGATTAAATACCTTGGTTATAACTTTAATTAAACACCACCTTAATTCCGGTACCGATATATTATTTTATTAGTCGCACTTTTTAAATAGTTTGAGAACTTTTACTGACATAATACTACTGCTATAAAAATACTTTATTTTACTTCATTTTTACTTTTAGTTATATATTCGAGAATTTGAGAGCTACCGTTGGTCGGCGGTCTCTTGAACATTACCAAAAAATACCTTCTTCTTTTCCTAGCGATTGAGTTTCCTCGATAATTGCTAATCGGCTAAAGCTCAGTAGAGGGACGAAAAATTTGGTAATTACACTTAATACTAATAAAAAAGTTTTTTTCTATAGGCTATGTTGAGTTGGCAGTAGATTTAAAGAACTTATTGATTTTTTGTTGAAAGATTGTGAGAACGGGTAAATATTTATATTTTTTGTTGAATGGTGAAAGCTTGTCGGGAGATAAGAATTAATTGATTTTAATAAAGAGTTATACGCTATCGTGACTATAGCATTAAAAAATGGATATAATGAGAGTACAATTATCTGTATTCTCAAGAAGAAATATCTCAATCACGTTGTCGTTTCCAGTTATCCTTCAGTGCAACGGAATAGTCAAGATGCCAAACATAAGAAGATCACAGACATAGAAGGTTTATCTAATAAAATCAAAATTATATATATTCGAATTCTAAATAATTCCAATAGATAAACTCTTGAACATTTGCTCACCAATATCAAGATAAAACCTAAAATTGATGCATTGAATAAAATTGGAGTACATAAGGTAAACTGTAACGAATGACAAGCTCTTTAACTAAGGAAGAAAAAAAGATCTTTTAAGCCAAGATTTTCTGAAACCGAACTCTGTCTTTGCAAAACATCTGCGCGATAATATACATTCTGGTTAAACAACATGGAACTAGTAAATTGCTTAAAAAGGTGGGAAAATGTTAGATTAGTATGAAATCAGAAAGCAATAGGAGAATGGTACTTTTCTAGTAAATGACCAAATTGATTTCAGTAAGAGAAGCCCTCTACTAGATCTTGGTCTAGTCACCACAATCACATTCGATAGTTAGTAGTCGTTTAGCCTTGATGGTGTTCTGATCGAAGGAAACAAATATTAAAAGTATATTTCTAACGTGCAACATAAGATGCCAAGTGTTTTCCTAAATTTGTTTAAATTTATTTTACCTTACATCATGTGTAATGTGTTTCACGAAGTACCAAGTATGATTAAACAAGATACTTATATAAAGTTATACCGGATTATATAAAAAAAAAAATGAACGATGCTATGTTTGATGTGTTGTAATCGTGGGTTTTTTGTCGCCTCTAATTCAGATTTAGGAAATTCAAATTACTGGTTTGACTGACTTTAATGTAGTAAACCAAGAGTTTGTCTAAATGTAAAAAAGAATGTTTTCTAAAGTTTTGTTTTGTTCTTTTTCTTAATTTTTTTTTCCCTTCTATTAGAAAATTTTATTATTAATTATAATACGGTCTTAGCTCTAGCATAGTAAGTTTCTAAACAAAAATATCTACTAAACTCCAAACAACTTTCTGTAATTTTCAGACATTTTTGGATGATGCGAATGCTACAATTCATTCATGCCGCGGGTCAATAGCAGCCCGAGTTTTTGATGCTACGCGACCGGAAGATAGAAATGTTCGTCGATTAGTTTTTTGGAGCTTAGATGATGAAAATTACGCAAAAAGTACAGTGGTGGCTGTGAATAAAACTACTAGAGAAATCCGAATTCAGAATTTCTCAGTTAATAAAAGTAAAACTTCCGCAAATGTTAGGAAAAACGCAAAACAAGCTATCTTTGATTATTGGGAAACAAACTTTGATTATGAAAATTTGAATACATCGCTACGAACCATGGTTGACTCTATAAAGACACATTGCATAGGTTTGAAAAAGAAAAAGAAAATAGTAATAAGTATTTAGGAACTTTCCTTTAATTCAACTTTTTATCATAGAATATGTTGGACCGCAAATGGTTCGAGCTGGTCTAAATCACGACGAAACAGTAGGAGATATTCAAAATTTGTCATCAATTCGATTTGCTAGTCTGGAGCATGCCATTTGTCACTTCTTGAAACATGGTCAAAATTTATCTAGTACCGAACTTGTTGCAGATGCTCGAAATTATTTCAATGTAAATTTTCTTTATAGAGTGGCTTTAATATTTTTTATAATTAATACTTAAAATTTAATAAATATATTATATACAGAAAGCACAAGAAATTATAAAATCAACTGTGGGCCACCCAGAAAATGTCTCATCTTCATGGACTCAGACAGGTTCGGCTAGAGATTTCATCTTCTATAGAAAATTACCAAATGGAGTAGAAAAGGTTGTTGTTCTCGTGCGGGAGGGTGGCGACGTAATTATGAAGACATATTTTGTTGATCATAAAATGACTGACATCCCAACACAAGTGAAACACTATTATCGGGGACCTGTACACGTTAAGCATGTAGATTTACGCATTTTTTATTTCCAATTGATGACTTTGATGCCGGTAGGTATTTCTAATAAGAAAATAGTAATAATAAGCACCAATCGAAATGTAAAAGCTAACGACAATCTTTAATTGTTTACTAATTTTTAGCGGTTTGAAGTTCTCTTATGCAAGTCTTTCCCTATATCCTCGATTGTCCAAAAGATTAATCAAATAGTGTTATAAGAAATATTTAAAAGAAACCGAGAGAGCTTTAAAAAGCAACGTTAAAGCATTCTGGGCTTATACAAAAACACTGAAATTATCAAATATCTTTCCTAGTGAAATGTATTATGATAATACACTTTTCAATACACCTCAAAATATTTGTGATAGTCTTGCTCGTTATTTCAAAACAGTATATTCTGACAACATTAGTGATAATGACTTGTCCACATGCACAGTTGCCTCAGCACCCCTCTCATCTCCTCTATCTTCCACCACTTCTACTTCTATTTATGTGCTTCCAATCACTCCGCAAGATATACAAACAATTCTTCTAGGTTTAGATATAATTAAGAAAGCAGGACCCGATGCTGTACCAAATATCTTCTTGAAGAATTGCTCTACAGTCTTAAGTACCACAATAAGCGTATTATTCAATTTGTCATTACATCACAAAGTTTATGCATCCACGCTAAAGAAATCTTTCGTTACTCCTATCTTTAAATGCGGCGATCCTAAATCCATAACAAATTACAGACCTATATACATCTCCAATAGTCTTGCTCTTGTGTTTGAAAAAATAATTTACGACCAACTTCTTCCCCAAACAATCTGCATTTTCAACTCTCAACAACATGGATTCCTTCCGGGTAAGTCCACTGTCACTAACTTAGCGATATATACTAACAAAATTGCAGGTGCACTTGATGAGGGGAAACAAGTTGATTCTATTCAAACTGATTTTTCAAAGGCTTTTGATAAGATCAGGCACTCTCGTATATTACTAAAAATGTCTTGTTTAGGTTTTCATACAAATCTAATAGGACGGTTTGCGTCATATCTCTGTGAACGACTCCAGATAGTAGTTTTAAATAGTTATCAGTCTACCCCGTTTGTACAAACGTCTGGTGTCCCGCAAGGTACCATTCTTGGTCCTTATATATTCCTCATGTACATTAATGACCTACCCCTCCAACTAAGAAGTTAATGTCTTTTATATGCAGATGATGCAAACATTTTTAAAGTTATTGAGACAGAAGACGACTGCATGTCCTTACAGAGAGATATTCTTGTTTTAGAGAACTGGAGCAAAGATAATTTTTTACCGTTGAATATATCCAAGTGTAAAACCCTAACTTTTTCTAGAAAAACAAATACCATACATTACCATTACAAATTTGCTGATATCTGTCTTAACCGTGTTACTGAATTGAAAGACCTGGGTGTTATATTGGACCAAAAACTATTATTTCAGTCACACATCTACTGGATTACTTCCAAAGCTTTTAGTTTACCTGGGTTGTTATTCCGAATTTGTAAATCTTTTAAATCTTCATCCTCTTTTATTACCCTTTACAATTCCTTAATAAGAAGTCACCTCGAATACGCGTGCACTATCTGGAATCCTTTTTATGGTGTGTATATACAACAGATTGAATCTGTGCAGAAGAAATTTAGTAGAATTCTACAATACAAAATGGATGGATGTTATCTAAATTATTTTTCTCGACTTGAAAAATGTGGTATCTCTACCCTCGAAAAGCGGCGTCTTTTCCTAGATGAAATCTTCTTGTTTAAGATAATACATAACCATATTCGTTGCCCTGAATTATTAAGCAGCATTAATTTTGTTAATCCAACTAGAGTTACCCGTTCACCTTTAACTTTCCAGATCCCTACTGCCAGAACCAATCTGCGTTATAAATCTCCTACTAATAGGATTCAGAAAAATCATAATGACCTACTAAACGATGTTGACATCCTCAGCCTTACCCTCTACTAATTTAAAACTGTTATCAGAAATGAAATTGAGACTCCGCAATCAGAGTAACCATTATATAATAATAATTCAATACTAAGAATCATTGTATATTTCCTCATTTGTTGATTCATCAAATTTCCTTAAGCTTTCATTATTTAATTTTAATATTTTTACCTTTAATTATTCCCTGTTATCTTGAACTTTTGATAGTAATTCATCTAATCTTCAATTGCTATTAATAATAACTTTATATTGAATTCCATAATACTTACCTATATAGCATCTAGCTTTTTTAATTAAAATTTCTTATTGTTTTAAATCTTCTTTGCAACTTTTATGCATATTACTTTTGTATTTTCTAGTTATTAAGATCCCGGTAGCTTTTAATTGTGACCAGTCTGTAAGCTATCGCTGGAAATTTTTGAATAAATAAATAAACGTTATATGCTAACAAGAAGTGATGCAAATAGAGAAATGACACGACCAATAGTCGTAGTGGCTGGTCAGTACTTTAGGGATGATGGTACAGTCAATGCTTCTGATTTAGCGAATGGCATAAACATTCCTTTCCAGTTGAAAGTGTGAAATTTAGTGTAAATTTGAATTCTTAGATTTAAAAATATTAGTATTTGAATCTATTCAATTTTAAGTGATAGCTATGAAAGACGGATTAGGATTCCCATTTAATGTAGATAATCGGAAGCGATACTATGTATATGCAAAGATAAAGAACTATCGACTCCTCATTTCCATAGAACGTAGTTTACTCAAATTAAATTTTTCAATTAATATCAGATATAAAATTTTCTATCTTTATATTTTTAATAATAATCAACGACGAGTTATTCAATTATAAAACCAGGAGATAAATATGTAAGATGTGGGTTCCCATATAACGACTATGTCCTATAACGACTAAACTGTATATTAGTATATATAAAAATACAAATGATGAGTATATTTTATTTTATGGATAACCCACAGCTTTTAGAAGGTTAACTGAGAAAAAGTTCTAAAAGTTTTCCTCTTTTCTTTCTTCGCTTTCATGAACAGTTAAAAGTGATATCGTTATTGCTCTCTTGTCAAGTCTTAACAGCATTTTAGGCTCTTACTTTACAAATCCTTTCCACGCCCATTTAAAAGTAGGATAATTAATCGGCTTCTCGTTATATATAAAGTTTGAATATCTGAGATTGATCTGGTTCCCTCAGGAAGAGGTACAAATTTTCTACAAAGCCATTCTTTTATATTTGCAGCATCTATTATTTCAGTGAAATCATTTTCGAAGGAATTTTTTTTTAACATTATTCTTTCTTATTTCATATGGAACCTACGCAAACAATGTAAAGGTCATTGAATCCGATGGTTTTGATAGCAATTGGCAATTTTGTCGTCCTTGCGAGCGGAATTATTTCGCATTCAAAGATTGCTGCTGATATAAAGAAGGCGATGAATGAAGGTTTCGGAAAGATGTAAAATTGTGTTATTATGACACTCTATGACTTCAAGATTTTTGACAAACATTGTTATTTAAGTTGCACTTTAGATAACCGTCAACTGTGTATTATATTCCGTTAATAAATGGAATAAGGAGTTACTGTATATCGCAAACTGAAATAAAAAGGAAAGTATAAAATAAAGTAATCTATAACATTAACATATTTTTTATTTCTTAAAATTTTTGGAGATCAACTTTTGTTGCGGTGCCAGCAGGTTCTAATATATCCATTGCACGTACGACCCAAAAGTTCATAATCCTTATCTTAAAAGCAAAGGTTTAAAACTCAAACCCCCCCTATATAAAATTTATGAATTATAGTGGGTGTCAATTCAAAGCAAAGATCTTCGGTCTTATCGCAAATTTGAAAGGTCAGTATAGAGACTTTATATAGGAGCATAGATGGAAAAGTGGAAGAGTCTGAGTGATCTGCATGCAATTACTTTGTTCCACATCACTGCTTAGATTATATTTTAAATTACTTTCGATGTGTTTCACCCTGGAGTTATGAGAATAATAATTACACTACTTTATTAGATTACCGAAAAATCGCTTCTATTTAACGCAAGAAGGTAAAGTCATCGAAATGAGTCTAGAACTCTATAGCTTGTATTTTCTCGACGCTTATCATTTGTATATTCCTGAGAGACTATAGTCGAAATTCTCTACAAGTGATAGTATATCTATACTATATACGTTGTAGACTTCCAATGGAACAACTGCACTGAAACAAGAGATTATTTATGAAGAACATGAATATTTATTTGAACGTGGCTTTTCCGATATAAATTTGCCATATTTCGTGGGAAGAACATTTGAGTATCCGAAACATTTCAGCATATTTCAGTAAAATACAGAATTTATTTGAATATAATTTATTTCCTCTAAACAAAATGCATTTTCTATTTTTCTACAACTTTCACATATTTTTAATGCAAATAATTTACGAGTATTTATAGAGGTGCATTTTTTAAATATACATAGAGTGATTTATGATGCTCTGATTTGTTTGATTTTTTCTTGGTTAAATCAGATTTATTTGTAAGAGGGAAATATAAAAGAGTAGTTGTTCTACGACAGCACCAGGCCACCCTTTTAGCTTACAGGATTTCGCCACAGATGGCGCCACCGTCGCTAGGTGACTTGAGTCCATACTAAATGTAGGTTTGTGTCTTGGCTGTACTGGTTTATATCTTGGATGCACCATTGTATTGTGTCTTGACTGTACTGGTTTATATCATGGACGCACCATTGAGTCTTGACTGCGCCCTAGCGGGATTAACCGGTACTACCAGCATGCTCCGGGGATGTGTCATTTGGTCTTGACTGCACTCTAGCGACATTAGCTGATACTACCAGTATGCTCCGGTTTTCTTAAATAGATATGTGGTGCACCTAAATATAGGCTTTTTTATTATGATTTTTCTTGAGCGCGATGACGTCATTCTGATATCTACAACTTCCCCACTAATAAATCGTCAAGCAAGAAAACAGGGTGGTAGTACCTGCTAATGTCGCTAGGGAACCTTACTTTCCCTCGAGGTGAACAACATATGAACTACCGGATAATGCCGCTAGGGAACCGGTGTTTGCACTCGAAAGAGCAACTGTGACTTTTCAATATAAGCACCCCCCTAAATCCAATAATCTTAATTTGCTGCGAAAACATCAAGCCAAGGTGAATTCATGTTGGAAATTCGAATGTTGCTGATATCTACAACTTCCCTGCTAAGAACACTTATGTAGGTGCAGCATTTGAAAACAGCAAAACCATGATGACGTCATACGTGATATCTACAACTTCCCCGCTAATAGAAGAAAAAAAACAGCCTAGGCGCAACATTTAATGTTTGACACCCAGAGCCCTCACTGACATCTTCTAGAATCTGTTCATGGTTATGTCATGTTGTGTAATTCGAATGATGCTGATATCTACAACCTCCCTGCTAATGAGAATTACGCATCACACCACATTACTAATTGCCAATTAGCTAATGACCAACCAAGCTGCTAATTGCCAATTAGTAATTATGTAATTGCCAATCAGCTAATTGTTTGAACAAATGTCGCTAATATCACGAAAACCAAAGCCTGTATAGGATTTCTGATGAAAATTTCGTCCCCTCTCCCACCCCACACCACCAAGAATCCATTTCCATGAGCAAAAACAACTTGAATTATTAATACGCTAATATCTCGAAAACCAGAGCCCGTAGAGGATTTCTGATGAAAATTTCATTACCCCCCTCCCTATCTTTATTATTCCCCCCCATACCATCCATTTAGAATCCATTGGCATGAAAAATTTCCTACTATTAACTTTAATTATTAGTAATATTAGTTCAAAACCAAAAGCCAACATTGAGGCGCTCAAGAAAAATCATAATAAAAAAGCCCACATTTAGGTGCACCATACTGGTAGTACCGGCTAATGCCACTAGAGCACAGTTAAGACCAAATGACACATCCCGGAGCTTGCTGGTAGTACCCGTTAATCCCGCTAGGGCACAGTCAAGGCTAAATGGTGCATCCAAGACATAAACCAGTACAGTTAAGACACAATACAATGGTGCATCCCAGAAATAAGCCAGTACAGTCAAGACACAAACCTACATTTAGTATGGACTCAAATCACCTAGCGACAGTGGCGCCATCTGTGGCGAAATCCTGGAAGCTAAAAGGTTGGCCTGGTGCTGTCATAGAACAACTACTTTCACGCTCAAATAGAACTGTTGTTGTAGGAGAAGATGTGGATCTCTTAGTAATTTTGGTTGCTCGCACTCTGATTGATGAAGAACTCTTCTTCCTCAAATCGGGCGAGGGTAAAGTGGATTGATAACTTTACTCTTCTCGAAGTATCAACGATCACGAATACAAGGATCATCTTCTACCTCTGCACGTTTACACTGGATATGTCGCAACGTTTGCTCTTTTTCATAAAGGAAAACTGGAACTCTGAAACTTTTCACAAAATGTCAAGACCCACGTGCTGCAGCACAAATTTTCAACAAGAGAATCAATTTCCTCGGATGGAATTCGAATCTTTCCATCTGTATATGACGCTGCAGTTAAACAAGTTGACTAGGACGCATAACGTTATATTTGCTTTATGAAAGCTGTAGGCAGAAGCAAGTCGGTAAATTTGTGTTTATTACCCCGAACAGATGATGCAACTACTTGTATCGTGTTTACGGTACGGTGCAATATTGGTTAGGAAATCAGCTGAACGTTCAAGATTGGGGTGGATATTCAAAAATGGCATACTAGTTGTACTAAAAATATTGCAACCTCCTGCCTTGAAGCGTATTTTGACCATGACTTTTGGCAACTGTTCGAAAGGCTGTGGCACATTGTGCGGCTGTTGAAAATTGGGCCTCCAATGTGTGTGGCAATTGCCGTGGGACGTCTTGCCTGAATGTTGCCCTAGTTTTAGATTCGATATAAGAAAGAAACGATATCAGCCACCCAGAAATCGATTCGATCAATTCCGAGCAATCTCGGAATATCCCACCAGTCTCGTGAGAAAATCAACAAAAATTCGAGAAAGAAGGGGAAGAAACCGAAAGGGAATAAGCTGCCAGAAATTACTTACATAAACAAGCTTAATTTTTTTAGTTATGTATTCCTAAATATTCATGCAGAAAAAGACATTACCTGACATGCTTAATATTTTTACATCTTTATGTTAGAATTAAAAAATCAGAACGTTAATTTTGCACAGTATCATTGATACCGGAATGTCTATAAAAATGTGAAAACGGGGAGATACCTAGACATCGATCATTGGAGTTTCAATGGCAGATTACGGGAAAATTAGCAGTGTTATCAATAAATTTTATACCACCTTTTGGTAGAGATTTTTCCGCTCTTTCTTTTTCATATATACATATACCTTAAAGCCATAAAACCGACAGGAACGAAAATACTCGTAAAAAACCGAAAATTTTTCACACTTTATTTGGAGCGGTAAGAAGAAAGGTAAGTATAACCCAGTTTTAAGCTCGATTGGAATTTTCCCGAAGATGAGCCCATTTTTTGCCTAAATTTCCTGGACTATGTGTTGTATTTTCAATCCCTATTACGAGAACAACAGAATGATGATGAGTTGAAAGAACTCATTTCCAATACTGAAAAAGTCCTAATTCCAATGGAAAATATAGAAATATTGTGTGAAGCGTCCACTGCTACTAATAGACCGTACAACCCAGCACTTCTACGACTTAACTCATAATTTATCTCATCTTTCAATTAAGGCTATACAAAAACTCATCATTTCAAAGTATTTCTGTCACAAACTTGTTTCCCCTGCTAGAAAGCGAAAGTCCACCGACAAATATCATATCTCCATGGTACATTCAAAACACCTATAGAAAAATTTGATTATATCCTTTTGGATATAGTGGGGCCATTACCGCCATCCAATGGATAAACTTATCTGTTAACAAATAAAGACCGCCTTTTACATTGGTCCGAAGCCATTACAATCAAAAATATCCAGGCATAAAGAATATACAAGATCCAAGGCAAGTACTGGATATCTCGTTACGGCGGTACCTAAGACGCTGTCGACGGATCAAGGATCACAATTCGAATTTTTACTTATCCAAGAGCTCGGAAATATGTTAGGCAGTTCTTGTATAAGGACAACCACATATTGCTGTCCACAAACTAACGGTGCAATTGAAAAATTTCATCGGCAGCTAAAAGTATCAGTAGTTACCATGGATTCTTCTAGAAATTCGCTCAGCGGTAGTAGACGACTTTGTTCTTTTACCAGCTAAACTGCTCTATGATCAGCCATTAAAACTTCCTGGAAAATTGCTCAATTCAGACGCCAGCTAATTTTGGAATTTCTAGTGCCTAAGCCAGAAAGATTCAATAGATTCCTATCTAGCTCTCTGTGTCGTCGCTTTTGTATTCACTAAATTTATGTTATTGCTCTATTGTACTGAACTGTTTAGTGCAGCATAAATGTCAGTTATATTACTGTTCTATCCCATCTACTCATTTTCTTTTCTTATTCAAAGTGTTGTATTTGATAGCTACAATAAATTCCTTGTACTGTTAAGTTTAACTATTTCTGGTGACCTCCATTACAATGATATGGGCAAAAATTTTCGATTCGATTCACACTTTCTGTAAGATGGACGACACTAAAAATACCTCTAGCTATCTATTATGTAAATATGTAATCACCAACTTCAATGATTTAAGAATTTTCGTTTCTTTCAATATAAACTGAAACTAGATCAATCCTAATGTGAGCCATTTTCTAACAGAGTATTGATCAAAAACACAACTCTTCCAGGTAATGAAGCGCTCATACTTTTTAGTGGAAATAGGTCTGAAGCCGTATCATTGTTTTTTTCGAATATACTTTAGAAAGTAGGCATGTCGGTAGCTTATTCTGTTCTTTTATAAACAATCGACCAAGCGCACGTATTTCTATATCACAATATCTATAAGAAAAGACGTTCAGGGGTATACGGCAGTCAGAAATTAGCTTTCCTGATGATATTGGCTCCTGCTGATACGAAAAACCTTATTTGCTGTTAGCTGTAAGAAACGAGATATATTAATATTTAAATTTCTACAACCTGTTAAGGCTCGTTTCCACTGCAGTCTTCAGACAGTGCGCGCACCTAAAAATTGTCTGAAATAGAGCAAAAAAAGGAAAGTCTTTAACTGTGCGGAGTCAAAGTTTTCTTTGCTTATCCACTGAAATCGTGCAGAATACAAATGAAAAGTATTAAACTGTGTTTTGAAAGACAGGATACAATATTTCAATGCTAGAATTCTTGTGTGCAGACAATGTTTTATGCTGTCCGATTTTATTCTAAAGACTTTGTATTACACGGGTCATCTGCTATTTTATAATTGAAGAAAATAGTAAAAATGAATTTTGATGACAAAAATATAGCAATTTGTCCTGCAGCATTTATTATCGTAACGACTGAAAAGAAAGCGAAGGCAGCCGTGGTGTTGGGTAAGATCATATTTAAAAATCAGCCGTCAGCCAGGTGGAATAGATTTAATAAACAATTTAAAACTAGATCCGTTTAGTGGATTTCGGAATTTCGCGAGAATATCATACGCAGACTTTGAACATTTAATCTGTGCTATTGGCCATTAAGTGAAGAAACAAAACACTTGTTTCCACCAATGCGTTTCTGTTGAGAAGCGGTTAGCTATAACTCTCAGGTTCTTAGCCTGCGAAGATCCATATATGAGAATATCATATTTATCCCAGAATGCAAAAGAACCGGATGTCTAGAATTGTACCAGGGGTTTGCGAAGCTCATATTTATGCTCTCTCTTGTGGCAATCTAGACATAAAAGCAACCGTGTTTGAAAACTATCGCTCGACGTGTGTTTTGTGTTTTCCATATTAACTGGAAAACAAAAGATCTTTCTTAACAAGCTATTTTAAGCATTTGCAAGGTCTTTTTACGTGTATCCACTGGGTTCACTTATCCGCGCACAGTTTCAGCAGAAGCTCTCCGCACCGACGCAAGAATTTTTCTAATTGTTATGTTTCGTATTCACTGGAATATCGGTGTGCGTGTGTAATCTCCGCAGAATGAGAACACAAGCCATTTCGTATCTCCGCACATTAATAATGTGTGGGGACAGTGCGTAGAGAAAACTTTTGAAGGATACCCACCTTTTCATATGAGCTGCTCTTGTCATCTCCAAGAGTTCTCAGGAGTATATATATCACCATTGAGCAGGGGCGTATCTAGCTAGAAGGCACGGGGAGCATACGTTTGAAAATAAGGATTGTAGTAAATCTTTTTAATTTTTTCTAACAAAAGAATTCACTGCCCAGTAAATCTATTGTACTGCAATTTTTGTAAAAAACATAAATATTTCTGGAATCATATCACATTGAAACGTTTAGGAACGCCGCCTTTATAGCTACCGCACTGGGCATCGCTCTGATTTAGGTCGGAGCTATTGAAACCTATAGAGAAAACAGGAAGTGCTGATACCTGTAAAATTCATGTACGTGGCGTGGCTTTTCTCGGGGGTTTGCAGCAAGACAGAGCCTATTCGGGTAAAGACGATGGTAGGCTTGTTTTAATTCAAAACAGCTGCGAAAGGGTTTTTAATAAGTGTTCGATGTAAAGACGGTTTGCTAGAATATTATCGGCATGGCAAAACAAATATTTAAGGAAACAATTATAACTCGTTATTAGAGAAACTCAGCGAAACTACACAAAGTCAAACAAATCATTGTGTATTGTTGTAGTTAGTTATAACACACACTTAAAATAAGAGATTTACTTTGGAATAATTTTGTTTTTATTATTTTGTTAAATGTGCTATAGTTTTACAAGAATACTTTTCACAAATGTTAAATAAAAACAAAATAAATCTGGAAGTTGAGAATGTGAGAAAGTAGCGATCAGTATCTTATAGAAATTGATTTATCGGTTGATTTTGCTTCAAGGAATGTTGATGACTGCCCATTTGAACTTAGCAACGATAAATTCAACCAAATAATAAAAGCGAAGGAGTGTACTTTTCATACCTATCAATTGAATCTATATTCAGAACTGAAACAAGTCTAAAATACTGCACAGAATATCTACGAGTCCATTATCCAGAGAGAAAACTTCTTTCTGCCCAGAATGTTAGACAAAATATCTTGCCAAAATGCAAACGTAGCAAAGGTTTCTGGTCCCAGGTCAAAACCATCAGAACCAACTTCACCAGTTCCTCTATACCTTCACTACTTAACAATGGTGAAGTGGTTGTTGACTCCCTGGATAAAACTAATATTTTAGCTGCTATATTCGCTTCAAACTCTCTTTACAGACACTTCTTTAGCATCTCCCGTGTGGATGTAAACAAGACCCAATACATATCCGTACGAGAGTTGTACTTAAAGTTCTTAAGGAGATCAACGTCTCCAAAGCCGCAGGTCCCGATGACTTCGAACCTCGATTAATTAAAAACTATGCCTCATCCTTAGCTAAGGCCCTATACAAACTATTCTACGTATCTTATTCGACAGGAAAGTGTCCTGTAATGTATGTATATATAAACCTTTCAATTAAAATTTATGTCACCTCAAATAGATAAGATTACATAACGAACCAATGCACTGTAAAGCCATGATCACAGACAAGGAAAATAAACAATTATCGAAGCGATAATTGAAAGAAAATAAAAACAAAACAAATTGCTCGACCTTAACAGAAATTTGCAACACAAGCAAATTTCGCTATGCAAGCAAAATGTTAAATTATAATTGTGTCTGTGGTCATCGCTATAACAAATCAATCAATGAATCATATAGAAGTTCAGTTATCAAAATTGTTGACACTGCAACTATGATTTGTAATTTCATTTATTGTAATTTGGCAATAACTCCCCCTTTTAGAATTATTGAACATATTGATTCCTATGTAAATTATTTGTATAAATAACCAAGCATGGTCATTACAGCGGCATACTCTGCCTTAGCAAAATTCAAGTTCGGCATACTCTGCCATCCCTCCATAATAGCGGCATACTCTGCCTTTGTACAGATATAACAGCGGCATACTCTGCCATACATCATAAAGCGGCATACTCTGCCTAAATATTAAAATAGCGGCATACTCTGCCACAAATATATAAAACGGCATATTCTGCCTTTAAATAATATTATTACATGGCGACCCTGTGAAACGAACCATTAGCAGACATTTTCAACCCCACCGTACGTAAGAAGACGGCACCAAGGCGTCTAATATGCACCAAGAAAGGGCAACAGAAAAAGAATGCCAAATACCAACAGAAGAAGATTGCATAAAACAAACAAAATAGAAGATTAATGAAACCACATTGGAAGAAAGACTATAGAAACAATCACCAAACCTTATAATAGAAAATAAATACACGCCCACAGAAATAAAGAATGAAAGTGTTCCAGTATACCATACATACCATCTAGAAAAGAAGCATTGCAGAAAGTCCCCGCTGCTGGACCAAAGCTAATATCAATAACACAGTACAAGGAAAAGCTCAAACCAACGAGTAAATCAGAAAAGAAAACACTTCAACCATACACATAAAAGAAGAAAAGGGGCGGTATAGCAGTTAAGCTCCGCCAACAGATAGCAGAGCACTATAGAACAATTTCAACAACAACAACAACAAAAAAAGCTTAAAGAAACAGCTAATAGAAAACTAAAATGGGAAAACCGCAATCGAAAGAGGTAATTGTGGCCCAAAACGCAACAGCAGCAGCAGCGACAAGTCCGGTAGTTCAAACAATTTCAATTCATGACGTATTGCACGTACCAACCGCTATGACGATTGTCATCATAATAATATTGATAACAGCTGCAAGCTACTATATGTTGGAAGAAGACTTCTGAAAAAATACATAGACACCAACATTAAGAAAAACGTAGACATTATGGCTAGCGTCTAGTGGACAGATATAGCTGGAGTATAGCTTTAACAGATAAATTTTTTTTACATTCGTGTTTATAGCTTTTACAGATAAGATTGTAATATTTTTTAAAATGGGTTTTTAATGTAACATATCATATTTCCTATTAATAGCTTGAAATTGATTCTGAATAGATATAGAATGACAGAATAAAATAAATAAATAAACAGTTATATGAATAGTAAAATTATTTAAAAATAGTCTTGTAGATTAGAATCTAGCAATAAATCAGTACATCTAATACGATTTTTTTTTTTTATATGTACGTTATGAGATTTCTTTGGGTTTAAAAAAAAAAAACGATACACAAAATAAAAGGAGTAATTTATAAATGGAAATATACAAGAATCGATTCACTGGATTAAAGAAAATAAGACGTAAAGTTCATAAGAAGACACTTATTACTAGACATGCTAATTTAAATGTAAACTCAATTTCAAAATGTTGACAAATCAGCAAACGAATACTCCATGTCTCTGGCGAAGAAACTCTGATGCCATAGAAAATAAAAATTCACAAGAAAACTAGTTAAAGGATAACAAACATAAAGAACGAAAAAGAATGAACGTTGAAAATAATATACAGAACTAAACATATTTCAAAGAAGACTAAGTAAGCCGACCATTATATCAGCTTAACCAAAGGCAACGATAGAGGCGACAAGTGTTACAATTAAGATTGAGCAATCTTTTGCAACAAGAATATTTGAATAATGATGAGGTCTAATAAAATTGTCATGGATTATAATCCTGATATTGTGTACAAACAGGGAAAAATGATACCAAGAGAAATAAACATTATCACACGTAATATGGCAAAAAGCAGCAAAGCGGAATGGCGAAAAGAGACAGTATAGAATCAGGCCAATTCTATATATGGGAATACACATCCATTTCCGACATAAGAAATATTAAGAGAATACAATTTGATACAGCGTACGGACAAGAGAATGCGATAGACAAAAGTTTGCCTGCATTATATAAGAAAGGGGTAACCGTTCCGTACAGCGATAATCCTGCATTTAACTCTGGTTACATCATGGAGAAGCTGATACAGAAGATGAACGAGAATAGCATTGAAGAATTAGCACTCGCAAAGGACGATGCTATATTGAGATAAATGAATGTAAAAAATAATAAGCTGCAGCAGAATGATAAATGTGGTAAGGCAACAGCACTGAAGATAATACTATATGAACCCCCAATAAGGATCAAGGATACAAAGATTGAGTAAGAATTAGTAAAAGAATATCATGACAATAATCATGGTGAACACGCTGGTAGGAAACGCTGCAACAAAGGCACATATGGAGAAACTTTTACAACGCGAAGAACAAACTAAAAAAGTACACAAATGAACCTATAGTGATAATGGACACACCAACCAGTAGTTGCGAAAAGATAGTTGATACAATAGGACCTCTGAGAATATATATTTACATATATTCTAACGCTACAATACGAATCAACAAAGTTCGTAGAGGCATACCAGATATAAGCTAAAAAAAAAGACCGAAAAACAGCAAAAGATAACGATTGTAACCCTCAAACTTCAATATCAACGACTATGTATATTTGAGAGTCTATACAAGAAAGAAACATGAAAGGCCTTTTGAAGGAACATTTAAAATAATAGAACAAAAAGGAGTAAACTCAACAATATTAATGAATGACAAACCTAAAGTAGTGCATAATAATAGATTGATAAAATGTAAATTTAAATAAGGAAATATTACTAAAAATATTGTAAAATTGTATAATAACTAAGTTAAAGACATTATCCACACATAATAATAAACAAGACTAATAAAAGCATAAGTTACCTAGATGGCACTCAATATGGATTACTCAATAGGAATAGCAGACAGTTTAGGATAATTAAATAGATTAAAAGTAAAAAAAGTAAAAGTACACAAAAAAAATTTTTTTCTATGTACAAATTTTTTTTTTATTTATGAGGGTAAGGATGTAATGTATGTGTATATAAACCTTTCAATTCAAATTTATGTCACCTCAAATAGATAAGATTACATACCGAACCAATGCACTGTAAAGCCATGACCACAGACAAGGAAAATAAACAATTATCGAAACGATAATTGAAAGAAAATAAAAACTAAACAAATTGCTCGACCTTAACAGAAATTTGCAACACACGCAAATTTCGTTATGCAAGCAAAATGTTAAATTGTAATTGTGTCTGCGGTCATGGCTATAACAAATCAATCAATGAATCATAAAGAAGTTCAGTGATCAAAATTGTTGACACTGCAACTATGATTTGTAATTTCATTTATTGCAATTTGGCAATAACTCCCCCCTTTTAGAATTATTGAACATATTGATTCCTATGTAAATTATTTGTATAAATAACCAAGCATGGGTCATTAAAATTTAGACTTAAACTGACTATCGAAAGGTGTCTTTTTATTTCTCAAAATTCAACATCGGCACACTCTGCCATCATGCTATTACAGCGGCATACTCTGCCTTAGCAAAATTCAAGATCGGCATACTCTACCATCCCTCCATAATAGCGGCATACTCTGCCTTTGTACAGATATAACAGCGGTATACTCTGTCATACATCATAAAGCGGCATACTCTGCCTAAATATTAAAACAGCGGCATACTCTGCCACACATATTATAAAACGGCATATTCTGCCTTTAAATAATATTATTACAGTCCAATTACTTGGAAACTAGCTGACGTTCAGCCTAGTGCCAAGAATGGATATACTAGCGATCCCTCAAATTATCAAGCAAATGCAATCATTTCCATTCGTTCAAAGGCTTTTGAATCATTTACTCTAAATTAATGACGTTTTTCAACCAGATTTGCACTCCTCCCTCAGAAGAACTCTGGATCCTCCTCTGTATCTGAGTGTCTTAGAAAAAAAGCAACATTTATTACGTTATTTATATGATATTCCTTCGTCTTGTGCACGATTAATAAGCTAAAATTATTGGTTTCTCTTATTACTAAATCTAATATTTGGGCAACGCATATCCTTAAACTCATAAAAAATACATAAATTGCATGTGCACCTTATTTGCTTGTTAAATAAGTTCCTAGAAGACCCTCTATACCTAGACCAATTAATACTTAAATGTTACTCCAAGTTATACCAGCAACAAGTTTTCTGTTTACGTACGTACACATTCTGGATGGATGGAACTATAAATTTGCATGAAGAATTACCCAAATTATGTTCCATTTAGGTTATAGGCTGAAAACGTATGCAGTATGTTTGCCATAAGAAGGTGAAATGTTCATGAATTCAAATAAGGAATATGAATGGGGACGCTCTCTGTGCAAGCAATAGGTACGTTTACATCTTTCTGTTTAATTTAGGAGTTTTATATCGAAATTGATATGAAGGTGCAAAGAAGTAATTTGAATTTGTAAATAAGTGCGTTTATTCATATAGAGAATATTAGTACTTTATTGAATAAATTATATTTTAAATTATGCTAACTAATGACAAATGGTGACAGCTTGCAGTGACATTTGAATTTGATGGCAGAGTCTGGCTGGCTCCGGTTATTTCAGTTGGTGTTCTTCCGAGTAATTCATAATATTTATCTAGGATGGTTTATTATCTTCAGTATGATTACTCTATTATTGAATAATTTGTCTTTTATGGATGATGTACCCTAATCAAGATTTATATATAGATCTATATATTGAAATTGATCTTTCCTGGATATCTTCTCATCTATAGATATATTTTGTTAGACAATCTTAATGTTCTTTTTAAGTGGCCCTTCTATCCTCATAATGTTTTTGTATATCTCCAATGGCTCTTTGGAATGTTGTCCCATCTTGCCCGGGTTTTAAAATGTAATTGAAATATTTCCTCACCTTCATTGCATTATTGGTCTTTGCTACGTCACCTGTCATTTTAATTAATGAAAGTCAAATTTTTTCCCAATATAAGCGAGAAGGTATTGAAGCTCCCCCTTAACGCTAATATTTTGCCCATCGGTGCTTTGAATCAGCCTTACTTAAACTGGAGCGCGTGACGGTGGGGATTCCAGCTTCTGAAGCTTATAGCATATCAGCTCATTCTCTTCTTAATAAGATATCCATATGTGACCTAAACCAGTACATTCACAATTTTAATAATAGACTTTTAGACCTGATTTAGCCCAATATATCTTTTGATAAGATTAACGTTTCCCATTCAATAAGCCTTATTTCTCGTATAGACCTTCATCACCCACCTCTCTACTTACCGATCTCTCTTTCTATTACTAAAAATGCCCCTGATGCCATAACCAAATCAAGGAATTTCAAGGTGATTATAGTAATGTAAATGAAAATTTTTCGTCTGTAAATTTTCCCAGTTTATTCACACCTGATATTGATGAATATATTGAGAGGTTGTATGAAGCAATAAATTGTGGGGTTAATAATTATATACCGGAAATAGTAAAATAAAAAGAGGGGAAACTTATACGATATTCATGCTCTTCAAATTAAAAATAATTATTGACAATTGTGCAAGTTCTTTCAACAGCTCGAAGTTTACAAAATATATTCCAAAATTAGAAAAAAGTACAAATCGCTTCTTGAGGAATGTTAAAATCAATACATAAATAAAACGGAGCATGCATTAAGGGATCAACATTAAGTTATTTGGTTACATTCTAAGGATCAAATCAAATACTTACCTCAAATCAATTAATTCTTGTGAAATGTTCTTTGCATCCGTTTTTACAAATAGTGAACCTATCGCGTCATGTCCGATATTTAGTTCTAATATCGGTTCGGAAGGCATTTTTTTATCCTATGCATCTGCTCAAGAAGTTCATAATATATTGGAAATACTTGACTGTAGCAAGATCCTTGGACAAAAAAAAACTTCTAACATCCTTTACAAATAATGCTCGCATATGTAAGCTGAGTCTATTAGTCAATTATTCAATTAGTCCACTATAAGTGCACCTTCCGTAAATTATTGAAGCTTTGCTAATCCGATTTTCAAATCTGGCGATCCTAAATGCGTTGTAAACTATTGCCCCATTTTCATTTCAAATAGCTTGGCATTAATTTTGGAAAAAATTGCTTATAGTCAACTTTTCCAGCAGACTTAAAACTATATCACCGAAAAGCAACACGGCTTTATCTGTAATCAACTTATCCTTCCTTACAGATACAGTTGCCTGTTCCTTAGATATGACTAGGTAAACAAGTTGATTGGGTTTATAACTGACTTTTCAAAAGCATTCGATAAAATTAATTATAAACATGCATTGGTCTAAATTGAACGAATGGGTTTCTGTATGAGTAGGTACTACTGCTTAGTTCTCATCGTATCTAATGGACGGGGAAAGTATTGTAGTCTTTAACGGATCCAGTTCTGCTTACTACAAACAAACTTCTGATGTTCTACAAGGAATCGTTCTTGGATCTTTCATTTTCTTGGTCTATATAAATGATATTCCCTCCTAATTAAATTCTAACTCTCTGCGCTTCGCAGATGATGCTAAAATTATCCACGTAATCAATACTGTTGATGACTGTTTCTGCATGCAGGAAGATCTGATAGAACTGGCGAGCTGGTGTAATGGAAATTCGCTGGAACTTAGTATTGATATGTTTAAGGTGATGACTTATACTAGGAAACTGGAACCCACTCTTTTGGATTATGCCATAAATAACAATTATATTTATTTCTTTGGTGAGAAGGATTGTTGTGCCAAGTATGGAGCCCTTTCTATGCTTTATACTTTGCTCAAATCGAATCTGTTCAAAGAAAACTTAGAACGCCTCTTATTTTTAAATTTAATTGTGTCCCTCAAATATCACGATTGACTAAAGATGAAAAAACAATGAACGCGGCAGGCGTCGCGTCGCTTTGACAGTTCAATAGCATATACATACGTATTTAAGATCGTGCTGGCCAAATGGCTGCCGTGCTTACCGTATTCGACGCGAAATTAGAGCAATTTTCTACTTTTAAAGCGCGACAGTCGCTTTGACATTTCTTTTCATTGTCAATTGTCTTTTCATTTTCAAACGGAAGTGAATCTGACAATTTTTTTATTATTTGTCGAAAGCTTTCTTGAATTGTTTGAAGGATTTTAATTAGCTTGTTGGTTTAAGAATAATTAAAAACCCATTTGAGACAGATTTCCAATGATTATTAAAATGGGTAGTTATACTCATATCAGATAAGTAAAAATTTTATATATTAATTGAAGACGATCCGTTGTGTGTTATTATTTTAGGAACTAGGCATCATCTGCGATTTCAGCAATTCGTAGTGGAAATGAACATTGAGTGGAAATCAACTTTGAAGCTCGTATCGAAATGCAGCTTTCAGTTTGTGAGTGCTTCACTTCTAAAATCAAATCAAATCAAACTAAAAAGCATTTGTTTATAAGCCCCCTGCTAAAAGCAGCGCACAACGTTGGGTATTATGACATTACATATCATAGTTATAGATTACAATAACAACAAAATAAACAATAACGTCAATATAGCTGGAATACCGACAATATTGAAAACGTAAATATGAATTCTGAGCCACCGATCGGCTTGCCCGGCGGGCGAGGAAAACTTTCGAGATCTGGAATATGATGCAAGATTCATAAGCTGAATTAGAAAAATTTGCATCGCCACTTGGCAAATACCCGCAATTGCTTATACCATTTCCCAACAGAAATCCCTCATCGTCGGGAATGTCCAGGATGAAAAGGAAGGCAGACGATGGAGACGAGCGTTCTTCATATTTCTTGGGAAAGCCAGATGATATTGTGGAGAAGCTGTTTTAAAATGAAAGACGTGCTCGGAACCATGAATGATTCTTCCAAATATTGGAGTTAAAATTAAATAAACTTCCAAAAGATGTACAGAACCACCTAAAAATGGAAATTTTAACCAAAGTCCATTCAAGAGTAGTGGAATTAAAAATAAAACTTGAGAGTAGTACCATAGATAGATTGGAATACATATGTACTTTATTTGCCTACGGTAGTATTTTTGCAAATATAGTTTTACATTTAAAAATTTAGTTAGTCAGTAAGTTAATGTATTTACAGTTTTATAAAAAAACATACATAAAAATATTAATAACAAAAATATCATATGTTTTTCTCAAACAAATATCGGCATAATATGTCTCTTAATTGTTAACTGTTCTATATCCCTTTCCTTTAAGTGATCGTTCCGTTCAAAGAATCCATTTACCCTTCGATCGGCATACAATTCCCTAACCCAAAATCGTCGTATACCTTTTTCTTTTGTTTTTAAACTGTACGAACTGTCAAAATGACGCGACGCTTTCTTTTGGTCTTGTTCAAATCCTACACGCGTCCGCCGCAAAAAAACACCGTAGAACTGTCAAAGCGGCGCGACGCTTGCCGCGTTCATTGGACTCTAAGTTCTATCCAATTTTCCCTCTAGTAGAACTAATTTGAAAGTGAAGTCGCAAGTTTTTAGACTCCAAAATAAATATATCTTATATCTTAATAATGCTGACATTTTTCGCTGCAGCTTTCTGACATTGAAAAGACAAGTACTTTGTGAGATAAGACAAGTTATTTAATTTTGCTTGAAATTGGTTTCTATTCTTTTTTCCAATTTGAACTTCAATTTGATCCTTATTTCAATTTTGCCTTTCACTCTTTCTTTTTCTCTTTTTAAATATTGTTACGAAATTTAAATAAGCAGAAATCCGATCAGAAGATATTTGAGTTGGAAAACAGCATAGGCACGCAAAAATGACTAATCTCGGAATGTGCGTGCTAAAAATTCCCCATGACTGACGACGATGTGATCTGCCAATATATGACCTTTAGACAGAGGTCATGATCTAGAGAAGTGTGAAGTACAGTGAGTCGGATTGATGAACAAGAGACACTCGAAAGTAAGACAAAAAAAAAACACAAAAATCGGTATCCAAATCGGGCTGCGATAAATAAAAAAAATCAGTGGCTAAGCAGAAGAATAATTTTTTCATATTCCTGAAATATATTGTGAACGTTCTACGAGTTCAATAAAAAAGACCTGGTTTAATGGAAACTTGGACGAGTTTGTAAAAGTAAGTGGGAGTTTTTTTTTGTGCATGCAACTTTTTTTTCCCTTTCTTTGGATATAGAACAATTGCGAAGAAGGGGCACCATATACGTAAATACTAGTGATAATTTTAAATCATTTAGAACTGGTAGAAAATTGCCTTTAATTAAGTGGTGATGGAACCGAAGTTAAAGACCGAATTTTCGTATATTATAAAGCTCGCCTGGTGATGTTCAATTGCTGTCTCCTCTATTCTTTCTTTTTTGTGTGTGTGTGTGCGTGCAGTATATTTGAGAAATACTCTAGCTATCACGATAGAAGCTGCATCTCCAACCGCTCTTCACCGCGGCAAAATTGCTGGTGGTTTAACAAAAATCGCCATTGAAATAAATACACGACATAAAATTGTACGCCAGACTCCTACCTAGCGCGAAGTAATTAAAACAATCGCACGATAGAAGCTGCAGCTCAGACCGCTCTTCAGTGCGTCAGAATTGCTGGTGGATTAACAAAAATCGCATGACACAAATTGAACACCCGATTTGATTCCTCTCGAGCGCGACACAATTGTCGAAAAGCGTCGTAATTAGATGACATGACATTTTAAAACAACTCTCCGTGCATTTTTACAATTATTGTGACATTTTGAAATAACTTTTTTTGTAACATTGGTGTCAGGTGTGGGGTACTTTGATCCATTGAAGAAAGGATCCCCACTAAGAGTAGCTCCGCCCCACTACATCGATTTGAAACTAAAATCACCGCATAAGTACTAGTCATGTGGAATAACTTCACGGCCTATGAACGATCATTATTTGAGCCCAGTGAAGGAAATCAATTACCAATTACTAATAATTCGGCCAGTCCACCCAGTGGATCAGGCGTAAGCATGAGCACTTCCAAGCATAGCGATCCTTCACTTGTTGCTATAAGCCAACAAATGCAAAAGTTGACCATTCTTATGCAGGATCTCTCGAATCGGCTGCGAAGAGTTGAGATATCACACGAAGAAGCCGTGAGACATGCCATAGATGACTTGGCTAACCAACCTACTCCCATTACTCATGATCAGCCAACCTCACTTGATAAAAGCCAAAATGTCAACGATGAAGAGATACATGAATCTAGTCTTTCAGCCGATATTATCGAGCAAAATGCTAATGTCCCTTTACACGGACCTACTTCATCTACGCTTACAACTCACTCTCCAAGCCACTTGCCGCGAAGTGCTCCTCATACTCACCAGTCTACTCCCGATCCGAGTTTCATACGAAAGGATTACCCAGCTGTTACCACTTCAGCTCCTGAACGAGTCCCTCTAGAACCAACTCAAATTCAAGTGACGAAACCCTCTTTCAGTAAACAAAATGATGGAAATATTAACCGAGAAAATCATTTAGATGCCCCAGTCCCACCTATTTTGACTACACCACTAATGGAACCAACTCGGATCCGCCTCTTTCCGAAAGACTATGACGGAAAGCAGTCATGGGCCGATTATAAAAAGCATTTTGAAGCGGTTTCCCAAGCAAATAGCTGGTCAGCTGAGCTCAAAGCTCTCTACATAGAGGCCAGCGATCGGGAAACGATCGTCGCCTATTCTGAGGGAGCACAGAACAGGCCAAGGACTCAGCTCCAAAACACACTTTCCAGAAACCTCCCGGGCTAAATATGTCTGCATGGTAAAAGATGTAGCCATCTCGAGCACTTTGCCAACTACAAAAATGAAGACCGTGAGATGGTCTTCGAAACCTGTAGAGAGAAATATCGCTGAGTACGTCCAATGGTACAGTTACGATAAAGGCTACGGATTCCTCCAACGTAAAGACACTGGTCAAAAAGTTTTCGTCCACGCCAGTAATATACGGAAGACAAGACCCGTGTTGTTTCAGGATGAGGTGGTAGAGTTCGATGTAGTGTCTACAAAGAAAACGCCCAAGGCTCTAAACATTAGACCGGTATCCTCCGCCAAGCTACTGCAGACAGAAAAGCAGAAAGCTGTAGGTACCTCGCCTACGAGAACATTAAGTGTGAAATCTCCGGAAAAATCTATCTCAGGCCATAACAAATGTACTCACAACAGCAGTCAACAATATGACGATAATGATGATACTCTTCGAAAAGTTTCTGAGCAGCAACCTTTAAACTCGAATCCACTGACCTTGAGGGGCAAAAGTCAGTAGGTCTAACAGCCCCAAAACCAATTGATGTCATAATCAGTGTAGCCAATGCCAGTCATCACTTATGGCTTCTTGGCCGTATTAATGGGAAAACCTGTCGTTTAATTATTGACACAGGTGCTACCCAGACTATTCTACATCCACGAGTACTACAAAATTCAGAAATTAAGCCTCGTATGCTCGCTACTAATACTGTGATCAAAAGTGTAAATGGTAGCACGATCCCTGTAATTGGTCTTACTGAAATTCACCTGGAGATAGCAAACTTCTTTACTCGACACCCAGTCTTTGTAGCAGACATCTTTGATGACTGTATTGTGGGAATGGATTTCCTTATAAAATACCAGTGCTCCTTAGATATCAAGCATGGTAAGATTACTATAGCTGATGAGATTATTCAAATGGAACAGTTTCTTAAACAGCCCTGTGTAGCAAGTACTATCAGTGATATGCAACTACCACCGAACTCTGACTGTCTGATTAGGCTTACCACAACACTAGTGAAAGAGGAGGTAATTCTCTTGACTCCCACCGATAACCCACCCGAAGGACTCTACGTTGATTGTCTAATAGGGTGCATCAAAAATGGAAGCATTCTTGCCAGGGTATCGAATAACAGTACGAAGCCAATCTACCTTACTGCTTCGACCGCCATCGCATGCGTTGAAAATAACCCAGAAGTAATTTACTGCGAACGATTAATAAACCAGGACTTTTCACCGGATTTTATAGAACTTTTTCAGAGAAGTTCAACTGATTTATCAGACAACGCCAAAGAAAAACTTTGGACTCTCTTGTCCACCCATGTTGATGTATTCTCGTCATCGAAAAATGATCTAGGCCGTACTTCGCTTTTGCAGCACCGGATCAACACAGGAAATGCGATGCCCATTAAGCAACCTCCACGAAGAATCCCAATGTCGAGGAGATTAGAAGCTGAGGAAATACTCCAGCAGATGATTGAGCAGAACATCGTGCACCCTTCTAAAAGTCCATGGAGCTCCCCGGTGGTGCTGGTGCGGAAAAAGGACGGCTCTCTAAGGTTCTGTATAGACTACCGACGCTTAAATGAAGCTACGAAGAAGGACTCCTATCCCCTGCCTAGAATCGATCTAACCCTTGAAGCTTTCGGGGAATCTACCTGGTTTGCCACACTCGATCTACAATCAGGATATTGGCAGGTAAAAATGCATCCAGCTGACAAAGAAAAGACTGCTTTTACCATTGGCAGTGGGCTCTGGGAGTTCAACGTAATGCCGTTTGGCCTCACTAATGCTCCTGCAACTTTTCAGCGACTTATGGAGCTCGTGCTGGAAGGTATACCTTTTACAGTATGCCTAGTTTATCTGGACGACATTATCGTTCATGGAAGAAGTTATGAAGAACTACTTAAGAATTTAGCAACAGTTTTTCAAAGACTGAAACTCGCAGGACTAAAACTATCACCTACGAAGTGTCACTTATGTCGTAGAGAGGTTAAATTTCTGGGCCATATTGTCTCTGCCGCAGGTATCTCAGCTGACCCCGAAAAGATAAGCGCAGTTCGAGAATGGCCACTACCTACTTGCAAGAAAGATGTACAATCTTTTCTTGGCCTTTACGCATACTATCGGCGTTTTATAAGGAACTTTTCACAGATAGCAAAGCCTCTAACTAAACTCACCGAAAAGAATTCAAGATTCGAATGGAACCAAGACTGCAAAGCTTCTTTTACTGCTCTTAAAGACAAACTAACAATGTCGCCGATACTCACACAACCTAACGAAGGTGGGCTATTTATTGTTGACACTGATGCGAGTCAATTTGCCTGGGGAGCTGTATTGTCCCAAGTACAGGGAGATGAAGAAAAGGTGATCGAGTTCTACAGCAAGACGCTAAACAAACAGGAAAGGAACTACTGCGTTACACGAAAGGAACTCCTCGCAGTTGTGAAAGCTGTAGCACATTTCCAGCCCTATTTGCTTGGCCGCCACTTTTTGCTACGCACAGATCATGCCTCCTTGAGATGGCTCATGAATTTTAGAGAGCCCGAAGGACAAATTGCTAGGTGGATCGAGCGTTTACAGGAGTATGATTTTACAATTCAACATCGTCAAGGCAGTAAACACAGCAATGCTGATGCTTTAAGTAGACGACCGTGCTCCGCCCTTGATTGCCGATATTGCGCGCGATTGGAGGAAAAACAAACAGTCACAGTGCGGGTAACCACCATCCACCAAGAAATAGATCATCACCAAGAAATGGACCAACACCTGAGCATCGTAAGACAGTGGCTTACGACTGGGCAAGCCCCACGGAAAGAAGAAATCTGTGACCTGGACCCTATCCTGAAAGCCTATTAGAGTATGTACTCTTCGCTGGTTTTGGATAACAATGTCGTCTACCGCGTCTGCATCAACTCGACTGGAACAAACCATCAAATACTACTGCCCGAGTCACTGAAAGAAGAAGTATTGAAACTTCTACATAACAATCCTACAGGGGGCCACTTGGGAATAGAGCGTACTTTGGCTAAAGTCAAAGCCCGATATTATTGGGTAGGATGTTCAGATGATGTGCGAAACTGGTGTGAGCGGTGTCAAGTCTGCCAACAAAGGAACGGACCGAACAGGAAGATGAAGGCTAAACTACAACTCTACAATGTTGGCGCTCCTTTCGAGAGAATCGCGATTGATATACTGGGGCCACTACCGTTAACTACCAGACAAAACAAATATATCGTGGTAATGATGGATTATTTTACCAAATGGCCAGAAGCGATTCCACTGCCCAATCAAACCGCTGAAACAGTGGCAGATGCCCTGATTGAACAGGTATTCTCTCGATTCGGTATGCCGCTGCAGCTTCACTCTGATCAAGGGCGCAATTTCGAGTCCAACATCTTTCAAGAAGTCTTGAAAAAGCTGGGAATCGAAAAAACGAGAACAACACCACTACACCCACAGTCTGATGGTATGGTAGAAAGGTTCAACCGAACTTTACTTAATTACTTATCCAAGTTTATAGATGAAAACCAACGTGATTGGGATAATTACGTGCCTTTGGCATTGTTGTCTTATCGAGCAGCAGTCCACGAAAGTACACATCAGACACCGGCGATGATGACCTTGGGGCGAGAGCTCCGACTACCAGCTGACTTATGTATAGGAGAAGCACCTAATCGCAGAATAGAGAGCACGGATTATGTAGATAATTTGAAAGGCAAACTGCAAACAGTCTATCGACAAGTGCGTGAAAATTTAAAAAAGAATACTCGAAGCATGAAAGACAGATATGATTTATCAGCCCGAGCTAACCCGTTCAAGCTTGGGACAAAGTATGGCTGTACGCTCCGAAAAGAAGAAAAGGCAGATGTCCCAAAATGCAGAGGGATTGGGAAGGCATATACAATCACAAAAGTGCTAAGTGAAGTGGTGTATAGAATCACCAAAATCAACTCTACCAAAAATTGTGTAGTACATCGAAACCGACTAGCAGCATACCGAGAGCCGATTTAACATTAACCACAATTAAACATTCGAAATAAAAAGACAATTAAACGAAAAATGAACTCAATAAAAAAAAATGCGTACATCTTAGAATTAACATTAACCACAATTAAACGTTCGAAATAAAAGACAATTAAACGAAAAATGAACTCAATAAAAAAAAATGCGTGCATCTAAGAATTAACATTAACCACAATTAAACATTCGAAAAAATGCGTACATCTAAGAATTAACATTAACCACAATTAAACATTCGAAATAAAATGACAATTAAACAAAAAATGAACTCAATAAAAAAAAAAAAAAAATGCGTACATCTAAGAATAACATTAACCACATTAAACATTGGAAATAAAATAATTAAAGGAAATATGAATTCAATAAAAAAATAAAAAAAAAACAAAAAAAACCACTCATAGTAGTCAAATGGTGCCCTTCCTCGCAAAAGAGCAAGCAATAAAAAGGGCGAGTTAGAGGCGCCCTTTAAGTAACCTCTCCAAGGAAAAGAGTCAAAGAGGAGGAAATGCCTCGGACTCCACTATTCCCTTTGCGTGCTGACGATTGACCAGATTCCTTATAAGATGACACTCTCTGGCCTACTCTTAACCCCACCTGAAGGAAAACGATTTATTTTTCTATTCAAAGAGGCGGCGTTCCGCCACCTGTTGCAACAAGTGACGATTATTAGACAAGTGGACCTTCACCATGATCACAAATCGTGATTCTACATCCCAAATAGAATACGAGCTGAGGACAGCTCTAATTTTGCGACGGGGGCAGTGTTACGAAATTTAAATAAGCAGAAATCCGATCAGAAGATATTTGAGTTGGAAAACAGCATAGGCACGCAAAAATGACTAATCTCGGAATGTGCGTGCTAAAAATTCCCCATGACTGACGACGATGTGATCTGCCAATATATGACCTTTAGACAGAGGTCATGATCTAGAGAAGTGTGAAGTACAGTGAGTAGGATTGATGAACAAGAGACACTCGAAAGTAAGACAAAAAAAAACACAAAAATCGGTATTCAAATCGGGCTGCGATAAATAAAAAAAATCAGTGGCTAAGCAGAAGAATAATTTTTTCATATTCCTGAAATATATTGTGAACGTTCTACGAGTTCAATAAAAAAGACCTGGTTTAATGGAAACTTGGACGAGTTTGTAAAAGTAAGTGGGAGTTTTTTTTTGTGCATGCAACTTTTTTTTCCCTTTCTTTGGATATAGAACAATTGCGAAGAAGGGGCACCATATACGTAAATACTAGTGATAATTTTAAATCATTTAGAACTGGTAGAAAATTGCCTTTAATTAAGTGGTGATGGAACCGAAGTTAAAGACCGAATTTTCGTATATTATAAAGCTCGCCTGGTGATGTGCAATTGCTGTCTCCTCTATTCTTTCTTTTTTGTGTGTGTGTGTGTGCAGTATATTTGAGAAATACTCTAGCTATCACGATAGAAGCTGCATCTCCAACCGCTCTTCACCGCGGCAAAATTGCTGGTGGTTTAACAAAAATCGCATGACACAAATTGCACACCAGATTGCTCTCCAGCGCGACACAATTGCTGCGGCCATTGAAATAATTACACGACACAAATTGCACACCAGCTTGCTCTCCAGCGCGACACAATTGCTGCGGCCATTGAAATAATTACACGACATAAAATTGTACGCCAGACTCCTACCTAGCGCGAAGTAATTAAAACAATCGCACGATAGAAGCTGCAGCTCAGACCGCTCTTCAGTGCGGCAGAATTGCTGGTGGATTAACAAAAATCGCATGACACAAATTGAACACCCGATTTGATTCCTCTCGAGCGTGACACAATTGTCGAAAAGCTTCGTAATTAGATGACATGACATTTTAAAACAACTCTCCGTGCATTTTTACAATTATTGTGACATTTTGAAATAACTTTTTTTGTAACAATATTTTCCTCTGTGGTTCTTATTACATTTTTGATTCGTAACTAACAGTTTCTTATTAGTTATTTCTCTTTTATATTTGAATTTATTGTCACTATAATAGCTTTTATGTTGCGAAATTATTCTTAAAATACTTTGTCACAAGGCAATGACCTCCTTTGTATGCACCACTTTTGTAGTACAAATCGTGATTTCCGAAGTATTACAGCATACTAATTTATAGCAACTAAAACTCATATCTTGTATGAAGAAAATCGTTGCGGTAGTAAATAATTAGATTTGTAAGAATCTGTATTCTGTCGCCATGACTTTTAATTTAAATAAAAAAAATAAATAAATAAATAAGTAAATCTGGTATCAACTCTTCTTCTTTGCTATCCTCTGTACAAGATATGCTGTAATTCACGAAAACTTCATTTTATCTGCATTTCATTTCATATAGACAAACTTTGTTCACCCAATACGGGGACGAAAACATTTCGCCAAAAAGTTCCAATCAATGACCAACGTGTATCCTCCTCTCGGTAACAACATTTTTAATTGGTATATACACCGAATTCGTCTTCCTTAATATAGAGATTTACATTTTCTTCTAAAATCGTTAGAATTTTTTTCTTATCCAAGTAAAAACTTCGTTTCTTCTGTTAACTCTCCTAGAAGAGTGATGATGGACTTCTTTCAAAATTCATCAAGAGTAAACGAAGTTCAAATCGATATCTGTTTGTGAATGGTTGACTCGTACAGTTGAGGTAATTTTGCATACAGTTCTGGTGGATTTCTACATTCGACATTAAATCAGCAGGAGTTGGTCAATCCCAGCTGATAAATGCGGTATTCATAAAAGTTCTATCATTGCTGCAGCTTGAGTTCTTGCATGGGCAAAAGCAACAGCATTCATGAAAATCGAATAAACAATTAGGCATAACACTATTTTTGTTGATTAGCTTGTATGTGCTGATATACGACCATTTCAGTAGTTTCACTAGCTCTGAAGAACATTGCTGTAATAGTTTTGCTTTAGCCACGAAGGGTTTTCATATTCCATATATCGTCATAACAACTGAGAATTTCGGGCAAAGTACCATACATACATGGTTTATTACCAAACCAAATAATGGACCAATAATCGAATTATCTCTTAGTCCCTTGAGTGTAGACAGATTTCGAAAAAGTTGGGTGTTTGATATACTACGAATATTAAAAAAAAAAAAAAAATAATTCTGATAAAGCAAATGATGATATCTCGATATGTTTGTAGTTTCTTTCCAAAAGCAAATATTGAAATCTCAATGAACGCAAAATTTTGTTGTCTTGCTATCATTATCCTTAGAACCTTAAGTTCAACCTGAGAATTTCTTGAAAAGAAGAAAAACTGTTGTCGGGACTTATAGTTAAAATTTGTAATCAGAAAAGGGTTTTAAAATACTTCATTTCATCTCACTGCTGCAAAGTGATGCAAGCAACTATCAAGATTTTTCCAGATAACTTCCTTTGTGCTTATAATATTTTTATTAAGGATTTTTTGAAAGCATATTGTTTTCAGAGTTTTTCTTAAATAATAATAATAGACTACACGAATGTCAATACCTATAATAATATTGATAAAAAAAGTTTTCTGAGAATAGAGTCTTAAGTATTCTCTATGGAATAAAAAAAATAGGACACAAAGAAAAAAAACTCAGTGTCTTCTTTATTTCCACACCAATCTGTATGACAAACAAACCAGAGAACTGCAGAATCTTATAAGCAAAACCAACAACGACATCAAATCGACACCAAATTCCTTATTCTTTTGCTCATTAAGAGAGGAAGAGAATTATACCCGATATCCCATTCCAGAGTTAATTGCTACCACTAACCAATAATAATCCTTTCTAAATAACATTCATGACCCTTCTTTTCTTTTTCTACCCTTATATTTCTATTACTTGTGCATAAAAAGATTACTTGTTTTACCTAATACTTCTTGTCCTTGTATAAATTACGTTTTTCTTTCTTTTTCTCGTCATTTTCTTCTTTTGTCCAGTCCCTTTTTAGAAAAAAAGAGAAGCTACTAATTCTAAAAGTAAATTTCCAGGATCCAAGAGATTACCTTGGTCTGAACCTTTTAAAACATTCAGAATCAATTTTGTCATCAATCCTACCCCCGTAGTATCATCAAAGCTCTCCTGAGGGATTTAATCAATTTTAACCATTTAGACAAGACTTCAGGTATCATCCTGAAATCCATATCCCAGAGAAACATACATGTACATACATACTCAGTACCCCTGTTAGGAAGGACACATAACATAATAAACCCACATCAAATAAAAAATATTTTACATAGAATCAGAATTGGAAATATCCCCGAATGGTTAGCTTGAATGAAAGTAGAATTTTTCCTTAGCTTTCTCCATTCATCCTGTCATATTTCCTCTCTCGTCTACCGCGAAGATTAAGTTTCATCAGGACGATTTGCATACAAAATCGATTCCCTGGGAAGTTTACTTGACTGCATTTGTTTTTTGCTTGAGAAAATTCAGAGCTCTATTTGTTTTCACGATTTGGCATTATGGTGATGGCTTACGGGGTGGAGTACAATGACAGCATTACATCTCATAAAAAATATTTCCTAACAAGGGGGGTGGAGAATAAAGAGTCCCGGATATTTAACTCATGAGAGAGTGGATGCAATTTAAGGCCCCCCGCATTCGTTTAGAATTTTATTGCACGTACCTCGGTGTTTGACATTGGAAGAACAACCTTAAGAGGCTGTTTGCAAAAAGGAGAGCGTGCAAATTTCCAAAGCGGTTGGTAACTCGGTGACATGTCTGCATTTAAGTGACACTTTGAAGAGAGTCAAGTGAGTTAACACGAGTAATGAAACTTTCAGAAAACATCAGAAAAAAACGTTACCAGAACGGTTAGGATCTTTTAAGGTTCCTTCAATTTGATTTGAGAATAGATTTCCCGGAGATAAGCGTGTTCGTGAAATAATGAAGGAATTTGTGGTGTGTAAATTCATAATTTTAGTTCAGTAGTGTTTTACTTTTTTTTCATTTAACTAGAAAATTGTAAAATTCCCAAAATGATATTTGTATGTAGATGAATGTGTTCCAAAATTTCATATTTCCATTTTGTTTACTGGACGCAGCAGCATGAACATGATATTAGAAATTGTACAGATTCAGTTGTCAGATTGTGATAACATACCGTAATTGGGCTACATACATTATCAAAAAAAAAAAAATTTGAGCAAACGAAATTAAAAAAAAAAGAGAAAAGAAGCCGAAGGCGTATCTAGAAAAAAGTTCGAAAATTCTGAGAAATCCATAAAATTTCTTATTTTCAAAATTATTTAGGGTTTTATGTGTCTTCTTGTGTAAAATTTGATGAGACAAACTTTTTTCGACAATACATATCTCCAACAAAACACATATCGAAATCCGAGTTTTTTAAAGCATTTTCTGAAAAAAAAAAAACTGGTTGATATTTTGTCATCTCTTGTGGAGTTTTAAAAATTTATAAATAAATAAAATAAATAAATAATAATAAAAATACAACATGTTTTCAACTACAGCACTAATAATATTATTGGTAAACGTAACAGCAAAATAATAAAACAAATAATAATAGAAATATAAACTTAATTAATTATAAATAATTTATAGTGATATTATTAGCACTATGAAAGAAGAAAGAGCAGGTTGAACATAGTTAGGGTTCTGTACAATAACAGGAAAAACCGGAAGCCTTACAAGATTGCTAAAAAAACTTAAAAAATTGGTTGTAAAGATTGTCCGAAAAAAACCGACTCCTCCCCTGATCTTGTAGGTTCCTAAAGCTAAAATTTTCATATTATCAGAGTTAGCAGGCATGTAGTAACACTTTCCTTCCGGATTGCACACCCGATAGTTAAAAAAAAACCGCTATAAAAAATAAAAGTGATAAACTATTTTCTTCTGTAATGTCCACACTATCGAAATCAACATCTGGAGTAAGACACACCAATGAATAAAAGAATAGTAATTTAAAAATAGTATTAATTAAAAAGAGAGTTGTACCTATAAAAACAATACAACCCGGATGTAAGAAAATAATCTTACGAGGAATTTTACAGCACATGAATCCATAAATTTTCATATTTCGGACACAATGCTATTTTAGGTCTGCAACGAACTAACTGGCGCGTAGCCAGGTGCTGGAGAATCAGGACCAGTAGTCCAAATCAACGTTGCTGCAACTTCTCGCAGATTGTCAAGTCGACTTAATATCGACTCGGTATCAAGGTCCCGCCTTTTTCCAAGTTTAGTACCAGTGCAGACTGTCATACGGACAACATGGACTGATGAAATGGTTATCAACATAATGAACAGCTTGCAGCGGTTCCCATTGCAGAATAAGGACGGCTTGATTTGATTCTTAATATATAAAGCTCCGAGGTTACTCAGTCCTACTCTGACTGATTAGTTAGCAGCGATTGGACCGTTACTAGGTTTAGCGATTTGGTTAATCCGTTCCCGGATTTAACTCTCAGACATCGGTTTCCTGCATCAAGTAGCGAAGATGAGCCCACCGGTCAGCATTAATCAACTTTGCTAACCTCGCAGTGCACTTCCGCTACTGTTTTGATAGTTATAAACGTTATAAACTCACCAAATACAGCAAAGTCACTACTGTGTTACACTGTTTTGTGTTAATTTCTAAGACAACTCTTAATGTGAAACTACACGCCGATAGACTTTGGTCTATACAGACCAAAAGACCCGTGGATACACTTCGGAGATGTGTCTCTAGCGACCTTTTAGTTCTGTGGTCTCCCGTCGTGTATTTTCAAACAGACAGGTCTCCAGGTCCTGTCTCCGAAGTTTGTTTATATGTCATCTTCAGGTCTCCAAAAAACAAATGGATAGCTCCGAAGCACTAGCTAATGTATGTTAAGATCCCGATCGGAGTTTTAAAAGAGGAGATTATCTTGGGCACCTATTAAAAGGCAAACCTCTGGCGGGTCAACGCAAAAACCAATTATGACCTGCATGACAAGAACAGGATAAAAAAAGATCCTAAATGGTAGTAGAACTGATAGCAGGAGTCTAATAGGGGTCATTAGAAGTCATTCTTGCGCCATAGGAGATCATGCTAGTAGACTGGAAGTTGCGGCGAACGATTTCTACAGGAGTGTATGGATTTGGGAAAAATTGAAACCATCCAACACGTACATTGTTAACTTTTCTGTACGTAATGAAAAATCGCAAAGTGATACTTGAACTAAGCAAGAAAACTGCTGGAGTAGGATGTATTTTTATCAAAGGTATTTGAAAAATTACAGTGTCAAATCCATTAAATAATTAACTAACAAGTAACCGGGATATCGTCCGAATACAGTGTACGTGAATGAGCCACTCATTGACAGTCGAACTGAACTTGGTCGAACTTGCTTTGACCTTTCTGAAAGTAAACATTTCATAGTTCGAAGAGTTCAGTGAAACTTTGTAAGATTTACGGCCGGTTTCACAGTCAAGACTTAAGCTACGGCGATGGATTAAGCCTAGGCTTAATAAATATTTCGGTTTGACAGTCAATGCTTAGATGACATTACTGGCTTATGGCAAGCCCTTACTTAAGCCCGTCATCTCGAAAGCTTAAGCCTCATATATTGCTAAATATTATAATTTTGGTTATTAAACGAACGTACATATTTCAAAAGTTTTACTTTAAAACTAAATCGAAAATAGTTATCTAGTTAGCAGTTTTGAGTACTGTCTGGCAGCTAGTTACAGCATTCCATTTGATGTTTTAGGAAGAAACCAAGCAGTGAGTTATTTATCTAATGCAGAGGATATAAGCGACCAAGAAATATATAATAAAATATCACAAAGTGTGACCCGTGAAAAAATTTTAATTATAATAATTATAAATTATAAAATTATAAATTATAATTATTGTATTCTAGGTTGAGACTGTCAAAACATTCGACTATGATGATTTTGGATCTGAGAAAAAATTAACTCACTGGTAAAAACCGCGCAGTTTAAACAATCGAGTGATAACAATATTTTATTTTGATGGCTTTTTCTTCATAGATATTCAAAATGTCAATTTTCCTTTAAAAATTTACAATTACCGCAGTGCTGCGGTTTAACTAAACCTCTGCTGACTGAGTACTGTGAAACCGAGTAGGCTTAAGTTCTGGGCTTAAGTCACGCCCGTGCCCGTGTAACCGGACATTTCTGATTTTAATACACATTATGTATTTGAAATTGTGTTGTTTCAGAAGCTTGTAGTGTATAGTTTTATTCTGTTCAGGGTTTTGTGAAATTAAAGCAGTTAAGCTCTTAATTTAACATGATGAATTGTGCGGTTCAATATTGCAGAAAGAATCACCGAATTTCCAGGAGAAAATCGTTCTTAGGCAAGTAAAGATATTAAAAAAAAAATATCATCTTGTTTTATGATTATTCGTGACATTTGTTTTTAGAATATATAGTATACTACAGAAACAGATCATGTGCGATTTGTTTATTCGATAAATGTCAGAAGGTTTCATGTTTTCAATGACAAGCCTATATTTCTTTTGCCTAAAATAAAGGGCGCTAACGATTTGTTTATTTTACACAGCAGTTTGGATTATAAAAATTCCGCCTTTTAAAATGCCATGATTTCAATGCTGCCATGGCTAAATCAATACAAGCACAGCACACTAATATATTTCGCGAGTGGCTTAAGTTCATTATGCCACTTCCTTATTAGTTATTCAATGGTTCAACCGCTTTATTTCAAATCATACAAAGATTTTGGTGGTTACAATGGACGTAAGTTGGCCGTACTCTTTCTTTTTAACTTTTTCAAGCTTTTCTTTGACTATCTTTTAAGTACTTCCCAACCTGTATTCTGTAATTAAAGGAACTCTTAATTACTTTGTACTGGTAATACAGGTGTTTCACCCTCAGGGTTCATTTCTGTGCCCTTTACTTGTTCTTATATTTATATTAATGTTTAATTGTATTAGGTTTTCATAAATCCATTTATGTATGTATTCCACAAAAAAGTATTTCAGTACACATGCAAAACTAATTCCAGGACTCTTACTAATTAGTTAGTTAGTTTATTCAAAACTGCATAAAGAATTTAACCCAGCTAATATATTTCTACTTAAGGAATAGCAAGGCAACAAATTAATAAAATGTATTTTAGGAAAGGACCCAATAAAAAGCGCGCGTATATAAACGAGTTATATACATATGCGAACAACATTTTACATCCTCCGCTAATCTAGTACTAACTTATTCTTTCTGTCAAATGAAAGGTAACATGCTTAAAAAGTATGTGTGAATTATATGGTGGCAAGATAACTCATTGCGCTTTGAAATTGGGTGATTGTTCCCCCTTTTTTGCCTGGCGGCATATGAATAAACCAAGTAAAAATTACATGAAGTAGAGATTTCTCGTCTAACAGACTGAAATTTATTGAAAATAAAATAATTTCAATAAATTTACAAAATGCATTTTAAGTGCAAAAAAATTATTGAACTTTTCGACCCAGCGATCAGAGAGGTCTCATCGGTATGGTTATCTCTGATCGCCTACCATAGAAGTTCAATGTTGGAGGTTGGTTTTTATAAAAAGTATTTATATGAGCAATTGGTGTGACCTCCAATATTGAACTTCTATGGTAGGCGATCAGAGATAACCATACCGATGAGACCTCTCTGATCGCTGGGTCGAAAAGTTCAATAATTTTTTTGCACTTAAAATGCATTTTGTAAATTTATTGAAATTACTTTATTTTCAATAAATTTCAGTCTGTTAGACGAGAAATCTCTCCTTCAGGTAACATGCTTCTTTAGTTTGGATTATGTTTTATTTAAGGACTCGTAAGACTTCACCACACTACTGGAAAATTTGAAATAAGCGTGCCTTCATTTTTCCCGTACACACAATTAGATATTATGAAAATGCTTTGTTATAAATGGACATTTTCGAACCAGTATTACATATGTACTACATACATATGTACTTATTTATATGCCGCAAGAATATATAAAACTGAATTTCGTAGCTTTTAAATCAGCACTTTTTTAGTAATCAAGGGATCATAAAAAGCACTCTCCTCCATTGTGTGCTTAGTCAAGGCAATAAAATAGCTCACGCCTCCGAATCAGCAAATTACCTTTCGTGATTACATTTCGGCAGGAAGCAGAAAGTTCAGCCCAAGTAATGTCGTTTGTGGGGCAGGAAAATAAACTGCAGATTCTTTTAATTTTATTTGCTTAGTCAGAGTGTAATAAATTTCTTATCAGATTGAGTTGCAAAAATTACGACGCCTATTCGTCGTCCCCATCGTCGACATCGTCATCATAGTATAGTCAAATTTTCACCTGTCGCATTCTTCTAAAACCTTTTATAGATATGGCAACCAAAGTAGCGATATCAATTTAAATTTTGGAGAGGAGTATGGGAATGGGAGTCGTTAAATTGTTTAATTTTTATTGTTCTGTATTATTGGGAAATTTACCACTCGATAAAAAAAATTTTTATTTGGCTTGGGAAAATAATAATAATTTTTATGTTCATCCTAAATCGAGTTTACAGCTGCTAACTCGAGGAGACACTTCTGAATCAGGATGAGGATATTCCAGCTTGTAAAATCTGTATATCGTGACGTTTCTATTGCTCATGTTGATGAATTCATAGGTGTATCTTAGCACGATATTTGTAGTTAACTGCCAATTTATACATTTATCTCAGCACTGGAATGTTTTACCAAGAGGGCAAAGGTAAAGCCCTTCTTTTACAAAGTCCAATATCTTATTTTTCCTTATTGCCTTGTTGATTCAAGACAATGAGATAGTCTCAGAACATATATAGATTGAAAAGTAACGACTTCTTGCTATTTCAGTTTCCGGTATCTATAAAATCGAATTGACTTACTGTCGAATGATACATTGATTGATACATTGATACATTATATTTATTATTTATTTTTATAATTTTGAAAACTCGCGATGTAAGAGAATTACGAATTATTTCAATTTTAATCATAATAATAATATTTGTATCTATTTAAACAAGTCTAAAATATTTAGTTAGTTTTTAGTGTTAATTACTTAGATTTAAAAAGGGGAATGCACAGTTTTCATACAACTTTAGGCTGACATCAACAAACATGTCTTAGACATATATCAAATGATGCACAATGATAATCTGAACATATTTCATTAACACTGTTTATTTCAATTAAGCGGGGGAAAGCTTTGGCGATCAGATGTACGTTGAGTGATCTTTTATACTTCACTTGTGAGTTGTGAAAAATGACTTCCTGTGAGAATAATATTCACAACAAAGCACCAATGGCTATAGAAGAAAGACCTGTAAATATATATGCGAAAGGTAGCAGCTGGGGTGTCTGTGGCCCAAGTGCATGTAAATGCGTTTTCCGGCTACAAAAACGTCCTGAGAAAGTTTTTGTAATCAGTAAAAGAGTACACCACCCGATAGTACTCGGCGAGACCTTTAATTTGATATGCAACATATGGTATTTTAGCGGTGGGCGGGGGTGCTCCCCCGCCGTGGGTTCCACCCCCACCATAAAAGTATGCACAGAAAAATTTTCTTCCACGAATTGGGAAAGTGCTGAGGCGAACAATGAAACCCGTTCGTTTTCCGATCGGACATAACCCTACCCAGTTAGAGCCGATCAAAAGTACGAAAAATCTCAGTTCGAATAAAATAAGAAAATACTAAAAAAAAGTGAGTATGGGTATGCCTATAAGCAGCTAATTAAGCATCCGAGTATAGCAGTGTGAGTACTCAAATTTATTTTCAAGACCTAAGGAATTCGACTCTGCACTAGCTTTTCCAAAATGTTTTAAATACCCTAAAGTTCATTTCTGTCTTTAATCTTAATGCAATTTAGGAAACGTTGGAATCTAAAAGCATCCGCTGACCTAAACACATACGGTTGAACATCTCTGGTGTAGTTGACGTGCACAGTTTAAGTAATTTGGCACCATGTTGAACTTAATTTTAAGGCTGTAGATAAAAACATTTACCATTATTCCGTGTTTCACATTGAGCCACTGTACAGTGTCCATCATGCATCTTATGGGAGTATATCTATCAGATCTTAGTGTAATTCGCATTGCCTTTCTCTGCAACTTCTGAAGATAATTTAATATTTGTTGTTTACTTAAAAATAATATAGTCGAACTGTAGGTATTCAAAATGCGGTTTGACAATATTGTATTATATATAGCTAATAATTGCTGTATAGGTTAAACATTTCTTCTGACTCTCCTCATATACTCATATGCACTCGTAGTATTGCCGCATGTACTGTGAACTTTAGCCAACAGTCAATCACAACCCCCATGTAATTGAATTCCTTTAACACTTCTATCATAACTCTGTCCATACTCAGTCTGAGCTCCTCATCTCCATTTACCAACATTGCTTTTGTTTTCCTGGTATTAAGTGTTAGTTTATTTGCTTTTAACCAGAAACATAATCTGTCCAGATCTTCTTGTACTAACTTAAATTGTATTTCACTGATAATATTGCATGCTATATACTATAAACTAAGGTATCATCCACAACTTCTAAATTCGCATGCTTAACCGCTGTGCCTACGCCATATTTATATACATTGAGAGGAGAAATGTTTCCAAAATGGATCCTTGGAATACTCCCAAATCCACATTAATGGTGATATAGCCTGACTGACCTTTTTTCTCTGAATGAGTGGAAGAAGAAGAAGAATTGTTATCTGCAGTTGTCATTTTTTACTTTGCTACAAATTATAATAAAAATTTGGAATAAAATATTAAAAAATTGTCTTTTTCGTTGCGCAACTCTACACTCTATTGGGACATATTTAATATATATTGAAGAAAGCTTTCCCGGATACCAGCTCCAGAAATAAGAGATCAGATTGGTTTAGTTGCAGTGTTCCTGTGTAGTTCTTCGATCAATATTTACGTGACTGGTATGATCATTTGTATATGACGCAGTGCTCCTGTGCAGTTCTTCGATCAATATTACGAGATTGGTATGATCATTTTTATATGACGCAGTGTTCAACATTATCCGGTAAATAAAATATGCATAATATTCAACATTACTAACAATCGCTTCATTGAATTTTTGTGAGCAACATCTGTCAAATTTTACAAGACTTCTTTCCTGTTGTGCCATCTTTCCTTGAAATTTAGCTACTGAAGATCAACCAAGCGCCTAAGGTTCTGCAATTGGAAGTCAACCTATATGTACATGCCTCACAATATTGGACATATATAATGGCCCCAAAATGTGCTACATGTTCAACAAGCGTAACTAAATCTAATAGAGGTTTAAAATGCGTGGACTGTCAGAAATCTTTTCACTTTGCATGCACTACCATTAGCAATGACCTGAAAAAAGGTATCGAAAATGGCGCAGTTGCCTTTCGTTGTTCGACCTGTTCTGTGAGTAACGTGAATGCATCCATTATTGGTGGGGATTCTGATTCAGAAGGTGGTACGTCCGATATTATGGATGTCGTGAATCGTATGTTGCAAGAGATTGAAGGTATTAAGCTAAAGCAAGCTGAATTCAATAAGTCAGTTAATGAATTGGTTACTGGTTTTAATGTAATTAAAAAAATGGCTGTAACTTTGGATGACCATAATAAGAGGATTATGACCTTAGAAGACGATAAGATAAAGTTAAATAAAGAACTGTCGGAAGTTAAGGAAAGACTATCTACAATGGAAGAGAAAAATTTAACAACATTTGTGGAAATTTACAATGTACCTATAGCTCAGGACGAAAATATTATGGAACTAGTAAAAAAGATTCACGGTGTTCTCAAACTCCCATTATCAGATGGTGATATAGTAAAAGCGTATCGTTCAAGAAGAAGGACGGCAAGCAAACCAGTCGTGGTTAAGTACAGCTCAGAATATGTTAGGGATCGTGTTCTTGCAGCAGCTAGCCTGAATAAAAACCTTAGCTCAAGTCAATTAGATTTCTCTGAGAATCGTAGGTTATATATAAATGAATTCCTGTCAAAGTCCAAAAAAGCACTACTTTATAAAGCGAAAGTATTCAAAACTGATAATAATTATAAATACCTGTGGGTGAAAAACAGCAGAATAGACTTAAAAAAAGATGATAACTCAGTTCCTATTGTCGTCAAAGGTGAAAACACTTTTAATCTCCTCTCAAATAAACATTAGTCTTAACTTCTTTTACATCTATATCTCAAGCAATGGTAATGAATATTTTTTATCAAAATGTTAGGGGCCTACGTACTAAAACCGAAGATGTCAGGCTGGAGATATTAGCCAACAATTTTGATATTATTTGTTTTACAGAAACCTTTTTACAGGAAAATATCAACAGTGGTGAACTATTTGATGAGCGCTATACAGTGTATAGAAGGGACCGTGATCTTTCTTTGCCTACATCAAAGAAGGACGGAGGTGGTAGTCTTGTTGCTATAAACCGTAATTACAATTCCAGTCGTATGCAATCCTTTGAAACAGAACATGAGGATATTGCAGTAATGATTAAAATAAATAATACATTTCTATGCATTTGGTGCATATAGATTCCACCGCAGAGTCCGTATGAATTATATGACCGTGTCTTTTCGAATATTAGTGAAAAATCTTTAACTTTACCATCAAATTCCAAAATCATCATTGTTGGTGACTTCAACCTACCCAATTTAAACTGGTCTTTTGATAATGTTAATAATTGTATGTGGTTTTCAGAAAATGTTAATCGCATATCAACCTCCCTTCTCAATAATATGGGATTTTGCGGTTTGAAACAATATAATGATCAAGTAAATTGTAATGGAAGAATTCTCGATTTAGTCTGGTCAAATGTAACAAACAATGAAATTTTAGTGTCATCTTCAATATCAACATTATCTCGAATTGATCTTCATCACCCTCCTTTGGATATACGTTTTTCAATAGAAAAACCCCACTATATCGCTGAATACAAGAAGAAAAAACGGAAGTTTCAATTCGCTGATTATGATGCCATTAATGAATATATAGCTTCATTTGATTTTTCAAGTATCTTTTCAGAGAACGTTGATTTGTCATTTGTAAAATTTTATGACGTTCTAAATCATTGTGTAGTAAATTTCGTCCCAGAATCTGTCAGTAAAAATAGAAAATATCCTTCGTGGTATACAAGAGAATTAGTAACTGCTCTCCGATTAAAAAACAAGTTTCGGCGTATGTATATGAGGTATAAACATCCAGAATTATACAAGACATTTTCGTTCTTGAGAAATCATTCTAAGCGATTGCAAAGAATGTGTTACGACAATTTTATTAGTTCTACTGAATCTTCTGTGCAGAGCAATCCAAAGCGTTTCTGGGCTTTTAGTAAAAGCCTGAAAACATCCAACTCTTATCCTAAAGAAATGAAACTTGGTGACAGTATATCTGCCACACCAATGCAGACTTGTGAAATGTTCTCAACGCATTTTAAATCGGTATATTCTCTCAAAGCTAGCGTTACTAATGATTTACACAATTCTTTACTTTACAGTAACGTTAACTCCATTCAACTATATCATGTTACGCCTCAGAGTGTAGCAAGTGTAATCAATCAACTTGATATTAATAAAAACCCTGGTCCTGATGGTATACCCAATATATTTTATAGAAGATGTGCTTCGACAATTGCAGAACCTATTAGTGAATTGTTTAATATATCTATTAATCAAAGGATATATCCAACGATTCTGAAAGAGTGTTTAGTTACACCAATATTCAAATCAGGAGACCCTAAATTAATATCCAACTATAGACCAATATCAATTTCAAATAGTTTAGCGTTAATATTTGAAAAAATTACATATAATCAACTATTCCCTCAATCTAAAAATTTGATTAACCAAAATCAACACGGTTTCTTTCCGGGACGATCTACAACCTCAAACCTGACTACGTTCACAGACATCGTAGCGGTTGCATTGGATGAGGGCAAGCAAGTGGACTCTATTTATACTGACTTCTCTAAGGCCTTTGATAAGATTCAACACAGAAAAGTACTCATTAAAATGGCCTGCATAGGCTTCGGTAAGAATACCATTCAATGGTTTTCCTCATATTTAGATGGACGACACAGCGTTGTAGTCGTTAATGGGTTCGAATCACTGGCCTTTGAGCAAACTTCAGGTGTCCCTCAGGGCACCATCCTCGGCCCATTTATCTTTCTTATTTATATAAATGATCTTCCAATAAATCTGGATTCCAATTGCCTGCTCTACGCAGACGACGCTAAAATTTTTCGTGTCATTAGTAATTTTGAAGATTGTACTCGATTGCAAGAAGATATAAGTAAGGTTGAGAAATGGTGTGTCGAAAACTATTTACCATTAAATATAACCAAATGTAAACAAGTTTCTTTTAGCCGCAAAAGGGACACTATCAAATTTGCATATAAGCTGTGTAGTACCACATTAGAAAGGGTCTCTGAAATTAAAGATCTGGGAGTGGTTTTTGATGACAAACTTTTGTTTTCTTGCCATATTAATTATATTGTAAGTAAATCCTTTAAATTGCTTGGATTCATTTTCAGAACCTGTAAATCTTTTAAAACAACTTTCTCCCATATTGTATTGTTCAATTCCCTAATACGCAGTTTATTAGAGTACGCGACCCCTGTGTGGAACCCTTTTTATAAAACATATATTGAGCAGTTGGAACGACCATTAAGGAAATTTACAAAATTTCTTATTTTTAAACTGTTTGGTTTAAGTGCTGTTGAATATCCTATAAGGTTAAGTATGCTTTTTATTACATCTCTTGAAAAGCGTAGGATGTACATAGATGAAATATTTTTGTACAAAATCTTACATGATTATCTGGATAGTCCGCATCTGCTTGCCGAAATAAATTTCCATATACCCTCAAGACCATCACGAGTCCCGCCTTCAACATTTGGTTTGGCTACTGCTAAAACAAATTTAAAAACTAAATCACCACTATATAGAGCTCAAAAGAATCACAATGTATTCTTTAATCACATAGACATTTTCGGTCAGTATAGCCTCTATCAATTTAAAACTTTAATATTGAGTGAGATAAAGTGTATTTCGACCTGAAACGACTGCTTATTCTACTCCCACACTTTTCAATATGTATGTATTATATAGTAGTGCTCTATTGAATTTACATTTATATTTTAGCTATAGTGCAGTTAGACAATAATTATTCCATAATTTGGCTCCTTTCTAATAATCTGAACCTTTTAATATTTTATTTTTTGTAAGAACTAGTTATATTTTCATTTTATTTTTTTTTACGTTTTGCTTTAGTACTTTTAGAAATTTTGCTTTTTCTCTTTTTTTCTTTTTTTATTTTTCATTAGTTTTTATAATTTAGGACTTACTTTTTACTTTATTCTTCTTAATTTTGCATTATTTAATTTATCATTTATCATTTAACGGTAGTTATATAAATGGATTTAATCTGTATGCTATCGTCTGAACTTATAAAATAAATAAATAAATAAATAAATTCTTCCGGATAGGAAACATCGAAACTATTCTGTGTTTTTTACTCCATAATTTTCGATTTATCGTCTCGAAAGCTGTCTGGAAATTTGAAAACACACACACGCCATTCTGTTTTTTATGATATTTCTTCCTTCTATGTTGTTACAACATTTAATGGCTGTTTCACACAAGCGTTTTTGTCTAAACCTCGACTTGTTCGCAATAAGTATTGAGTTCAACCCCAGATTCAACAACAGTTTCCTCCCTGCTATCTTCTCCGATACCTTTCCCGCGATCGGTAAACAATTAACCGGCCGAAAATCCTCAGGTTTTTGCGAATTTTTGATTTTCGCAATTGGTGTGACCAAAGATTCCTTCCACAAGATCGGAAATAGATTAAATCGTAAAAGTTTGGGCATGAGTTGCAGTTAGACAATTGTGATTATAATTATAAGTTGTAGCATTTCTTATTTTGCAATGAAACTTTTCTTGTGTAATCACTGAGAAAAAAGAAATTACTTTTTACTTTTGGTGCATTTTATTTACAGAAGTTATTTATTTTCGAAGTTTTTTAATATATTTTATTTAAGTCATACTATCATTCTGTGGGAGTTCCGCTGAGAATTATTTTCCAAAGTTCGCTCGATAGTGGTTGTTTCCAGCAACTATTGAAATATCTTTTTATTATACCTATCCACAAAAAAGGTAGTAAAAGTGAAATTTCTAACTATAGCCCAATTTCAAAATTATTTTGTATGCCCGAATCATTCAAATCAATCATTTATTCTCAGCTATCGTATTTCTGCAAGTATTAGCTTTCTTCAAACTGACTTGGGTTTATTTCGGGCAGATCTACAATCTCTTGCTTGCTGGAATTTTTGTCGGATACCATTGATGGGTTTGCAAAAGACTACCAGACAGATTGTATTAATACAGTTTTCATCTCCTTTTCAATAAGACTAATCTAGTCTTTGCCAAATTTAACGACAGTTTATGGCGGGCACACAAGTCCTCAACAATTTTAAGACCTCTCTATTAATATATCTGGATGATACCATTCTGCCAGTCGTTCTCGATTACCACTCTGACTAAAAGGTGATTATACAATTCCATAGTTTTTATTCTTCACGCCATCAAAATGCTTTCAATACGGAAATGGTTCGTAATCTCGAAATCGTGGAATGACTCCAAAGTGAACCATCAACGACTCAGTAACTGCCCTTCAGTCCGCTCTAGAATGCTTCTTCAAAGGAGGATAATGGAAAAGTATTCAAGAAGGTGTAATGCCAATTCTTTGTGGGGAACTTCATTCCAAATGCTGCGCCTTCGGTGGAAGAATACTGTGTCGTCTTGTAAGCCTGCGTAATGCAGCGAAATGATGTCTCGAATATCGCTTCTAAGTGTGGCATCGGTGCGTCCTAGAGGCCTGCTTAACACTGTGCGTTGATGCATTGAATATCCCTGCTCCGTGTGGAGCGGGGCGTCCTGGACAAATTCTCCATCTGGAAAGAGAGCGAAGGTATCGAGTCTGCTTGACGGAGACTGAAAGCGGATGTCAGCTCAATCTGTGAAGCAAGCGACCTCTCAGACCCAGGTTGCCTATTTGACAGTTCGAACGTACTCTGATATCAAGACGATTTGCCGAAGGAATACTCACGCTGTTGTTGTTTGCAGGTATCAAGGCAACCCGATGTTGGCTTTGGCGACTGCAGGATCGATAACAATGCTGGTGCTGTCTAGAGGCATCAAGTTGTCTTGATGGTTGCTACACGATGAATAACAACGCTATAGTTGCTCGCAGGGTTTGGTCCTGTTAGTTCTGACCCAGTCGACCCTTAAGGTTGTGGTCTCAGAAATTGCAACGTTGATACTAGAGCTGTAGCGCAGCAGATTGGCTGCCCGCTGTGGCAGGTCAGAGAGAAGGTCGACTTTGAAAGGAAACTGATATTGTGGATCATTAAATAAACACCAGCTCTTCTGTTATGAGGTCCTCTTGGGGATTTTTCTTTACTAAACGTTACTGTAGTTCGGTAAGCTGATGGTTTTTCTTTTTGTACAAATTCATTTGAAGTGTGGCTGAATTTCCAGTCGATATCAAACTAAATAGTTTTGCTTTTTTTTTTCTATTTTCATCAAACTTAAAATCTACCTAGCTAAATCTTCCTACGTTCAGAAAAGTTTTGCTAGACGCAAATTTGGAAATAAATTTTGCCGGATGTACAAAGTGGTTGGTCATGAGTTCAGAAATGTACGACCCGGCACAGACGCATTGTCACCTGTATATATGTAAATAGTCATTGACAAGCCTATTAAAAAATTTGAAGAAAAACACGGCCACGCTTGCTATACGGAAACTCTTTTTGTTCGTAATGACGGTCTAACAGAGTTTAGAATATACGCAGCACTATAATCTGTAGCGCGCGGACCACAAGAATATACCCCAATGAGATACAAGTAAATTGATCTCGACATATTTCGCTATCCTTTCTGGATCCGCGATCATGTATATTTGATTCGACACTTTGAATATGAGCAATTTTAAACCACTCAAATTACCTTCTCTGTACTAATCCGTTATATTCATTGCTGATTTGATACCACGACTAGGATGGAAACGATAACTTTCCATTGAAATCTGTTTCATGTGACAACATTTTTAAATTACTCTTCAATATAATTCTTCTTGAATTAGTGAACAATCCAATTATTGTTAATTTTCTATTTTGAAAAATAATGTCGGGCCAAGGTTAGAACCTTGAGGTACAACAGAAAATTCGGGCACAAACCAAAGCTGAGAACTAATGGACAAAAAAATTGCTCTAAGGTTTATGCCTTTTCTTTCCTCTTCTTAAAGAATATTTACTTAAAATCGGTACTATTCACATACATAAGCGCTAAATAGTGTTCTTTCGCCAAAAGCTGTTGACGCGTCCCTTTCAATGTGCTTGAAAAAGTGACCGAGATAGGAAACCAATAATATTATCGTAATTTTTCGATTCTGTTTACAAGACACCAAGAAATATGGGAAAGATATTTACCAAAATACTTAGAACGATAACCTTTTATCAGAATGAGTTATTTAATATATTTAATTTATCCATTATTAGTTCCGTGTAAACAGATAAATATTGTAATGTGCACATAGTGCATCATAGTGAAAAATTCAATTCGAAGGAGCACGAAGCACTCCATTCCATACACCTAAAATAGGGTGCATCCAACATTCCTATACTTGTGTGGGGTATAGACGGTGCAGAAAAATTCGAATTATCCGACCAAACATTGCTCTTCTTTACTCCATCTGTGATTGTATCTCGAAAATATTTATTTATTTTTATGCAAATCGTTTGTTCCGTTTATTCACGAAACTAGAACACATCATTTTCCAATGGTTTTCCTTTAACCATTGCACGTTTGCAATATTCTATACTGTATGTTTTTTGTTGTTGCTTGGTATCGCAAGGGCATCTAGGATATACGTACATGTGTAGGTATTTATATTTTTCAAGGATATGCAGTTGTGGGGATCCGTGTTGTGCTTGTAGAAATGTACTGGAAAAACAAAATCAAGACTAAAGTTATTTTGAAAAATATTTCAAGATATTTTCCTTCGATCTAATGTTGTGAATGAAACATAAAACGCATTATTGAAATATTCCTACTTTGTATGAGGGTTTGTGTTCTACAATAATAGAGTTTCTATGGTTGGCGAACCAGAAACAAGAAGCACTGCAACTCCCTCTTGGTTGGTGGTATGACATATTCTAATATTTTTTAACGAAACATCATATTGAAAAGGTACGAAGAACTAACAAAGAACGAGTGGTATAACTTCGGAGAATTTAGAAAACGTATATTCCCATTTCCCCATATTTACTAAAGTCATGTTTATTTAAAATAATTATTTTAGTTCATTTAAAGTTTTTGAGTATAATTCAAGTGCGTGAAATGACAAATGAAAATGTAAAATATTGGAATGACGAATGTAAGAAGAGGAAAATATTATAGGGACAGAATACAGGGGTTCTTGATATTTTGTATAATTCGGCTGCTATTCTTTATTTTCTTCTTTTCTTAAAATGCTTGAAAGACACTAGTTTTAATTGTGGTGTTCAATATATATGTAAAACTAATTAACGTGGCTTCCAACAGTACAAACTCCATTAAATCTAGCAGACATACGTTTCAAGAATGCTTAATCTACTTCCCAAGTAGCAATCTGTCACCGTGGTTACAAAATAACTAGCATTTCTTTCAAAAATTGGTAGCTTCTCAGTTACATTGTCACTCATTCAGAAAACGCAGCCAATTTTAGCGTCAGAAAAACCTGGTAGTGTAGGAAAAGAAACAATGAAGTTTCAATGTGCTTTACAAATAACTGGAATGGAATTTTTGAGTTCTTTATAACTTTGAAGCGAGTGCAAGTGAAAAATGAGTCTCTTCGTTACTAGCTTGAAATGGTATTGCGAAATACAGTCATATTTTTCCCATATTTACACCAAATTAAAAAAAATTAATCTTCAAAATTGAAAAAAGACCCTACTGTTTCCAAGAAAACACTGCTGGTGAATTTGAAGTTCCATAGTAACCTCAGAGCAACGACAAGTGACAAAAATTTTATTTTCCAAGGAAGAAATGGTTTCGTGTTACTCTAGAAAACACTGTTGGTGGATTCTAAGTTGCATATTGACCTCAAAGCAACAGAACTTGCGGAAACATGCTAATAAAAGACGCATAATGTACTTAACTGCAGACGGTACCGGTAATGCTGCATGTACTCCGTGCAAGAAAAATAAGGTAAAATTTAGTTTTTAAAATAATGTGGTAAATTAAATAAATAGTGGTAAATTGAGTAAATAGCGGTAAATTTATATAAGAAATAGAAAAAAACAGGAAAAAAATTAAATGAATTATGTTTATGTCAACAAACATTTAACAGGCGTACAGCTAAAGTGATTCTTAATAACAAAAAAATACATAAAATTCACATAATTTCAAATAGTGTAGATAGCAGTGTAAATTATCAGGGGCTTATAAAATATTCTATCTAAAATTATACTAGTTGAAACGAAAATATTGCTTCAAATTTGACTACTTATATCGTATACCTGTTTCTATTCAATAAATAAAAGACTTCTAACGTTTGGCGGAATTAATGCAAATAAAATGTTGCGAACTTTATGCATTTTTCTGTTTTAGGATTAACTATTAGAGCAGTCATCGTGGACGGGGAGAGAAATAGAACGCAGTTTTGTAGGTTTTCAGGAAACGGTGCAGTTACTTTTTGGAGTTGTTAGACATTTGGATAGCAAATTTACCGATAACGATGGGCACTGTTCTTCAAAGAAAGGTGGAAAGAAAAAGGTAAACAGTTCTTGACTGTTAATATTTCCACAAATTTGCTTATGCATATTTATTTATATTATTAGGAAAGGAGTAGCCATGGACAAGCACATCCACTTTAAGTCAACCTGCTACGAACGTAGACCAAGCCTAAAAAATTGCTTTTGATAATTCCTCACGGCTAACCCTAAAACAGCATATCTAGATTTTCATTGTTATCATTCAACCTTATATATTTAGTATCTTGTTGGAAATGATTTATTTAATTATATTATATTAGCATATTAACCTTAAGCCTATCATGTTTTTCAAAATTATAATGAACGTAAAATTAGGCCACTAAATCTACTATAAATAATAATACTTAGACATATTGTGTTTTAATTTATTTATATTTCTGTAACCATTTGAACCTCAAGCATTATTGCGCGCGAACATAGAAGCTTTCTACAAAAGACTATTATATCAGTCTCACCAGTTTTAGCCTCTTTCCAGTATCTTGTGTATTTCGGATTATCCTTTAGATACCTCAACAAAGTGTTATATGAATATGTACGCCAGGGTTTTTATTTAGATCAATTTAGTATCAAGAGTTTTGCCGTTGTTTGCTTGGAATTGAATCCATTGATCAATTGTGGGCCTCTTCATAAATGAATGATTGCATACATTAAAATTTGTTCATTATTATAGTAGTAAAGCTGAAAAAGCTGAGCTGCACGTAATCATACATTTATGTACATTAGACGCTATATTCAAGGCCTAAAGGTTTGAATTTTTTAAACATCTTGCAAAAAAAAAATGGTTGTGGTAACGATGATAATAATTCATTTATTTGCCATGCGGATTAAGCTACATTTTCACCGAAGTTATTAAAAACCATCCAAGTACAGTTGAATAACGTCATCCCATCGTATATGAGACGTTATATACACGAATATGCAACTGTTGGGTATATGCAACCAAAGTGATAAGACGGTTATATGACGGGTTTTTCAATTCAATTTACTACTTGGGTTGTGGTATAAAGAAGGTGGTACCAAAGATTCTATAATACAAAGATATTGCAGTCAGATTGTGTAGTTTGGCCTCAGTGAAAAATAATGTATTATAGAGTATGTCAATATCCCGAATGAGTTTAAACTGACTTATGTCGAAATATTGTTGAAAGGGAAAGGGCGTCCAGAACCCTACGTGGGTTTATTTGGATTTTTTTTTTATGTTGTTGCCAAAGCTGTTGCCGTAGCACAGTTTTGCTTCGACAAATGAGAGCAGCCATTCCCGACGATCTGCTTACTATAAAATGCCTGTGAAACAAGGGGATTTGGGTCAGTCACTTCTGATCACAAACTAGCAACACATTAAATTGCAGTTCTGACGCAGTCGTAACGCATTACATTTGCGACCCTCACACCACATAACCACATTGTCGTAACACAGTAAATTGCGACATCACCATTCGAATGTGACGCAGTAAATTACAGTTGAGAAGCACCAAGAAGTACAGTACAATAAGCAGTGCATACTATCTATATGGTCCTAGCCAAAGGATTCACCACACCATTACTTGTATCCTACATGAACGCATACAATAATCACCATATAAATATAATAAACTAATGTAAAGTTTATGGTATTTGTACACTCTTGAACTACATTGAAGTTCATGCAGAAGAGACCACCATTAGAGAATCAAGTTTATGGCCAATATTCATCTTCTCTTTCTCTTGTTAAAGCACCCCTTCACATACGAGGTAGTTGCTACAAACCAGGAGTTTGCACAGATACATTGATTCCAACTCTCAGCAAGGAATGTTAATAAATCTCTTTTTGTAGATACATATGGGGTTAGTGACCCTTGGTTCGTAGAAAATGAAATTAAAAATTACAGCATTTGATTTCTGTAGTTCTACATTTTATTTTGCAGATATTTCGGTCTCCTATTTAGACCATCTTCAATGCCTAAAATATAATATACATCCATATTTGAGCCTACGTTACGAACACTTGAAATCCTACACAATTACCTTGAAATATCCGGATTTTAAATCTCCCTATGTCAATATTTTAAATACTTAATTTTAGGAACACATAATATATATTAATAATTCGTAATAATTGAACACATCACTTAGACACTGAGACTAGTTTGAATAAATAAAATAAATAAATAACTAACATAAAAAACAATAATTGGTTTAAACTAGATTTTACTTATGAGCTCCTCGTGTAGGACATCTTAATGTTACACGTAATATGGCTAATTAGCTAAAAACAGAATTAGTAAGAGATCATCAGCTGCGATTGCATGTTTTTAAAGTGTCCAGTGTGTGTTTGTATTGTGTGTTAATATATTGCGTGTCTATTTTGAAGTTGGTTGACCTTGGTTTATTAAGGTGTATATAGAGTGCTTCTATATTTTTCCTTCTCCTCCAATTTTGTTCTGTGTGTAGTATCTTCGGGTCCTCATAATCAAAACTATGGCCCATTTTAATTGCATGGGCTAAGGCCGCTGTATTGTAGTTACGTTCGTTTTTTTTCTGTTGGTGTATCATTTATTGTAGCCTTCATTGCCGTTTTATAATCATTGGTGTGTTCCTTCATTCGCGTTTTTATGTCTCTCCCCGTTTCCCCAATGTACACCTTGTCGCAATTGTCGGTTTTGCATTGTACCTTGTATATTGCTCCCAGGTTAGGTTTGTTTATTTTTGTTTTTGTGTCAGAGAAGATAAGTTTTTTTAATTTATTCTGTGGTTTTAGTCCAAATTTTAAGTTAGTGTTATTATTATATTTTAGGATTGGCATGATTTTGCTCGTTAGGTCTGGTATGTATGTCATTTTTCTATATTGCGTCGGTTGTGCATTGAGAGCATTATTGTTATATGTGGTAGCTGTACTATTGTTTTGTGTATCTGAGGCATAGTATGTTGGCATGTATCTTACTTTTTTTAGTATCGTTTTTATCCATTTTTCCGGGTAGTCATTTGATGTTAATATTTTATTTATGCGTTCATAATTGGCATAGTGAAACTTTTGGTCACTTAGACTTATGACCCTTCTTGCGAACGCTAGGGCAACATTAAATCTGATATTTCGAGGGTGCGATGAGTTGTAATTCAGCAATCTCCCCGACGCCATGGGTTTCATATACCAGTCAGTTTGAATTTTGTTGTTTTTTCTGTGTAACAACATGTCGAGAAATGGTATATTATTTAAACCTTGATGCTCTTTTTCTATTGTAAATTTAATACGGGGGTGCTTGTTGTTGAGGATGTGTAACGTAATATCAATTGAATGTTCTGGCAATACCATGATAATATCATCTACGTATTTCTTTAAAAATAGTGGTTCACAAGGTAAGTCCGTATATACGTCATCAAAAAAATCATCCAGTACAAATTCAGCCAACGTACCTGATAGACTGCTACCCATAGCCAGACCATGTTTTTGTTTATACATGGAGCCCTCATAAAGAAACAAGTTGTTATCTAAAATGAAGAACTTCAGGGCCTTGATGAGCATACATTTGGACAGTCGGGTGTGCTGTTTTATTTTAGGCCATCTCTTTAATACACTAGCAATTGCGTTCTCATGCGGAATATTGGTAAATAATTGTGTGACATCAAAAGAGACTAGACGATCGTTAGCCTTTAAGGTCACATTTTGGATAAGCCGCTTAAAAGAGTGTGAGTTTGGCACATAATATTTCGTGGTATCTCGAACCTGGGTGAGAATCCCATTAATGTATGCAGCTAATGCATAAGCTGGTGTAGATCGTGTTGTGACTATCGGCCTGATTGGATGGTTCTGTTTATGCGCTTTGATCGTGCCCTAGTTCCGTGCTGGAATGGCCTGATGATGTGTGAGTTTCATCATTTCTACCTTAGAGATGTATTTTTTACGGCACATCTCTCCTACTATCTCATTGTTTTTATCAGTCAGCTGTTTTATAAAGTTTGTCTGTATTTTGCATTATACAGACAAAAACTACAATAAATGATACACCAACAGAAAAAAAACGAACGTAACTACAATACAGTGGCCTTAGCCCATGCAATTAAAATGGGCCATAGTTTTGATTATGAGGACCCGAAGATACTACACACAGAACAAAATTGGAGGAGAAGGAAAAATATAGAAGCACTCTATATACACCTTAATAAACCAAGGTCAACCAACTTCAAAATAGACACGCAATATATTAACACACAATACAAACACACACTGGACACTTTAAAAACATGCAATCGCAGCTGATGATCTCTTACTAATTCTGTTTTTAGCTAATTAGCCATATTACGTGTAACATTAAGATGTCCTAGACGAGGAGCTCATAAGTAAAATCTAGTTTAAACCAATTATTGTTTTTTATGTTAGTTATTTATTTATTTTATTTATTCAAACTAGTCTCAGTGTCTAAGTGATGTGTTCAATTATTACGAATTATTAATATATATTATGTGTTCCTAAAATTAAGTATTTAAAATATTGACATAAGGAGATTTAAAATCCGGATATTTCAAGGTAATTGTGTAGGATTTCAAGTGTTCGTAACGTAGGCTCAAATATGGATGTATATTATATTTTAGGCATTGAAGATGGTCTAAATAGGAGACCGAAATATCTGCAAAATAAAATGTAGAACTACAGAAATCAAATGCTGTAATTTTTAATTTCATTTTCTACGAACCAAGGGTCACTAACCCCATATGTATCTACAAATTAATACATCAAAAGGACCCATATAACCCAATTCTCTTCGTTAATAAATCTCCAATAGAGCGGCCAGCACGATCGCTAATAAGGTGATTAATCCCTAGATATTTGGGTGTTGATGAATGTATCGAAAACCTTAAATAGAATCGAAGTAAGGGAAATTGGTCTATAATTTGAGAGATCGCTTTCCTCTTCTTTTTTGAGTATTGGCTGAATATGGGCTAGTTTCCATGCCGAAGAGGCAGAACTTGAGTACAAGGGGCGAAATATTAGCAGACTCAGAAGCCTTAGACACATTGAGATACGCGAATACTATTAAGACCTCCCTTGTGTGGAAATGTAACAGTTTTTGACTGAGGAGCATTCGAAGAAAGTGGTAAGAATGAATTTGCAGCAAACTTACCTGCAAACAAAATGACTTTCTCCAATGAATCTGTGTACACATCCCCTCTGAATTAGGAGCGGTACCGAAAAACCGATGGAGTTGCTCTAGACTGTTATAATAAGAGGCCAGAAAGTCTAACTACTCTTTCGACTAGTAAAGATTTTCTGTCTAATGCTTTGTTCGAATTGGAACTTCGTTCGTTGAATAATAGATTTGCAGTTTTATGTGCCTTTCTATTTATCTGTCTTAATTTCGCTGAATGGCACACTTTATATGCCTGACGTGCAGCTTCCTTGTCTTTTATGGCTATATACCAGTCATAATTTTTGACATAAAAAAAAAAAAAAAATACTTGTGCAAAACAATGCACATAATGCAACCGGTTCCCATTCAACATAAAACTGAACTGGTTTAAAGTAAATACTGAAAAGTATTAACATCAACAAGTGCACGAAGCCTGCCTTTAAAGTAAGTATTTATGTCAGAAAAAAAAATTTATTAAACCAATAAAAAATACAAACACATCTATAATTTATGATTATTGTACCTACACACAAGCAAACATATAAATCGATTACTGTTAGTCTTTTATTGCTTTATTACGTAAGAACTAAAAAAGAATATTAAAGAGCAAACAATTTTGGGTTATGGCAGTACCATTTGTTATAGGCCTTTCACGCGAACAAACAATTAAAACTGATAATTTTCCTGCGAAAGGTAAATAGTTCGATGAAATTACTGCTCTTAGATGTACATACACTACATATTTACATATATGCATTTGTACAGAATATAAACGGATGACGTTAGCGCACAGTATACACGACACTTCAGCTATGTACAAATAACGTAGAGAATTTAAGAAATCAAATTTTCAAGCTGTCATAGTTGAGCAACATCATACCTGTATAAGGATGTACTATATGAGGATATATAGTATTTTATCTATGCATATTTGTATAGGGGTACAGGTGGGAATAATACTCAAACTGGGAATGAAGCGATTTTGACAAATTTTCTATTTACTGTTCCTCCAATGCATCATATGATCCCTGTGATTAATCTAGATTACATTTTAGCAATTTAAAGATAAACATTCCGTTCTCCACCATATGGTGATGCGTGGGGGTGCGAATTGAGATGATCGGTGATTTATAAACCTTAAAATAATTTATCATTGAGACTTTAAAACAGAATCTTACATAACATAGTGATGGAAGGTGCTTTTCATGTATTTTGGGTGCTAGGCGAAACATTATGAACCAAAGACGCATAGCATACATATCTTAGAACAAAACCAATTAATTTCTTTGACTTTGCAGTCTTGTCTTGAAAAGGATGGGAATAAGAAAATGTTTAGGATTATGATATGATTTTATAGGCAAATGCACCTTTGCTCAGTTAAAAGTGTTACCACTATAGAATTGCATCCTTTTTTTCCTTCTGTCTGTGGAAAAATAAAATTGCTTTCCTTCCTTTTCTCAATAGTAGTTACATTGGAGGAAGTGAAATGCTGTGAGAGTTCTATAGTCGGATAAGGTTTTGGTTTATGAACGGGTAAGAATAGTTAGGGGACGTGAGGGGGGGTGCTAAGAATATCACTATTCAATATATTCAAATATCTTTTCGCTATGGCATAATTTTCAATTTGCGTTAAGTTTGAAAAAAATTCAGTAATATACTTATTATGTTACATTTTGAAATAAAGCTATATTAGAAATTCTAAACAATTGATTCCTCGGGAAATAAAGTAATAAATAAATAAAGAGGACATAATGCAAATACATAAGTTTCTTTTTTTTAAAAAGAAACAAATTCGGCCTTATGAAAACACTGAAATGTTATAACAATCAACAGGAAAAATATAAATACCAGTGCACAACCAGAAGCATTACCATCGAAATGGTCTCCAGAGTTAGTTCGCACAGGTGAAAAAATTGAAACGGAGAAAACTAAAGGACGACTACACTTATGTCTCATTATCCAACCGTATTCGTCACCAACAACTTCAGCAGTAGGCGCGGTTATTTCAGATGAAGAAGTTATGATCAATGCTAGTGAGGGAAAAAGAAACATAGATCTTGGCACGCTTGCAACAAGTCCATTTCGACCTCGAATAAATTTTCCAAAAATTGAACTTGGAGATAGGCAGAGATCGTTTTCATCAAAATACTACTAGAAGACAAAAGTTATTGCTTCGTGTGCAGACAGTTCTCCAAAGGAACTATACGGGATCAACATGGAGGATTTAATGATTGAAAAAGAACTAAATATTCTCTATAGAATATGAACAGTCATTCCTTCATATTCAAAGCACTTAAATGCTCTTATCGCACAAGCAACCCGCTGTATCCGCAAGTCTACATGAAAACTTGTAATGTAGCATACAGAATATATAAGGATTGTGCTTCCTTAGTGTAATTGGCGCTCTCATATCATCCGGCACTTGGGCTTTTGAAGTCATCCTCAACATACACCCCGTGCAAATACACATTGAGAAGGGGACGTCAATCGCAGCTGAGGCTCATCTCAGCCAGAGCTGCATTCACAATGGAACAATAGTTCCACACGAAACCATTTTTTAATTTGTGAAATTCATCACACCTGCTGTAAACAGGGACAGCGATCACCTTATCGTGATCATGTTGAACAGCAACCTTAAATCGAAAATTCCATATAGGGTAGAATGGGAATCACATTCTCTTATTCAACCATTGACAAACCCTACTATATATACAGACGTTTCCAAACCTGAAGAAAATACCATAGCAGGCATTCTTTTGAGAAGAGTCTCAAATGGAAATTTCCATACACCTTGATAGACATATTACGGTTTTCCAGGCGGAAGTCAAGGCTATTCTTGAAGCAAGACGATATCTCCTTAATTCAAACATTGAGAACAAGGAGATTGCAATCTTCTCGGACCGCCAAGCAGTTGATAAGGCCTTGTCAAGATCCCTCTCTCGGACCAACAGGGTACTCGTGCTTTGAGTGCCACGTTACAATAGTATTAGAGGGAACGAGAAGGCATGCGAACTTGCTCGTCTTTGTGCATCCTCGGAGGCGTCGTCCTCCACAATTAGGATCACACCAAAACGCCTTGCCTCTAATATCTTGGCTTGGACAGACTGATAACACAGTCGTCTTTGTTTCGAAAAAACCCAACTTAAACTTACAGACAAAGCTATTGGGAGTAAACATAGCAACCCTGAGAATTAATTCGCTCATAGGTCTGGAGGGTGAACAATAGGCCTTGTTGCGTGCTGCGTTTCAGGGATTCCGTGCGGGCCCCAACCCAATTTCAATCCATTTATCCATAGAGAGGGGGTAGTGCAGAATAGAGACTATTTGATAAAGCTTATAGATATTATATTGTGCCTAGTAAGACAGCGCTTATCTTTGAGGGGACACCGCAAGGACGATACTTCTAAAAATAGGGGCAATTTTTTGGAAATTGGTGAACGCAGAACTACTTTAACGGGAATTATGGTTTGCCATTTATCTATCTGACAGACTCTCAGACGTTTATCTTGTAAGTGCTCAGAGCAATGGATAAAACATGTCGTTTAATAGCTGGGAATATACCCATGACCTGGCATACTTTTCAAATAAAGTGTTTATTAAAGGTTGTATTGGAGGACCCCAACCCCTCACCACCGACAAAAATCATAGTTACACCAATACACATCACCACTATTTGTAATACATCTAAGTTTTCTGTACGATACGAAAACGAACCAAAATTTACATTCGTACAAAATGCATCCTCCGTCAAATTAAATGCAAAATAAGAGAATATATATATATACTCTAGATGAAAATCAGAGTTAAATAAACTGGAAAACCAAAGTTTTGTATGGAAACGCCCGATTTAGTTCAGATTTGAAACTGTACTTATAATACCGTTCATAAATTTTATCTAGTCGTCTGTTTTCTTTTAGATACAATTGAAATTATGTTCAAAGTTTTCATTTAATGACATTTAAGATTTGTTGTTTTTTATTAAGTTTTTAGAAACAATCTTTCTAACTTATGTCTAGCCCTTTTAAAAAATGAGAGAGTGAAGAATATTACAAAGATCATCGGTATCCTTCACTTAAACAAATCTCAGCTCAGTTCTCACAATACCAACGAGTAGAAAATGCGTACAAGCTATTTGATAATCTGCAGTTAGATTTCATAGCTTTGGCTAATTTATAGCCAGTAAATGGCATTAAGAAGGAAATCAGCATTCCTTATTTACCCTCCATTCTCTTTGTGCTTGAACATTCCAAAGCTGTTTGGATTATTAACCCATCAGAAGATATCTCACAGAAACCTCGATTTCGATCATTACACGCAATTGAATAGTATCCATATTCTAGTTTTAATGCCAGATTACGGGAAAACTATTAGTATTATCAATAAACTTTATTCCATCGTTTTGGAAGAGAACTTCACGCTCTTTCTTTTTCATAAATATACACTATAGCTGTAAGACCGACTGGGACGAAGTATTTTTTTTCACCGTATTTGGGCTGTCATAAGTTATTTGTGCAAACTTTATATGGAGAGCCGAAACTATGTGTGCACCAATTTTTAGTTTGGTTGGACTTTTTCCAAAATGAAATCCTAAAGTTCCTGGGCTATTAGGGCTACTTTGATACAAAGTCCGCTCTCTACATGGTTCAAACTCATCATCACGGTTAATAATTTGTTCCTTTAAATATGCTACCTGAAAAACCGCATTATTATAGGAATAATCTCAAAATAGTACTCAGATCTGGACGATGATGATGATCACAGAATGAGAACAGCCTAAAACCGCCATAGGAGATAACACCCGGAATATACACAGGGTGTCCCGTAAGTCGACGTTAAGCCGGAACCGGGTGATAGACCAAATCGTAACAGTTACCAGAAAAATATAAAAAAAAAATCTAAGTCATGTATTTTTCAAATTATAGGCATTTCTTTTGTTTTCGAGAAAATGTACACCTTGTGATGGTTTTTTAGCTCTTGTTGCTACAAATCTTTACTTTTGTCGATTTTATTTTTCTTATAAAATCCCGAATAGTGCTTATGTAACCTGTTGCTTTAAGTTCTGAGCCAACTGCTCCAGCTTGGAAGAAAATGTCACATTTTGCCGAACCAACAATATAAAATTAATATTTCACCCAACTTTAACTGACTGTACTGAAAAAAAAAATGTGCTACGCCAGTCTGGTAAGTAACTTTAAAAGTTAACGCATTTAATAAGGATTCTAAAATGGTACAACACTTGCTACATTAGATTACGGAAAAAAATGTTGTCTCTTCAAGAAACCCAGTTTCGAAAAATTTCTTTTCACTTAATAAAAATAATTCTAGTGTACCCAAAGCTTGCCGGAAGACCGTAGCTTTGAGATTTCGGTTTGGGTGAGACGGAGAGTCATTCCTTGAAGTGTGAGTGAGACACATAGTGACTTAGTGATAGTGCTTATTTAACCTGTTGTTTTAAATTCTAAGCGAAGCTCACCGAATATTACAAAACCATGAGCTGCACCCTTACCATGTGCAGCGAGTACAAACCCTGCTACCTCGGGATTATCAAGCTCGGGTTGCGTTTTGCAAACTATGCTGCAAAGACAACGGGAAGATCTGCGATTCTTCGAGAAAATTTTATGGTCGGATGAATCGACATTTAAAAAAGACGGTTACATGAACCTACACACCTACACAACTTACACGAGTGGCACGTAGAGAATCCGAATTTAATTAGACAAAATAGATCTCAATATCGTTTTAAAATAAACATGTGGACCGGAATTTTGAACGGAAAAGTCATAAGACTTTTTGAGTTGTCAGAGGTCTTTAATGCTGAAGTTTATTTAGATTTTTTACAAAACTGTTTACCTAATTTACTGGAAGACATGCCACTATGTATTTACAGAGAAATGTGGTATCAGCAAGACGGCTGCGCAGTGCACTGTGCCCTTTCTGTTAGAGAATATCTCAATGAAGAATATCCGGGCAGATAGATAGGGCGGTCTGGTACGATCTCGTGGCCAGCCCGTTCACCTGATCTAAATCCATTAGATTTCTTTTACTGGGGACCAGTAAGAGAGAAAATATATAAGAAGTCAATTGAAAATTTAGCTGAGCTTCGACAAAGAATTACAGAAGCAGTTGAATTTGTCAACAACGGAAGAATTGCCCGTCTGATAATCCGATCTTTTTTAAGAAGATGTCGAGCTTGTATTGAAGCTGAAGGAAGACAGTTTGAACATCTTTTGTAAATAGTAATTCTTAGCATCCAAATAATTGGTGTTTAATTTTAAACTTAAGGAAAATTTGTCCTAAATTTAACAAAAAGTTAGCATCTCTAACTTGAAAGCGTCACTATCTGCCTCACTCACACTTCATGGAATGACTCTCCGTCTCACTCAAGCTAGAATCTTAAAGTTACGCTCTTAGGGCAAGCTTTGGGTACACTAGAATCAATTTTAGTAGGTGAAAAGAAATTTTTCGAAACTGGGTTTCTTGAAGAAAAAAAATTGTTTTTCCGTAATCTAAGATATAATGTAGCAAGTGCTGTACCATTTTAGAATCCTTATTAAATGCGTCAACTTTTAACGTTACTTGCCAAACTGGCGTAGTACATTTTTTTTTTCAGTACAGTCAGTTAAAGTTGGGTGAAATAGTAATTTTCTATTCTTGGTTCGGCAAAATGAGACATTTTCTTCCAAGCTGGGGCAGTTGGCTTAGAATTTAAAGCAGCAGGTTACATATGCACTATTCGTGATTACATAAGAAAAATAAAGATTTGTAGCAACCGGACCTAAAAACTATCACAAGGTCTACATTTTCTTGAAAACAAAAGAAATGCCTATAATTTGAAAAATACATGACTTAGATTTTTTTTATATTTTTCTGACAACTGTTACGATATGGTCTATCACCCGGTTCCGGCTTGTCGTCGACTTACGGGACAGCCTGTATCCATTAAAATCCCTTAAAGTGCAAAATTTTTACTCAAATTAACTATACAAATTGCGCTGTTAAGTGGCTTCGGTTGAACTATGGAAATTTCAAAACATTTTCCAATGAACACAAATGAAAGGCTTTCAAACTCAAGTGACAAATTAATTTCTTTAAATTTAATCTTTAAGAATAAACGGATTATTTAACTTAATTCGTTGTGCTGCTACCATCACAGATTCTGGAGCCAAAAACCAATTGAAGGGTTAACAGGGGTTGCGGAACACATTTATCTTGCTGTTTTCTCATTTACCATCCGACATTCACACTTAGGTAAATTTTGTGTAATAAATCTGTAATTAAGGAGAAAATCTCTTGTGGTGTTCTTACTTTGCTTTTCAAGCAGCACAGATCCAGGTAAGCATAAGCGTATGCATGTGTGTATGATCAAGTATACCAAAGATATGTATTGGTAAAGGGTGCTACGTTCAGATAATATATTTCATGTGGAGGCTATCAGAAAATGTGTGGGAAAAATAAAGATATTGCTACAATATGGCTAAATGCCATCAAGGTGATTAGGAAATTCTCAAATTGACAGGTTATTTGCACACTTTAAGTCGTTATCATTTTATGGTTGACTTGTCGTTGCCCTAATTTTCTGTTCTGATTATTTTGGTATGAGAACCTTTCTGTTTTATTTAATTATTGTTGCCTTCGGAATTATTATTATTTATTTTGTAACAGTAAAATCATTAAAAATCACTTGCAATACATTTATAGAATAGATTAGGCGTATAAGGATAATTCGTAAGGTGAGTATAAGAAGGGGAAAGTAAGGTATTTCCATACACTTTAGTCTGAATGTTAATTCTTCTTTAAAACATACAAAAAAGAATTTATAAATTTCATAATCAAACTAAATTGTTGGCTAATAACACTTCTGAAAAGTAAGTAGTTAGAATTTAAATTACTAAATTTTAAATCCGGACAAAGGGCCATCAAATGCTCTCTCCATAGTCACAAGTGTATAATGAAAAAATGGATGGAAAAATAAACTTCATTTTACTTTCCACTAACTGTTCTACAAGTTAGAAAATTTGAATTTCCTACTGCCAGTCGATTACCGACACAAGTCTTTATTTTAAACGATACCCGATATAAAGAGCGGTTAAACTGCAGTCGATGCCCACTCTTCTGATGACAGAGCCGAACATTTTGTTTAGTTGCGTATAGAATGTCATGTGACTCTTTCGTAGGAGCGTAAAACTTAATGATTCTCATATTTCTCATGGATTAGACTTGAATTCTTTGGGTAATTATTATACCCACGCCATTCCTACATGTGGCTCTATAGTATTTGTGGATTACCAGAGACCACAATATAAGTAAATACTATATACTTGTTCGCATCATGCCATTCCTCTCCGTATCCTCTGCATATAGGATCATCAACAAATTCCATCCTGTGAAGGTAACCCCTGAGAAAGAGTGCCCACTAAAAATTAATACTGGAGCTATGAGGGTTAGCTTGTTTTGTCTTAATAGCTTGTTCGGTAGGTTTGGGTTAGTTTTACTCCATAGTATCCTCGTAGCTTGACCCGAAGGATCATCCAACCGCAATAGAATGTGCTATCGGTCGGCCCAAACCGAAATACTAGCGGCAAGGTGTTTTGGTACAATCCCGATCGGAGAGGAGGATGCCCCGGACGCTGCACCAAGACGTAGCCCGTTATTCCGAGAGAGAAAGAGTTTTTAAGATGGTTTTACAATCCGAAACCAGTCTGGATGTTGTAACTGCTTTTGAGGTGAACAGTTTTAGAATTATATGCAAAAAACTTGCACAGAGTAGTGAGCATCACGAACAACAATAACAATAGTACTTTTCGGTCAACTGTAAAAAGATTACAAATCTTATCGAATACACATTTACAGTGTCCAAGGGCTGAATTAACTTTCATTGAGTTGTGGGCACAGCGTGTTAAGTTATAAATCTAGTACAACTGTCAATTTACGATGGCAAGGTGAGTCTAAATTGAAAAATACTATTGTGTGATAAATAGATTGGGGTAGAATCAAACTGCGAACCAGTTTCAATTTCATATCAGTAGATAATAAATACCCACTGACTCTTAACTGCCGCAAGGAGCCATATACTATTATGTCGGCGATCCCTCGTGCTTCCGGCACGTCCAGGGAGAAGAGATCGATGAAGATGTTAATTATGAAAATTTAAAAAAAAAAAATTAAAAAAGAAACACAGTGAAAGTTGAACGTTTTGTTTAGATTTTTATTACTTGCTTCGCGGTATTAACAATTTGTAAGAACTGAGTTAATGTAAATTGGCGAGCACTTTCAACAATTTGAGAATTTGATTTATTCTAATTTAGTGATCACTATTCAAAAATTTAATGAACACTTTCCGATAATTTGGAGGTTTAATTTAACTCAACGAGGCGACCACTAGACGGATGTAAAAGCTACTCCCCTAAGATTAGCTAGCTGCTCCCAGGTAGCCATGAGGAGCTGGAAAAAGCTTTGTTATACTTTTTATTAATTTTTCACAAGGTTAGAAAATCGTACGTGGGAAAATGCAAAAAAGTTTTGATGGCATGCATAAATGTATCAAGAGAAATTGAAATCCGATATGCAGTTGTGCGCCCGTCTTAAGCTATAAATTTTAAATGGGCGAGAATAATGTGTAATAATTATATGTATGTATGTACCTACGGTTCGATTTGAAGAATTAAGTTATATAGGTATATTGTGACTCACATAATATTACTTGCTTTAATTAGAGCAGAGCGTCGTTTTCGCTGGCACTACTCAACAGTCAAAATTATTTTCGTTATAATTTCCTATCGTGTTCGAAATGATTCTTAGAGTACGCCAAATTATTAAATTGTTCTAAAATAATTTTTCTCATGTCATTCTAGTTTTGAATTGAGAAAGTATTGTCTTGTTGTAAGGTCGCTCGAGTTCTTAATCGAAACAGAGGATTATCCTTTTTTTAGTTTATCGAATAATAGAAATGATAATTTGTATCAGTATTGCGTTAAAAGGAATAGAGAAATGAATTATGTCACATCCGAGTATCATTAAAGGAACTGTGAATTTTGTATGAGAAGAAAAAAATCAAGTATATCAACCACATTTTGAAAGTGTTGTTATTAGGGGATAACAAGAACCCCTTAGGCATGTACAGTGTAAAAACGAAAAAGAAGTATGCATATTGTGAGAATGGAATGTGCACCTGATAATAGAACTTTTCAGTACGATTGATTAAGTAGAAAAAAAAAACAATTTTTTGATTTATTCAAAATAATTCCTGTTGTTTAGATAAAAAATGTATCAAATTAAAAACTCCTTGCAGTGGTTGCAATTATATATAAAAATTGTACGCAGTATGTATATGTATGTATCGATTCTATGTACTTATATACCTCTACGTGTATATAGAAAGTACAAAAGTCATCAGAACCACCAACTTAAATGAAATCTGTAAAACTGGGTTAACGTTTTGAAATGCAAACATGAGAATTTTGAGTAGAGTTTTAGCGTTTTAGTATGCACATCTGATTTACTTTATGTTCCCCAAGATGAACCCTTCATCTCATGAGATTTTCAAAAGTAAATGCAAATCCTATTCGGCCTGCAAATATTAAATTATTCAAACTTCAATATTTGTGCACATGGTTCGTAAAGTCTTCCACCCAGAAATCACTGTTTCTACGACATATGAATAATGTGTCGTGCGATGGGGTGGGGAGGTTTCTAAGGAAGTGGGTACTGAATCCGAGATTTGGATTTAAAACTAGGCCAGACGGACTATAGTCCCTTATCTCTTTGCAGGTATTTGTTTCTTGTTTTAAGAAAGCCCTTGGGAACATGGAGATGCTTTTGAGGTGGGAACATATTCATTTTAACAAGGTTATTTTTTTCTTTTGTATCTGTGCTAACACTTAATTTCAGCCGATTGCGATCATAAAGTAGTTAATCATCATACTATAATTTACAGAAATTGTCTAGACTAGACACACATCATTCTCATAACTAGAGCTCTGGAGGTCTGTTCCAAATGTTTTAAGTAAAGAAAAACTAAATTATGACGAATCGAAAGAAAATGTCTGTGAAGTAAAAGCAAAATAAATGCTCTTAAAGAGCTAACTTATTCAAATCGCAAAATTATAACCACTTTTGTGAGTGTCTTACCTTAAGACGTCGATTTGTGAACTTGAGTTAACGAAATCCTAGAGCAGATAACCGACGACTTCGAGTATTCGGTTTACCTGCTTATATACCTGCATATGAATCCACTACTGACTACAGGGATATTGAAGAAACACCTTCAATGAATAAGAAAATAATGGATTGGACTTCTTCCGATTGAACAAATATAATCCTTATTTTTCCCACGGACGGGAATCGTCAAAGGTGAAGAATAGAAGAATTTTTAAGAACTAAAAGTTTTTAAAAATTCTTCTATTCTTCAAATATGATATTTTCAGAAGAATCGAAGTTTAATAATATGGGACCGGATAGACGAGAGATCGGTTATTCAGGTGAATGCATAATTAGGAGGGTAAAGCATCAGGTTTTAATAATTTGTTTTTTTTTAGTGGTTCTGCGAACTCTGTAGCGTATACAAAAATCAATTAAATTGTGTCCTGATAAGTATTTAACAGCTAAACTATTTCCAGTTTGCTGAGCCCAAATTCCAAGATGATTCAGGACTGCATTATCTCTGAATACTTAATATTTTTAAACAAATCTTTGGTTCAAATGATTAATGAATCCCTTATTTAATAGATGAATCTCTACAGTGAAGAATTGAGGTAAAAGTCACTTCCTTAATCTTTAAATAGCCCAGATCTCAATCTGATTGAGCATGACAGGGTTGTAATGAAAACAATACCAACTCCAGGTGCCTCGATAAATCGCGCACATTGTTTTTTTCTTCAAATCTTGATATAGTCTCGCCTGGCCACGTTGTGCACATAACCTAAATCAAGTGATATACGAGTGGTCCCAGATTTTTGTATCTAATACCCATTCACTTAATCCCTTATGAAATCAGATAAAGCTTACGCCTGTAGCGCTTAAGTAAAATACTGATCAGTTTTTTTTTTTTAATTAACCACTTTACTTAGGTATAAATCGTTATTTTAAAAATAAATTCTTAGAAAAACATGAAAACGATAAAAAATTCCTAATATACCTATATAAGCATTTCTAAGATGTCCTAAAATGTGAAAATGTTCTTCAACTAATCTAAGATAAAATCTTATCGAAAAATTATATCTTTACTTTCAAATGCTAAGGGACAAGTTTCCGAAAACTAAACTTCTTCCTGGGCCATTGATGTTAATTTACTTTTGAAAAGCAAAAACTGCCCAAACCAGATAGACTATGTGGAAACTTCTGTGTAGTCGCGACGTGAAGTCAAAGGCATGCATACATATAATACCTACATTCTTATATATAAAATCATCTACAGAGATTAAATCGAATTAAATGCTAACTAAGTTGCTATTTAGTTGGTTTTGAAGTTATATTTCAAAAGAAAAAAATTGTTATTTCCTTCTTGAAGTACTTTCAGAATAGATCTTGACAAAATTTACAAGAACTCAAGTTGAGTTTTTCTCTTTTCAATTTATGCTATTGCAACTTCTGATGTTTTCGGAAGTAAACATATTTTAGTACTATGAGCTGTAATGTATGTAATTTTAAGAATCTGCAAGTGTCTGTATCGCCATAGAAGAAAAACAAAAACACATTTCATTCGCTAATCTATAAACTACCAAAACTCAAATCAAATTCCAGCGATGAATTTAGCAGCAAAAATTAAGCAATTTCTTCGATATTTTTCTTCTTTAAGATATTCTCGACAGGTAGGATGCTAAATAGGTCGAGGTTGAGAGAATGACTGTTGTCATAGAATAAGCAGCTAAATTTCTTTTGGTAACAAGAAAAATCTCCTACGATTATTGAAGGACGACGGTGATATTAATTTTTTTTCTTTCTTAGAATTAAAAGACTTATTTCTCTCTTTTAATTATACGTAAGACTTTCCTCGAGTGAATATGAAATTTTGACAAATGGTAAGAGATAAATGAGGACCACTTATTTTGCTTAAACCCTGTAGGAGATGATCCTTTTGTTGGATATACCTTCCTCGCTTGATATGCATATTTTTCTCGAACAAGTAGCAGATGAAGTGGTTTTTTTCTTTTTTTTTGCTTAAAATGTTAAAATATTGAAGAACTAGATTTATTGATGTTAAGAAAATTGTTTTGTTACTTTCTCACTTAACCTACTTAGGTACAAATGACTATAAATTGCAGAGTAGATTTAAATAATATAATTCTCTAGTAGATACTTATTAAGGTTGACACATAATTTAAAAATTAGGCTCTCTTCTAATCAGCTAACAACACAAGATTCTGCTGGGACTATTGCTTCTTGTTAACTTTGAAAAAAATAAAAAAAACAATCTAGTACGAGCAGGCAGAAGCTACAGATTGATACTATCTAGAATGGGACTTACTATGCAATCGTTGAAAATAAATATAAAATCCATTCATTATGAATTCAAGCAAATGTGTATAAAAATACTCGCCGACAAGCACTCCAGGCTGATTCGTTGAATCTCTTCTGTGAATCTTTTAATTTCCAACAACTGGTTGTTGCATCAACGCGAATTCCTAATACAGGGAGAGATACAGATTTTTTTCTATCAGCTCAACTTGAGAAATCTTCAAACTCCGTCTATTCCCCACTTGGTAGTTCAGTTAATCACGACTCAATTTACCATCAAAAACCTGCGTAACCCTACTTCTCCATTTGAAAATAGGCGTCTCTGGCACTATAAAATTTCCAATTGGATAAGTCTCAATCAATATCTCAGAAAGATTGATTGGTTAATTTATTTTGATTTGAGGAATGTCAATGAATGCACATTAGGGCATACTAAGTCTTAGCAGGCATGTACACATTTCGAATTCATACAGGAGATATCAATAATATCAAGATCGATCTCAGTTTACGGATATGTGCAACCAAGCTATAAACAGCTAAAGAACCTGCTTTTCTGGATTATCAATAACTTTCATGTCCAAAACTGTTTACAAGAGTGCACAAAACACCTGTAGGTCCATTATGCAGAAAGACAATTTTCATTTTAACCAGAGGCAGGAAAGATTTCTGGTTTCCCGTTAAAACCATCAGAAACAACTCCACCAGTTCCTCCATACATTCAATACTGAACAATGCTGAAGAGATTATTGACTCTCTGGATAAAGCTAATAATTTAGCGGCTATATTCGCTTTTAATTTTTATCTTCCACCCATTTTGCATCCCCATGTGATTGTGTACAAGAGCCAATATGCATCCGTATGAGAGATTTGCTTAATATGTCCTTAAAGGGCTCAACGACTCAAAAAACACATTTTGAAAGTTTTTCGTCTCGTATTCATCATGATCTGTATGTCATCCTTGGCTACATATATGCACAAATTTTCTACTTGTCTTATTAGACAGTAGAGGGTAACGATCCCTAAAATTACCAACCAATTGCAATCATTTCGATTATTGGAAAGTTTTTATAACTATCATTCTAAGTCCAAATTAAGGAATTATCTAGAAATAAATGAACTAATTGTTAAAAAGGATCGCCAATATGGCTTCCACTCTGGACGCTCATATTAAGACTTGGTGACTTTTCTTATGTACTGTTGAAACCGTATATGGTTCTGATCAGGGTATCTCCGCCATGGAGGTCCATACGGCCGGGAGGTGACAGCATGCTGAACTAGCCAAATAAGCAATTGATCGGGGGGGGGGGGGGGGGGGGATATTTCAACCATTTCGGAGTTACACAGTTATTAACAAAATTCATTATCTTTAAAAGTGCAGGGTGTACGGTAACCATTAATAACTATTTGTATGAGCCCCACACTCCACTCCTCTACGAAGTTATGGCGATCCAAAACAAAAGTCATGGGGTTTCTTATATTTTTTTTACTTTGACCTTAGATCATATTGAAAAAAACGTGGTCAAAGAAATGAAAAAGGTTATAAAAACCGAAACTTATATTTTGAACCCCATTAACTCCGGAGAGGAGACGACTACAGGATTAGTTGAGCAGTCGTTAGAAAGGCCATGAAGTTCTTCAAAAACGGCTTCTTAACAATGACCGTACTCCTTGTACTTGTTAAGATGCAGAGTATTATGTGAAACACCAGAATATTTTTATAAGCACCCTGTAACTTTAAACTTCGAAGTGGTTGAGATCCCACCCCCCACCCTTCCCATACAATGTTTTGTTTGCATCACCTCCCGCCCTCCTGCTCTATTATGGTTTAAATCTATTCATATAGTCGCCTAATATGGGTGAAGACTGTAACTGACATTTGTAGGAATGCACGCAAGGTAACGTTGAAAGCAGCTCGTCACAGATTATTAAGTTGTTTAGTTTGCGGAGGGAGAATTATCTAGTCTGCATGTCAGGCATCACTGGATCTATGGATTTTTGCGGATATTCTTCGTTCAAAGATAATGTGACAAGGGCAGATATTTGATTTTTTATAAGTCTGGCATTGAGTTTCCGTATTCACTAGAGATGCGCACCACTGTCTTCCGGGTGAGGGTTTCGATGTAATAATGCGAGCGAAGGATATCACTATATTGTCAGATACGTAGTCAGCTCCAATGACTTTAAGGGATCGCGATATAGCTTATATGTATCATGGAAGCAGTAAAGGTAAGTGTTTGATACTCTTAGTTTTTACAAAACAGTTTCTCACTATGTACATATTATATAGGCATCACAGAATTAGGATCAATTTACTCTAATTTTTGGCAGGCTTGACCGACTTAGTAATTGAGTTCTATACATAAGAAATATACATTTTCACCAGAAATATTAATTGTGCTAAGTGAAAGTAAAAGATCTTGACACGTTCATCGGCGCAGGAGTGGCAGCCTCTAGGCTTTTATGCAGTTAAGCTTAATATCGCGGAATGAAAGTACAACACTTATGATAGCGCACAATAGATAGCTTCCAAAGTACTTCCGCTATATCCTGGAAGGCTCGTCTTTCACTATTTTCACGGACCATACGCCCTTAACTTTCCCATTCAAGAAAGACGTAGAGAAATCCTCTCATAGACAACTGCGGCAGTTATATTTCATCAGTCAGTTCACAAAAGATAAAAAGATAAAATTCATAACAATCTAGGTCCACTTTCACCCTGTTCTGGATATCCAAGTCGCTAGTGTTGGTCCACTACCTCCTTCTCAAGGATACAAGTATTACCTCACCGTCACCGATAGGTTCACGCGATGGCTTATGGCAATGCCGCTAGTCGATATTGACGTCGATACAGTGGCAGAAGCTATATGCCAGAACTGGGTAGCTCGTTTTGGAATACCCAGGAGGACTGCTACCAGTTCCTTCGCCAAAAAGAATGTGTCTCCATTAGTGCGGAGTCAGTTGCAACCTCTTTATGAGGGCTCATGCGATGCAGTTAGACGGTATAGCAATTTCTTCACACTGCGCTGTAGACGTAGTAGGCTTGAGTGGGACAGCAAAGCCCTTGCTATCCAAAAAACATCACAGAATTCGATAAGATCGTTCTGAAAGCAATTTAATAATTGATAAGTTCTAGCAGTAATGACACATGACACGTTATACATTTCTCACATATCAAGCATTTCTAATAAATCTGAATTAGATACCTGTGAACTGTTTTATAATAAGCAATCTTCCAAACAGTAACTAATCTAAGAGCTGCCACTTTATATATTGGAGTACTTGATGAATTAAGCAAATGCCGTGCAAATTATTACTACACGACTTCTAAAGGGACTTGATTTATGACTATACCGACAACAATAAAAACGAAGCAAAGTATCTACTAGATACATATATTGCAAACCCCGAATAAATATTTCATTTATCTTTTTTTATCTCTTGAAGTTCATATTGTCACCACTGGATTTATTGTGATGCATAGCAAACAATGGGAATCAATTTAAACTCTTGCTCTGCTATATCTGTAAAAATATGTACTTACATTGCGTGGATGTTACTTTCAATCCCCAGTTTAGACATAAGCAGTTCAGCAGAAAATTCACTTTTAAAATTTCGGAAGTGTAGATTTCTCTTTTAAATGTTGTGGAAAGTTTTACATAAATTCAGTTGTTTTGGGGTTGATTGGAAGAAAGATCCTGCGATTTTTTTACATAGGTATGTACATACTTTACTGTTCCAATGAAATATAAAGTCAACTTTTATATAAAATAATCTTGATTTGGACCATCTTTGGTAAGGTCTCTTTTACGACGACGTCACAATAGAGGCGAGCAGATTGATTCTGTGGCGGCTTGACAGAACCATCTGCAGTTCGTAAAGGACCTTGTCAAATTCGAAAGTCACTTTGTGAATTAGAAAAGATTATGTAAGTTGACCATGATATTAATGTTCAGAACAAATACAACTAACTTCAATCATATCGTATCAACCAGTAACTTAGACAGACTTAAATGGTAATTCTTACAACTTGTTTTAAGAATCAAATATAAAAAGTTCTACCACTAATGGCCAGTTTCACAGTCTGAGTTTAAACCAAATATTTAGTTTAAACTCGACGAATGAATTTCACAGTTTAGTTTAAACCCCGGTTTAAACTAAAGTTTAAACCGTGCCATCGCTCGGCTTAAACTCAAGATAAAAGTATTTGAAAAGTGTGACATTTTATTTTGACAATAGCATTATTTGTTTGCACCAAGAAAATAATTTTATCATGGATTTAGATTTAGACATTTCTAGCGATAAAGAAATCTTTTTTGAGTTAAATTTACAACTCTGTCGACGACTGAGAGTAATTAGAAATCGGCCAAATCATTTTACTGAGTGGGACGATGTTGACTTTGATGCTAGATTCCGTTTAAGTAAAGAGCTTCGTCACTTTCTCTTCGAATCTATTTTTGACCGTTTTCTTGCGCTCTATTATATATCTTTTTTTATGCACTAGGGAAGGCGATAGCTCAACTTCATTTATGCCAAAACTTGCAGCCTTTTTGAGTGTTGGCATATTTAAAATTAGCAAATATAACTACAAATTTTTTTATTTTTTGCTTTCTGGTCTGTTTACTTTTTCCGTTTGACAGATTGATTGATTGAGAAATTGCTTCACAATGGTGGCGATAACTAATTTAGTTCACAATTTATTCAATACTACCAACGTTACTAAAAGAATGCACAGCGATAGTTTAAACTAAACGTTGGTTTAAACTCGACTGTGAAACTGGCCGCAAATAGAACGAAAATTCCTCTATTAATTAAAATATTAAAACAAAACAAAAGACCGAAAAATTTATGCTTTTCTTCTCCAAAACATACTACCTTGTTTTCAAAGTTCCCGTATATGGTTGTCTCCAGGTCTTAACACAGATCTATACTACAGAAACGACTACTATCGCAACTACTAAAGCATTCGTCAGGCCGACTTCCGCATTCCAGAACTTCTATTGTTATTGCTCAGCCGTCGTGTCGACATAGGGTCAACTTGACTAAGCTTGGCCTGCAGCTCGAAACCAACCTACATCTGTGCCACAACTCCTTAGGTCACGAACCTCAAGTGTAAATTAATTTGCCAGGATCTGGGCTTCCATCCAGGTTTTTAATATGGACAGTCTAGCCTTGGAAATCCAAATCATTCGGAATGCTAAACTGGTGCTTAAGCTTCAGGAGAACTAAGGTTCTGCTTGCACTTGGAAAATAAAACTAGTTCGACGTACTGAACTGGTCTACAACATTCAAGAGAACTTAAGCTCGATCCAAACACTCACTCACGTAGGGACAGAATGGGTATGAAACACAGCTTATTCGACAAACTCAGTCTCACATCAGGTAAACAGGTGCGGACCATTAAATCTGATTATTCACCGGACGTTTGATCGCCTAATACCATGGCATCAAGACACATCGAATTTTGCCTCAGCTCCACTAGTCTTCAATTCCTCTGTGAACAGCAGAAACTCCTGCTGGCGCCGTGGACAGCTCCTTCCTTCTATGGAAGACAGTCGATTCCACTATAGCTCGGCTACCATGAATTGGCCCATTCAGAAGCAATCGATACAAATAATTGCAATATTATTTTGAAAGGATTACATTTACATTCCAATCTTGTTATGAGCGGAGGGAAGGAAGAAGGTAGTAAAAGCGTAAACGCATAAGTTTTAAGAATATAGCTCTGAGTTTTCAAATTATATCAAATACCATATACTTACGTAGGTATATTAGAACAAATTTTATTCGAATTTATACTAAAATACGGAAATTTTGAAAAAGAAAATACATTTCTTATATTGTTCAGTTACGCTTTCTCGATCTGTGCCTTTATTTAGTATTACAGAGTACTCCAAGGGGTAAAATTCCAAGAGTTTTGGAAAAAGAAAACTTAGACTAGGGTTACTGATATGCTTCCAAAAGAATGCTTCTCTGGAAGAAATCTAAGGAGATTTCGAAGTTATTGCTAAAATTCTATAAAACTGAATGCGAACGTGACTACGTGGTTCGCAGTATCTTAAAGCAAATCTTTTACTTTTTTAATTCAGTGAAAAATTGTTTGATGGAAAAGTTTTAAGCCTGCAAATAAAATTTCGTTATGCTGTGATATTGCAAAGCGCAGCTGTTTCGACAAACTGTAATTTTCTGTAATTAACAACACTGGTAAATATTTGTGGCTGACAGTGTAGCTTCAGCAATCAATCTGCTTTCTCTCAAGCTTTTTCAAAAAATATTATAATGAAGCTAACAGGAACAGCTTACTCCTGCGTATATGCAACTGAAGCGCGAAATTTCCTTTGTGCTTCCACATTATCTCATGAGGAGGAGTTTTAAATCATTATTACCCCGCTGAGACTCTACTAGATTTATTTGATATTCCGACGCCCGTGATTCGATAGAAACAGTTTCAAAGTTTGTACACTTGTCCACGTCTCCTCCCGACGTTTCAATTCGATTCGATCGAGTACAATTGTTCCGATCGGTTTCAAAGAATTGATTTAGAAATTTTGCCAGATTTTGTCTTTCCGCTTTACATCCAGGAAAATATTCTTTTTTTCGCATAATTCATATCTATTTTTATTTCCTCAACAAAAGCCGTTTCATACATCTTTGAGTATAAACAAATACAAATACAGCTGATTTTTCTAGATTATGTCAACCGTAAAAGTTGAATTTTGCTCATCTTCTCCGTTTGGATTCGATCCATTTTTGTGTAATGTGTACAATTGCACGTATGTTTCATATAAGTAAATTTGACATTTGTACGGACCGAAACGGTGCAATTTTGTTTCCCACTTAAGATTTCAGAATTATTTATAAACTGTATCTACAAAACCCCATTACTACATTTGTCTTCATCGAGTTGTAGTTACCGTCAATTATTCCGTTCCCTAATTTTTTGTATCTTTTACGATTGTGCTACGCTACATTTCAGGATAGTTGCATGTTATATGTGGCATACGCATCCCATAATTATGAGATTTGTCACAAGACTAATCAATCTTATAGCATGCTTGAAAATTCGGATATGATTGAGGAGACATAGGTTTACACACAGCTGTCACAACTCTAAATGTAATATAGTTCTTATTTGATTACGAAAATTGAATCTCTACGCGAACCAGATTGTTGCAAAAACTAAATGGTTGAGAGGACAGTTAGAAATGGTTCCCAAACATTTTTAACGCCTGATATTGGTTTGAAAATACAATGAATTGACAATCATTTCGCAAAAACACGCATTATAGTGAGAAGATTACCGTAGCAGGAGTTTAGCTCGCAATAACCAAATAGTACCCACGTTGTTACTTACGAAAGCTCTCTATGTGTTATCATAACTTATCGTTCATGCTAGATGATAGCTATTATCGCATAAATAAAAATTTTTCCAACAATTCCTGATATAAATAGTCGTAGAAGTCATTTGCATTCTACGTTAACTTCTAATTCCAAATGCACAAGATTACACTCCAAAAGTACAAAGATTTTGATTACAATGAAATTTTCTTTCACCAACACATACAATAACACATACATACAATATAAAAATTCAATAAAAGATTTTAATGACTAATTTTTTCAAAACAGAAAAACGTAAAAGTTTAAACTCAAAGCAAGGACAGCATTCATAGGAGAAAAGTATCCCCAACAACTTGAATTTTGTAACTTTTCACATTTTATGACTTTATGGTGCAGGGAAGGTAATATGACAAAAATATCAAGAGGTGGGAGAAGAACTGAGTTTTCCAATTAAATCACGTACCGTAGCCCGGGGAAAACGAAATACTTTACTCAGGGAATTTATGAAAATTGCCAACGTTCCTTTTTTCCTTTTTGTGTTATTTCGAATTGTATTCATTCCGGGAAAATGTCATGGTAACGCGATTTAACGCCCAGTAGTGTTTCAAGTGGAAAATGTTTATGTATGGACGATTTATTAACTAATTTCCGACACTTGACCTGAGAAGTGTTTTCCGGGATTTAATTTTTGGTCAGGAAATATATTTTTCAGGTGTTACGTGATAAGAGTCAGCAGATTTTTTTTTCTTCTTTCCCATCGTCCTTTCTCACTAAAGTATGTGACAATAATGCTGACTAGTCACTTTCTCATCAAGGTATATGAAAAAGGAAAGGATTTGATGAGTTTGGTTGGTATGTAGTACGTGTGATATGGAAAATGTACAGAAAATCTGCTCACGCTTGTTCGTTGTAATATTTGGTTTATCAACGGATTTTATTGAATAAATAATTGCTACTGGCGAATATTAAAAGCATATTTATCAAGTTTTAGAAGTGACAATAGGTCTATCAATTATTATCTAAGGCAATGTAAATGTTTAGGAAAGTACATTGTGCAACTTTTCGCTTATTCTTAAGGTCGCCAATAACTGTCTGTCATAATCTGAACGTACCACACTTTTCAAGAAGTTGTAGATGCGTCCCAAGCTTCCCAAGTAACAACTGGACGAAGACAAACTGTTTCACATTCAAATAAAATGGACATTAGAATAATATATGAAGCTACCTTTTGGAGAGAGAGAGTAACCAAAGACCAATGTAGCCAAAGTATACGTCTATACTGGGAAGACAGCACTTTGCAAATAATCGCAGCGTAAAAGGGAATGAGTGAGCAAAGCAGCGAATCATACAAAAATGAAAATTTAAGAAAGGGAGCCCGCAAAGCCAAAATTTCAAATCACTAGGTAACTAATGCACTCTGGACGCGAAGAACATAATTCCATCACTTTGAGCTTTTTATTCTGATGGTCAAAATTAATGGTTATTTGTCGCCTTTATTTTATGCGAAAAGAGAAACTTATTTCAGAACGAATCAGTTCCATATTGATTCGAACTGAAAGGCTTCGCCTTATAGACAGGGCCGGATTAACTATTAAGCAAACTAAGCAGCACGTACTCAGGGCATCAAGAGAAATGGAAATTGAAAAAAATTTAAGTAATTTTTTAAACAAAAAATTCCATGAACAGCTACATATTTTAGTACCCGTTTGGCTAACCAGATATACTTTAAGATTATGTTTTATTTATGATTTCTTTTTCTAATTTAATAAACAAACTACAATACATTGTATGAAACGATTGGAATTAATAAACTTGTAAAAAGCAGCATGTATACGTGATAAGATTTTGCTGAAATTATACACGTCTTTTCTTCCATATGTTTAAGTTTTTGCTTCCGACAGCAAACGTAGCTGTCAAATTTTTGTCACATGAAAAGCTTAACAAAATTTACTCCAGATGTATCTGGTAACTTTTCATGTGTTGTGCCCTCTTCCGCATAAAGGTTTTTACTTGATTTTACGCAAAGTATTTTGCTCTAAAGTTACCAGACAGACCTATTATGTCGGAGCAAAATGGGCAATAATTGTTCCCCACTAGGATTTTTATATTTTAGCGAACGAATGTGGCGGGGTTGAGTCCACAGTACGATCTGTTTATATTTCTCATTGGCTCCACGCAACTAACGGAGCTCTGATTGGTTCCACCAAACTATTCTTTCTAGTAAATTGTTCAAAACATTTTGACCAATTATACAAATATCCTTTTCTAATTAAATGAACAAGGACCACATTTCTTTTCTGTCTTTCAGTTTTATATTACTAGAATTTTAGCTGTGATTGTTTTTATGTTTTAATGCATAAAGCAATTTCCCTTCAACGGGAAATCCCTTTTACTTGGGTGAACATATTTGTTCTTGTAACAATAATTTTGTTCGTTGGTTAGAACTCAACTGGCACATAAGGGCATATGCATGCTTTGATTTTTATAATGGTCAACCGTGATTCGTTTGTAATACCGGCAACTTTATGGCTATCCTAGTACAACGAAAAGCCGTCATAAAAGGCTTTAACACAATTGCAGTGAACAGATTTTTCGACTGCCGACGGATTACCACGAATGGTGGCGAGTGACAATTGTGAAAAGGGAGGCTCTGCAGCTCCTAGATTTTATGTAATCTTGCAGGCGATATTTTTTATAAATATCGCGGAGATTCTTCTGTATTTTCTGCAGTTATCAAATAAAAAATACAGAAATTAACTAAATTTGTAAATGCAATATGTCAAAACTTTCGCATTTGTATTTAAGCGCCTCGCAATATCCAAAATCAAGTCTTATTTATCCACTGCCCTAAACTACTCGTCTTGTAAGTTGTAAATTATTTTGTGCCTTCACACAAATTTTCCTTAGCATCAATGTTGTTGGATTTTTGATATTGGCGCGGTGGCCTAAATCACCAAAATGAGAAAAATAAATGCGAACGCAATTTCATTCGTTTGATTTTGTTGGCAGTACTGGAGCGATCGACGATCAAATTAGAAATTGATCAATCCCGATGGCTAGTTCGTCGGCTTCTGCCCGCCAGCAGTCGTAATTTGAGCATCCACAGAGGACACTGTGCTTTTAAATCTTTGACAGAAAACTTTTCTTGTCGTTTGCCTACGGCCATCGTAATTGTGTTTAAGGCTTAATGCGAATACCGACAATATTGACAGTGCCTTTCCAAATGTTGATATTGGATACAGCATATTTTTATAATTAAGGATAACCAATTGTTAAGCTGAGTGGTCATTTTATCAATTTAAGTCACTGACATATATATAAATGGACTGCTTGATCTCATGTTTCATGTGGCACCAATTTTGATTTCAGAAAGTATGCTCTCACTATCAATGCTACCAACTGTCGTAAATTGGCGCTACATTTAAATTATTTGCGAATTTACTTATATGCATGTCCGTGTGATTTACCGAAGTTACCACAAAAGTATTTGGGACTATTTGTATCGTTACATTTTAATTATGAGTCGAAGAAAGTGTTTTTATCAAGGATTTTACAAACAATTTCTAATAGTTAGAATAGTCCTAATAGTTAGAAGTTCAGTGGGAAAGTATGCTCTCACGGAAAGAGACAGGAATACGAAAGTGGTGCCATTTGATTCCATGCATTTTTGGTTCAACAAGCTGTCCATTTATATACATGTCAGTAGTTTAAGTATATAAATAATCTCAACAGAACAATTATGCAACAAGGCAGGCTTGATGCTTTAACTCTACTAAGTATAGAAGCAGATGTTTTACGCAAAATTACTTTTAAGGAAGTTATCAAAGATTTTGTCACTATAAAAAGTAGGAGAAAACTTTTGTTTAAATAAATAAATGGGACGTTTAAAAATGTAAACATTATATTCCGATTTAAGTGCTAGATTTGTTTAGGAAAACAAAACTTTATATTACGGTTTATATTTGTTAATATTTTCAATATTGAAAAATTTTCAATACGGGCGCAACAAAAGTATTTCAGTTTTTGGGGTCCCTAAGGACTTGGTCTTAGAAAAGACTACCACTGCGAAGCACAAAAAGTCTTCAGAAAAAAAGTCAATGCGCATATACAATGAAATTGAGGGTAAGTTATGCACCACTATTATCGTCAAAACAAAAGTCTCCATGCTCAATTATTTTCCCAGCTCACCTAACATTTCTTTTTACACACCTATAACGTATATTAAAGTTTTGAATGCTTTTTACCACAACTATTAATTGGACGCATTCTAATGTACAACATCGTGGAAGGGATAGTGTAGAGTTCTCTCCGTATCATAATAATCAGAAATAATATTCATTCTATACAGGGTGGTTCATAATTGGTGCACCTAGCTGAAGGGTTTGATAGTTGAGTTGGAGACAAACACCCTGTATACAAATTTTTCTAACCCTAAAATAAAGTTAACAATTCTGCAAAATATTTTAACTCCGTATAGAAAATCTCTGCTCAAACATATATTTACCAGACCCCTACGAGGCAGTTTTAGATTAATCATTGCCATAATTTCCACGTCTTCCACATCTTCCAAAAATATCATCTTTGATACAGACCAGACTCTCTAATTTCCAACTTGGCGGTATAGCGAAACTTTTGAGCAAATCTCATACCAACACACACCACAGAAACCCATAGATGGCATGGAAACCCATCAAAGAAGAGAAGGTATAAAATTTGCTAATTTAATTTGAAGACAATGCTTTACATATTTCACTCATTATTCAAACAAAGATGTGACTCAAATCTCAATGGAATAACACACACGAGATGCGACAGCATGTATTCCTGATGCTAAAGAGTGAATTTTATTCGATCTGGAAAAAGTTGAATTTTCAAACTGATAAATTTATTAATTCTCGAGCTGCCAGCTAGCTTCTGCTTCGACCTATTTCAAAGTGTGGAAAGGGCAATTTGCCAGACTAGTCCTGCAGAAGCGAATAAGATTTTCTTAATGTTTTGTGCTGAAACAACTCCTTTAGGATATCTTATTTCAATGGAGCTTTGACAATGAATTTTAATAACAATTAACTCAAATTGTCAAAATAACAATGTTCAAAACTAGTCATCTATTCCAATCCTGCTACAAAAATTCAGGAAAAATCGAAAATGTACGTAGGTACGTACAATTATTTTACCCGCAATTTGTATAATTTAATTCAATTTTTGCTTCAAAACAACTAAAGGTAAGTAGGTACTTGACTAGTAATGGCAAGTTTGTCCTTAGGCAAGTTTGTCCTTATCTTAGTCTCGACTACCATGCCATTAACATGTTGCACTATAATAGCGCCCATAATTGCAGTTGGCATAACGCTTTTTAACCGCACCCTACAAAACTATAAGAACGTGCCTAATCGAGACACGTCCTTGAAACTTTACGCATAAATTTCGAAAAGCTTCCAATGCAATTCCCTCCTTTCCTATACGCTATACAAAAACTTTTTACTAAGTGACCTAGAGGAAAAACTGCTGGAGAATTGCCAATGTGAGTGACGCTTAGGACGCCATAGGAGTTATAAATATGCATGAAATATGTTAACATGATTTGTAGTAGTTATATCACATGAACAAATTAAAACAACATGAATTAATATTGTTTGCATAACTTAAGGCATAAATGCGAAACAGGTAGATGCTGAAATACTTATAAGCGTACTATATATGCGGGATCAAAAGCCTTCCATTAGAAGTAGAGTTAAGCAGAGGAATTGGTATAGTTGATGTTGGCTTGAATTGGTACCCGCACAAAAGTATATATGCGGAGTATCGAAGGTTTATGGTTGATATAAGCAGCGATGCTCTCCTACCGGAAAACACGGTTTGATATTCTAAATACGGTATAAATTTAAAATTAAGCAAAATGCTAACACTTAGCAAGCGATTCCTCAAATTACAGAACAATTGCACTTATTTAGTTTCTTTCGAAGGTTTTTGAAAAACTAATCAACACCGAATTGATGTAATATTTAGAAATTAATCACCTTATTAGCGATCGTCAATACGGTTTTCGTGCTGGCCGCACTGGAGATTTAGTAACATTCCTTACCGAGCCTTGGAATCAATGTCTCCATAATTTTGGTGAATATGAGATCATTGCATTAGATATCTATAGGACCTTCGAACTAGTCTGGTATCCTGCTCTTTTAGCTTGACTTCAGGCAATAGGTCTAAACCCCCTTTTCATAAAAGTTATACTCGACGGAGTTACCTCTGATCATTTTATAATCCATGCCGGTGAGCCGTAAGCTTCCGTGTACCACACGAGCTGTAACACGAGCTAAACCTCACACACTTGAAATCAAATTCGGGCGTGCCGTCAACCCTTCATATGCAGAACAGTACGAATGAGGAACAGTCTTCCATCCTCTGCCCCCCCCCCGTTTTGAAGCACAACCATTCAAGCGTAATGCGTACCGTCAACAACTTGTTTGAACCCATAAATCCTCAATTCCCTACCCCTTCTCCCTTTCCGTCCAAGGCTGTGATACGGCATCATAGATTATTCCCTGAGCTATTGCAACATCTTAAAAAAACAAAAACAAAAAAAACGTCAGAGTTTTAACAGTATCTCGTAGAACCATTCTGACTGTTCTCAAAGTAGCTTTGATCTTCTCATCCTTTAGTGAAAAAAAAACCATTATACTTGGAAGTATTTTAACTAAATTAAGGGAAATCTCAACACATCAGAAACAGGCAATCAAAGCAAGCAAAACCCATGGCACAGCTGATTCATTTGACAAAGAATTTTACAAATAGTGGTCTGTTACATGATAAGCTGTGTGTATGGCATTACTTAAACTACAGTTCGTACAAAATCTGCGACAATTCCAACCAATTTCAATCTTATAAAAAAAATATATATATATACAGGGTGTCCCAGAAATCAACGTCAAGCCGGAACCGGGCAATAGACCAAGTCGTAACAGTTATCAGAAAAATATGAAAAAAAATCTTGGTAATGCACTTTTCAAATTATAAGGATTCAAAAATAAATCTTAAAAACTGACACACTGTGATGATCTTTCAAGTCCTGTGACTGCAAATATGAACTTTACGTCAGTTTTTTTTTCTGTAATGTAACCATGAATAACCCTTATGTAAATTACATTTAAAAGTTAAAACATAACTGCCTCAGTTTCAAATAAAAAGTTAGATTTTTGCCCAACATTGCATTCAAAATAATTACATTTAAAAATGGCGGGTTTAAGAAGGATTGCAAGAAGGTATGACACTTACTAATGGAGAACAATCTTACTACAAGATATTCAAATTTAATATATCAGATCAAAAGCAATATATATTTCTGAGTATATTTCTTTTTGAATGACTCAAATCCGTCAAAAAATGACAAAGTTATTGAAGTTTAAAAAAACGGAAATTAAAAACGGCGAATCTGGTGATGACGTCACGGTACACAACACGCACGATGCCAGTTTGCACAATATAATATTTATAAGACGATATTTTATGAAATAAATACAAAACAAATCCAATCCCGTGCGCTTACTATCACGGCGGCGCAGCAACTATACTCGCGCTGCGTTAGACCGCGAATTGTATTGTGTATAGTGACGTCATCATGCTAGAGCGCGTTTTTGAGAATGCGGCGCTAAAATAGCTATAACTTCGTCATTTTTTATCCGATTTCAATAATTCTTTCACTGAATTAATTGTTTATTTTGTGATTATGATTCTGCATAATTAACTAAAATAGTCATTGTTCTCCATTGCTACTTCTGAATTGAAGAAAAACTTTTTTTAATGAAGTCGGATTTCATACAATTTCGATTGAGAAGAAGAGTTACGTTATTTTGACTGGTGTCAGAGAGACAGATGGTGACGCTATTTTATTCAGTGTGAGCGAGATAGATAGTGACGCCACCTTGACCAAAGGGTACCATTGGTTTTAAAAGTAATTTGTTAGTTTTTAAAATAAATAAAATTCAGTTGTACCACTGAACATTTACGGCAGCATGTGGTATCAACAAGATGGCTGTCCAGCGCATTATGCTCTCTCAGTAAGAGACTTTATCAATCGAGAATACCCCGATAGGTAGATTGGGCGGGGCGGTACAATTTCGTGGCATGTCCGTTCATCCGACTTAACCCCATAGATTTCTTTTACTGGAGTACGATAAAGGAAAAAGTGTACTCTAAACCTATGCAAGATTTAGACGAGCTGCGCCAAAGAATTGCAAAAGCCGCTGAATACTGAGAAGATACGCTTGTCTTATTATGCGGTCATTTTTAAAAAGATGTAAAGCTCGCATTGCAACTGAAGGCACACAGTTCGAACATATGTTATAAAACCTTGTAAATCTGATTTAATAAAAATCATAGCTAAAAAAATCCAACAATTGAATTTTATTTCAAATGCACCTAAAATTTGTTAGTTTTTAACCAGTGGTACCTTTTGGTCAAGGTGGCATCACTAGCTATCTCGCTCACACTGAATAAAATAGCGCCATCATCTGTCTCGCTCACACCAGTCAAACTAATGTAACTCTTCGTCTCAATCGAAATTGTATGAAAGCCGACTTCATTAAAATTTTTTTTTCTTCAATTAAGAAGTAGCAATTAGTAAGAGTCATACCATTTTGGAAACCTTATTGAACGCACCATCTTTTAATGTTACTTGCCAAAGTAGTGTAGTACATTTTTTTTACAGTACAGTCGGTTAAAGTTGTGTAATGTAATTATTTTGAATGTAATGTTGGGCAAAAATCTAACTTTTTATTTGAAATTGAGGCAATTATGTTTTAACTTTTAACTGTACAGAAAAAAAACTGACGAAAAGTTAATATTTGGAGTCACGGGACTTGAAAGATCATCACAGGATGTCAGTTTTTAAGATTTATTTTTGAATCCTTATAATTTGAAAAGTACATGACCAAGATTTTTATCATATGTTTCTGATAACTGTTACGACTTGGTGTATTGCCCGATTCTGGCTTGACGTTGATTTCTGGGACACCCTGTATATAATATAAAAACAAGCAAAATTGGTCTAAGAACAATTCTTATAATACCCAAGATGAATACTTGTACATCATTTCGTATGGTCACCCATCTGTGCAGTTTTGATGTTTGAAATGGGTTTTCGCATATATTTCTATTATGGTTCGTTGGACAGAAAAAAATTGTATAACCAATTTTATAGGATTTATAAAACTATATAAGACTTATCATTTTCACAGTATACGTAAAAATCCTAAATTTTTATATGCGAACACCAAGAAGGGGTCGCACGATTTAGTCCATATTAGAAATTATATTTACTATTTTTACTAAAACACTATGTACACAATTTCAGCTCTCAGCATTGACGCGTTCTCAGGTAGTGTCCAAATATATAGTGAAAAACGAAATTTTTGTATGGCAACCCCACGAAGGAGTTACCCGATTTATGGCATTTTTGAACTTAGTTTTATTTTTTTTTAACTGTATATACAAAATTTCAGCTCTAAGTACACGCGTTCTCGAGTTATCGTGAAGACGGACGGAGAAATGGACATTTAAAAATTAAAATAACTTTTGATTTTATGCACCCATTTTACTCCACCATAAGTATTTCTAGGTGTTACAAATGTAATGACAAAATTAGTATACCTTATGTTTTCATATAGTGTATAATGAGTAAAAACTTCTGATATAATAAAAAAATATTGACTTTTTAATGACGAGAGGACCATCACATTATCTAATGGATTTACATTACACATTAGTTTGTTCAGGAAGCTATTTTTTGGATTCTCCGGTATATAGCGGAAACTAAAAAAAAAATTATTTGTTATTTCATCACACAACCCATTTGATTTTGGGTGACATGTTTCAAGTCTTGGTTTTGACTCATCAACAAGTCCCAAATAGCGAAATTGAGTGACTTGAAAAACAGAGAAAAAATAAAACAAAGAAAAGAAACGAAAAAATGAAAAAAATTTAGAAAAATTGGGAAAAATAAAAAAACATTTTTTATTAAAAAATTTAAAAACAGTTTTCATTCGAAACAAATCGAACTGGTATACGCCCGCAGTGGGCCGAAAATAGAAAAAAGAAAAAGGACGACGAAGAAACGAGATGAGATGATCACTTTGATCTGTTTTAAGCGTACCGATGAGTGTAAGGTTTTCTGATAACACGAAACGCTTCCTCTTCTTCCTTTTTCTTTATTCAGCCCACTCCGGGCGTATGAATCTGGTTTTTAAATTTTTTTAATAAAAATTTTTGTTTTAATTTTTTGGTTTTTTTTTCATTTTTTCATTTCTTTTCTTTATTCTATTTTTTCATTTGTTTTTCAAGTCACTCAATTTCGTTATTTGGGACCTGTTGATGAGTCAAAATCAAGACTTGGAACTTATCATCCAAAATTACATGGGTTGTGTGATGAAATAACAAATAACAAATTTTTTAGCTTTTGCTATATACCGCATCCAAAAAAATGCCTTCTTGAACAAATATAAGTTCGCCCCGGTAAAAAATCTTAAAGTCTTTAATTTTATTACACATTAGGGAAAATCCCAAAAAGTATAGAGAATATGAACATGAATTACATTGACATTTTTCCGATACTAAATTGTATCTAATATCTATTCATTCAGAATAACATTTTTTTTATCCTACTACAGCTGACATTGTGCTCCGAATACGCAATAAACACAAGAACATCAAAAAGGAAAGCATTTCTCAAGCTAAAATATCAAAATTTGATAAAAGTATCAATTTATTAAAATCTCATAGATATTCGAGAAATAATACAGTTATTTAAGGATTGATCCAGTTTAACAGAAAATATTTCCCTCTTAAAATATTTACGGGCATACGGGCGCATTGAGAAAACATTACTTGCTATAGTGAACATCTCGCTTTCTTCCTCCAAGTATGCCTTTAGCACTAACGAAATTCCCTCAGAATTAAGGAGGAAGGCAATTGCTGGAACATTTCCTCAAAACCATTCATCGCCTTATGTAAATTAATTTAGCTGAAGTATTTCGTCCATTTTCAAGCGCTTCTATGCAAAGGAAGATTTTCTATGTCCCAGGGGATATTTTCGCTTGTAAAGTTAAATTGAACTTTTGACAAAAATTTGACTCTGAAATGAATTTTTTTATTCAGATTATTTAAAAGGGGAAAGAAAAAGTTTAAGAGAAATTTTTGTGAGTGAAACATAATAAAATGAAGAAAATCGACTTGTGCTTATCGGAGAAAAGACGGGTGTTAAATGGTTTCAGTGACGTATAAATAGGTATTTTTCAATTGAGGAGCCAGAGAAAATCCAACGAAAATCACTTTCTTCACAAAGCAAGAAAAGCTAGTAAGTAAAAGAGTTGTAGTGAAAAATATAAATCGAAAACAAAAAAAAAAATTATTAACCACACTTGTTTTCTTCATAGAACTCTCCTTCTTCCCCATTTTAAGGCTTGATTTATCTTACATTCTGCCGTAATTCACCCAACACTGTTCAAATCAATTTTCTAAATACTTCCAAACAATCTGAACTGTGGAATACTACCAATGTAATCTTTGTTAACCCACGGTGCTCGTACTAGAGTGGAAATCTATGAATTTTCTCAATCATCGTAAGATATTGCACAATATGAATTCAAGTCATCTAATATTTCTGCTTCAGCTGGACATAACTTTATTACAGAAATGGCCCCCAATTGAAGCAAAATTCTGGGTCGGATATTTTCCAAGCTCACGTCAAGATACGTTCTAGAAACGGGAAAGTAAAGGGTTTTCCAATAAGAGGTGTTATTTTAATTAGCCCGCTATTTCGGTATATGTCACTTTTGGAAATGTCATTTTTTGATATTTGACAAGTAGAAACTACGCCACTAATAAAAATGTGGCAGAGACGGTTCGTAAAACTCGAAGATTTTTGGGTCGTCGTGAAGCACCTTGGCGGACCGCAATACAGAAATTGGTAGAAAAATTCAAGCTGTCGGGACAAGTTAGTGATGTGAAGAATAAAACCCGTGCACGTTGCTCAAGAACAGCCGAGAATATTGCTGCTGTAGCCGAAAGTGTTGAAGAAAACCCAGGTTTGTCCATTCCTCGACGTTCTTTGGAATTAGGCATTCCACAAACGTCATTACACCGTATTTTGCATAAATATTTTGGTCTTAAGGCTTATAAAGTTCAGTTAACACAAGAACTCAAGCCGGCCGATCATCAACAACGTCGAGTCTTTGCTGATTGGGTCCTTGAAATGCATGAAAATGATCCGGAATTCCACCGAAAACTCATCTTGAGTGATGAGGCCCATTTCCACCCCGATGGCTTCGTCAACAAGCAAAATTGTCGCATCTGGGGCTCGGAAAACCCAAGAGTTATTGTTGAAAAGCCTCTCTATCCTCAACGTGTGACTGTTTGGTGCGGTTTATGGTCACGCGGGGTCATTGGACTTTACTTTTTCGAAAATGAGGCTGGAGCAACAGATACGGTGAATGGATTGCGCTATCGACAGATGATTAATGATTTTTTATGGCCAGAATTGGATAGTATTGATTTGGACAACGCTTACGTTCAACAAGACGGCGCTACGTGCCATACAAGCAACGAAACCATTGATCTTTTACGGGAAAAGTTTCCGGACCGTGATATCTCTCGAAGAGGTGATGACAATTGGCCACAGAAATCTTGTGACTTAACACCTTGCGACTTCTTCCTTTGGGGCCACGTGAAAGAGAAGGTCTACGCCAACAGCCCAGCGTCGATTCTAGACCTCAAAGATGGAATTCGTGAGGCTATCGAGGACATAGTGCAGCCACTTTGCGATTTGGTTATGGAAAATTTCATGAAAAGGATATGGTCCTGTAGGCATGGTCGTGGTGGTCATTTGGGTGATGTTATTTTCCGTTCTTAATGGCATACCTTCCTCTTTATAATGAAATAAAGATCCGATCATTTATCTGAAAAAATGGCATTTTTCTTTGAATATCAAAATAACACCTCTTATTGGAAAACCCTTTATCTTTTGAATTGTGTTATAAGAAAAAACAAACTATTGTCGAGAACTTATTCAAATTATTCGCAACTATTAAATTATTCATGAATTGGAAAATGATAGTACACCTAATCTGTAGGTATATAGGTACTCGTTTACTGAGTACTAAATCACAGAAATATTATAATATAAACGAAAAATCAGATAAACTCACTCGGTTAAGAGTAAACTCGGATAATTTCCCTCACTCCAAATGGAATTATAATGGTATTACTGTAGACAAAATTATAACAAAAGCATATACAGTTACAATTACGTTATAAATTTGATCATCACCAATTAGAAAATTCTTACTATTCCTGCTCATGAACCAAAAATAAAGTATGAAGTTCCAATATCTTTACTCTAGACAGACTTTCTTTATAAGTTTTTAATTAAATGGAATCAAATATGCACAGCGTCATACAAATGCAAGTGCATCATGGGACCTTTGTAACATTTTGGTTTAATTTCAAATGGAGAAAATTTTAGTCGATACTAGTGAAATTGCAGTAAAAGTGCCACATAGCATCATTAAAATGAACTGAATTTATTGGAAAGTGGATAAATTTTCCAATAAATTCAGTAGTAACAGCAATCAGCGGATTGCGAATGAAATCGCTCTGCAGCTTATCTTCTCTTTTTTTGGACCTTTAAAAAAAAAGTCTTCTGTCTAAATTCTTTGCAACTTACAGCAAATACTCGGACGTTGTCTTGAGAGTATTCAAATAAATTATAGAACAATGCTAGCATATTTAAGACAGAAACACATCCAAGTAAGCCTGAGAACTGGTCTCTTTCAGGCTTCCTCATAGCTCGCCTAAAGGCTTGACTCAGAGAATTAAAAACAAAATGATACCACCGGGCTCGGTGCTGACACATTTCATTTATATTCTGGCCAGAAATAATTTATTATCGGTTTTCAAAAATGTTGATTATAAATTTCAAATACCTCCTTTGACAGAACAAATTTAAGAAAAAAAAATGAAATGTGTTGACAGAATTAGGCCTGAGAGAGAAATTTTCCAACATTGATCAAAGTACGCCTTTCTGCTGGCTTGGTTTTGAGTTGCATAATTTAAAAACCTGTGTTGGAAATTTTTGACATGGATGTGTTTCTGCCATTACTCATAATGAGGAACTGTCAAGTGTCATTCAATAACATTTCAATTAATTTTCGTCCACACACTTGTTCTATTCTTTCTTTCAGGCGTATAATGGAAGCCAGCTCGATGTAAAAGCGGTAGGTTAATTTAAATTCGGGCGCCACATGGCTTAAGAGTCCACAAACTCTATATTACCAGGAAATAAATTAAAGGAGGGATTTGCACAACTATATAAGTTTAACGTTATCGACTAGGCGTATGCCCTATCGTGCTACTCTATTTGTATCTAATTACCTATATTATTAACTCAATTGTTTTCTATCTTCATTTATTTATCTCTTTCTATTTTTGGCTCTCTCTCTCTCCCCCTTTCTTTCTGTCTACCTTTGTCACTCATACTTATCTCTCTCTTAATTTTAATTATTTGCATTAGGAGAAAGGCTCATCATCATTAGGTCTTTCTTCATTTATCTCGCCCTCTGCCCCCCTCTCCTTTTCAATCCCTCTCTCGCTCTATTTTGTCTTTATTTCTCCCTCCAGAAGTTTGCACGAGAAGAAACAGTTATATTAAACCAATAAGTCAGTCCCAAGTGGACTGCGACTGTGCTTACCGGTTCGTAGCGTTTGTTGTCTTATGAGAAATGTTCGCATCTTCAGGAGGATGGAGCTATCAGAGTGCTCGACATTTAGCATAACTCGAGTTGGTTAATAATAATAATAATAATATATTTATATATCCTTTTAAACGACATTACAAGATTGAAAATTTTTACATTGGTATCTATTGAACAGACGGGCAAATCAAAATTTCCAATTAGGATAAAAATCTTAACTAAAATAAAGACTGATTTCAAAATCAAAATCAAAGTGAAATTAGTATTAAAAAAAAATAAAAATGACAAAAAGTAAGATCATAATTAACATAATAATTAAAATCAAAACTACAATTAACGAATTAAAATTGAAAGCAAAATCAAAAAACTAGATCAAAATTAAAACTGAATGAAGGGAAGAGAAAAAATCAAAGCGATACAAATGTGTATGCATCGCAGCCCAAAAAAACGCTACTCTATGAACCCAACAAGAGGCCGTCTGGATGTTCCAAATGATTTTTCCCCGCTGGATATTACTAGGCAGCTTGTTCTAGAAAAGCAATTATGTGAAAAATGTCAGAAGTCTCAAAGATTGATGTTTGGAATTACTTAGTTTACCCGGGGGTTACACGAAATACTACAGCTTGCATGCAACTTGCATTGCCATACCTCTTGCACGTGTGATCCCTTTTGCCATTCTGGCAGCTCAGCTTTCAGCGAACTTGCATAAATTATGGCACCTGACGTGGTAGTAATTTGGCATTATACAGCTTTCAAGATGACGAAAAAAATTATTTGAGAGCGGAGCTTTTTAAATTAATAAATTTATACCGGAAAAACAAAATTTTCTAGGATCATGTGCATTACATCATTTAGCAACACCTTCCTCTTCTCCTTTCTTCTGCTTTTATGATTCTACTACTTTCTTTTTTGCTAAAATTTCCGACATATACAAGACTTTAGGTCTGAATGAAATTTTTTAAATGAACTTGCATGCAAGATCAAGCGAACGGCACTCTGCTGTCAACTTTAAAAAGGCGTTGCAAGGGAGGCTTGTATGTAAGTGGTACTATCTCGGGTGTTCTCCGGGTTATATGGGTCAGCATGCTGCTTCTGACGCGAAAAGTCTGTAGATAAGGTGATGCTTCACTCCTGCTCCCAACCACCATATTACTAACAAGTCTTCGTGCGGCAGAGGCAGCATACTAACCCATCTTAACTGGGTCAATCTAGGTATTAAAAACGTACATCTCCTTGTAGACTTCAGAGGCCGCACCAATTATCTGGATAAAGAAATTCGGCAATTGTAGCGAGAGCTCCTCAAGGGCAAGTCAAAATCTTGATCAAATCAGTGACAGTTGCGGAACTGGAAGCAATATTCCAATAGTACTTTCCTATTACACTCCACCCAGTAATTAATTTTTGTTAACTGAATTTCCTCCTCCATCTCCCTCCACTATATTTTACGGAATAGAAACGTGAGGTAAGTAAATATTATTATTTAGTAAAATCCATTGAAATATACGGTGTATAACAACAAACAACAATATATTACCAAAAACGAAACTAAATATCGGTTTCAGAGAGTCCTATATTTAGATGGCGCTCATGGATACCACATTTCTGTACATTTTTTATGACTTCATTATACATGAAATATTTTCGGTTGGATAAAAACAAATTTAATAATTTCTAGCTACACATTATCTTTGCTTCAATGAAACATTCAGACAGAAATACAGAATTTACGTGGGAGACCTTTTCCTATGCCTTTCGACTGAAGGGAAATATTATTGCGAGAATAATTTATCCTCGAATTGATGCTCATCAAACCTCTAGAAATAAATAAAATATTATGATGTCAATTGTGTTGTCAATTTGGATAGGTCTCATGGAAAAACCAAAAGTAGAATATGACAAAAGTCATTCAATTTTATGAACACACAATTTCTATTCCTGAATGAGAAAAATATTATTCATATATGTAGGATAATTCTTCCTGTTTTCTGGTATTCTTGTTTGGAGTTTTCCATTCAATAAAGAAATGAGTTTTACAAATAAATATGTAAAATGCAATAGGCAGTACATTCAATTGGCAAAATTACAAATTTTTTCGTTGAAAATTATTTTACTGATATTTTGTAATTTGCTTAAATTTTGGAGAAAATTACACAACTTTCATGCATGTACATGGCGGTTATCTAAAATATGACGTTATTATAGTAAAAATTTTACATAAAGTTTATTTGCATTTTTTACCGTGTAGTGTTACATTTTGTACGATGGTACGGAACCCATCCTGCGTGAGTCCGACTAGCAATGGCCGGTTTTTTACTTTTTAATTTACAGTTTGATATAGGTTATTCTATAGGAAGTCAATTGTATTTCAATCCATCCATTACAAAATACCTTTCCTTTTTTTGCTGAAGGTTATGTAATTGTGAGGTAAAAAAGCAAAAAAAAAAAACTTTTTGTTTAATGAAGTCTCTTTGCTTCTTTTTACGACAATCACGAGAGTCATATCTAATTAGAACTAATTGAAGTAGCCAAAAACAACGGCATTTTATAAGTATCTTTTCCACTTCACTGTAGTCACAAGCTTCAGCCTTTATATTTATATATTTTTTTCGGGACTTCGAAACACGCTATAATCAGAGAATGATTTTTTAACGACGAGTATAACTAATCAACCTGATCCAAACACGGAATTTTTTAAGCAAGTTTCACTTAAATCACCGGTAGTACCACTATCTACATGATATTTTAAATGATATTCAATCATGTATTAGCTACGATCTGAATGGTGAGACAATTTCTCCCAAAACAATTATAATTAAACCTGAAGATACCCATTCTTATTCTAAATTAAAGCCACTCATGCAACATCACGAAAAGGAAGAAAACGAGGAAATTTGGTACCTGAAGAGGAACAGTATGATTTGCTTTATTTAGATTTTGTCTCTATATAAGTGATTTTATCGTTTTAAAATTTCCTATTATGAAAACAATGGCTTTCGAAGATATGCCAAGTATAGTTGAGGATATGAGACCGGAATGGTTACGCCACCTATCAGGTAAAACTGTTTGAAGCAGATCTGCCGTTGTTAGAAGGTTTGTTTAAAGCGGAAAACTTGAACTGCTGCTTAAAGCAGCAAACTACTGTCTTGGAAGGCCTGCTTAAAGCAGGGAACTGGAAATTGAAAAAAGCTTATCCGGGAACAATTAAACAAAAATAGCGGTTCATCACTTACGTGGTCTTCTCGGGAATTATTCTTTATTAAATCTCATTTTTTTTTCTATTTTGCATACAGTCAAAAACCTACCTAGCTTAGCCTTTCTACGTTCAGCAAATTGTTACTAGATGCGAATTTACTAGGTTTGCAAAGTGGTTGGTAAATTGTTTGAAAATGCACGACCCGGCACATACGCGCCGCCACAGGTTTACTATTTGTAAAGTAATTTCAAAGGATCACGATGGTCTTTTGGAACTTCTATTGCTTCGTAAGCTATCATCCATACGGAAAAATTGTCTATGAGTAAGTTTTACCTTTTTTTCTCCAGCTACTCATTTTTGTATGCCCTAATCAACAGAACTATCAAAATATTTCCATGCAACAGAAACGTGTAGTGATTAGCTTTAAATAAAGTTTTGCTACAATTTTATTAAGAAAGGTATGAATTTAAATTAGACCACCTTTAAGAAGCAAGCTCAGAATTAGCGGTAGACCTTTCTTCCGCAAAAACGAAATTTTGAAACTTACATATTATGAACCTCAGCCTCTCTTCGAAAAGAAAAATTCGGTTAAAGACCGAGTTGGGCTCAAGCAGCATACCAGAACTTTATCAACGAACACTCGATCGCCCGAATTCAAGTATATTTAAATCTTGCGGAAGAAGCTGAATAATGCTCAATCAGACTAACGTAAGAGTAATTTTATAATAGTTGGTCTTGTTAGTAAGAGTTGTCTTATAAGATAGCACAACAACATTTTCTTTTCTCTGCAACGAAAAAAAATGAGATTTCCAGTTATCTTTGACTTGTGCCGACAATTTCGTTTCAGACTATACAACCGGTAGTGCACAAAAACTGCTATAATCGCAATAACTACTTTCAAAAAAAAAAAAAAATAATAATAAATAAAATAAACAACTTGCTTAGTACAAAGCGGAATTAGCTAGATAGGCTATTGAACTTATAAAAGTGAGAAAACAACACAAATGATAAGAGTCTAATGTTTTGGTTTTAAATTGTATGAAGATAACCTCTATGTATTATTCCAGAAGCAACATCTTTTAGATCTACACAAACCGACGGACAACCTGGTACCGAAAAGGCAAAACCCATTAGTAGTATCAGTGACAGATACTCTCTTTACGGCACCAAGTCAACACTGGATCGACTTGTTACACGGACTTCAAACTTTATCTTGACATCGTACCAGTTCAGGCCGACATACGGACTGACTGGGCTTAAGGAAACTATCTAATCTCAGCACACTTATTGCCACCATCAGCGTTCATCTTAAGATCGTGCAAGCTCAGGCTGACATAGGGGCAACCTGGGTTTAAGGAAACAACATAATTTCGAAACGCTTACGGCCGCCAAATTATTATAGGGAGACTACTAAGTTTTCTTGCTAGTATTTTAGATATATAACCCATGTATTTTAGGTATATTAGGTAGTCAATAATTGAACCGTAACTAGGTCAAACGGCCTGCGCCAAGCAGTTACTACAATTCCACTTTCAAGACATAATCATTACAGGTATCAAACAACCTAGTTGAATCTGATTCACAGATTGATTTTTGCATGCAACCCTTTTCCTCTGTCAAGTAATTCGTCCGCCTGCATAGATCAGTTCTAGCTTCAAGTCATTTCATTTGGCCAGGTGGTAGTAATTTGCACGATTTGCTTCTATAAGCTTTCGTAGCCTCCAAAATTCAAGCCATCGGCTCCGTGTGTCATGCAAACCAAACCAAACTGTCACAGTTCCTATTCCAGGCAGACCTGATAAAATACAGGGCAACTTCATCGTACTGAGGAGATGGTCATGATAGACGCCCTCCTCAATATACTTGGAATTTCCCTAAAGGATCAATACCTAACACTGATAATATCACAATTCTAGGTGTAGAACCCAAAAAAAAAAAAAAAAAGGAGGGCGTTATTTTTTCGCGGAGTTTAGTTTTATCTTTATAACTAAACCAACTCACCAAAAATTTTAAATAATTTTTTGGAATTCATGAAAGTAGCTCTCTCAAACGATACCCCACATGATATAAAAAAAACAGTATTTTGTTTTTGTAGGGGGTCCAATCCACCCCTTACAAATAAAAAAATATATACATATTTCATAATCTTTAAGTATCGAGATATGTGCGCGTCATAAAAATCTAACATTGTACCAAATTTCAAATTCCTACGTTACGTCGTTTTCGAGAAAAACGTCTGTCTACGGCAGACAAGCGGACGTAACAGTGATCTTATAAGGGTTCCGTTTTTTGCGTTTGTTGTACGAAACCCTAAAAATATATTTTCGTTTTTACTATACCTTATAGTGTAGAACTGTTAGAAATATACTTTGAAGCTATGGTGTATTAGTGAAGGCACCTGTTTCATGGTTTTGGAAATATCTTCTGAGGATTTTAGTATTACGCTCGCATTCTGAGTTGGAAATAATGTACCCCCTACTAAAATTTTCAATGTTTTATGATAACGATCAGAGAAAATCGGAAGAAATCTAATTCGATTTTTCCCAACATTAACATCTTCTTTTCCATTAGAAAAGGGACAAATTTTAAACAGAATTTATACTTTTTTTATGTAATTTATTTCCCTCATGGTAGCAATTTAATGCTCTTTTATACTTCAATCTTCTTTACTACATAAAAAATATAGTAGGTAGGCATATAAGAATGTTCCCTATTTTTTCAATAGCATATAATATGTACACGTAATACGCAGTACCTATATTACATCATCTCCTCCCTTAATATTCCGAACTGAAAAAGTCGAATATTCTTGTTGAGAGTGGGTGCTACATATATGGCACTACCTGCAGAAGGCTTGGTAGTATAGCAAAGTCACTTCGCTCAGACACCGCAGTAATGGGACTTTCGAGGTACCAATTTCCGCTTGGATAAATTTTCGGTTATTTCACTACTTCAATTTCTATACTCTTTCAATTTAATTCATTTTCCAGATTGCGGAATAAATCGACTCAGAAGGAACTTTATCAGCAACAAAATTGAAATTGAATTCTGATTCTGGTAATGGAAACCTTTTTGTAAACGAGAGAATTTAATTCATTAAAACGTGTAAAGCTAAGAGACTTATATGGATGTACATTTATAATTTTTCTGCTGTAGGTGTATCTTGGGGGAAATTTTGAATTTTACAATTTTATGAATTAGAGATTTTCATGGAATTTTCTGTATGGCTTAATTTTTTATATAGCTTTCCTCTGTCTGTTATAGTCAAATGATGCTATTGATATTTAACCCAATTTCTCATGTTCAATCGACTTGAATTCTTGCATAGTCATGTGTTCTTGTGGACGAGACAATATATTCCATCAAATTTAAGTTGAGATTTACCTCTACTTCCGCTGTTCGTCAGAGTTCTACTTATCTTAACTGGAGCTTTATATTGTCAGAAAATTGTGGCGACGCGTCTTTACCGTGTCGCAGATTTTCGAACGCTTGATTAACTACTTTGAAATCTAGTCAAAAATTGATTCCACAATTTTGCACCCAGAACACTTTGTTGAACGCAAAAAGGTCTCAGCTAGGTAGGCTCTTGCTGTGATTTGTATAAAACAAAAAGTATCTTTAAGCCTTGTAATTGTTCATGTCAACCGAGAAGGACACCTAAGAAAGAATAATAAAAATAATAAGTCCGATTAATAAAGAATCAGCGTATAAGGCGGACAGCAAATTGAATGAGACTCTTTCCTTTACGCCATAATAATTTATAGACTTTTGTAACAGAGAACGAAGTCTAGATCCATCAGTTGTTATTCCAACATCGGCACAGAGGTTGAATAAGAGCGCAGTATACCGAAGCCCCACAATCAGAACATCAAGACAAATGTGACGTTCTAATGTCCTCTCATATCTACTGGACCAGGTTAACCGTAGTGACAATCGCATTGAGGTTCAAGCCCAACACGGAAGCAACTCTTCGTCTAAAGTAGTTCAGCCAGCAGTTGCCTATAGGCACCATCGCTGTTGAGCGTTGTTTTTCTAGTTGCTTTTCAGATCTATTGTCATAGGGATAGTCCCAGCTTCTTCTAAATGAGTTCAGCGCTGTAACAGGCAATACCATTTGTTGCTTAACCAAGACAGCGCAGAAGACCGTAAAATTCAGTTATAATCGTCCACGTTCAAGATTCTGTGGCCAAATTGTCATTGGGACAGTCTGTCCAACGTCGAGGGTCGACACTACTGACAATCCACGGAGTAGTTGCTGGCACCACAGCCACGAAGTCCTGTAAATACATTTTCTCGGCGTTCTTCAATATACATTGTTCCTCTTCGCCCTATGAGACCTGCATATTAAGAAGAACGCATGTTGGTTTTCATCTCGAGTCAGCATTGGTTCATACCACTTAAATTGACCGTATTTCAAGAAGAATGAATACTCTGACGTATCAAGTATTCCGCTCAAGACAACATTAGTCCAGATCAGTTAAATTGGTTGGCTATTAAGAAGAATGAATACACTGACGCTTCAGGTATCCACTTCAAGTCAGCAATAACCCATCTCACTAAAAACTCTACCGAAAAGATGTGGAGCAATAGAAAAGCCTTAGGGAGTGAAGTTCACAAAATAATTTTTTTAAATCATTTCTTTTCCCCTCCCTGCATACAAAAAAAAATCGTACTGTGATAGAAATTTTTAGAAATGTGGCTGTATTTTGTTTCGGTTTACCTTAGATTTCGCATTCAATTTACGTGTATTATTCAACAAAAGAAGAACAAAATTAGGGATTGATAGCAATAAACAAAAAAAAATGTTTAAGCATTACTTGACCCACCATTTTTTTTTTCTTACCAATTTGTTTTTACATTTAACAGTCCCGTCGAGAATTAATACCCATTTAAAAAATATACGTAAACATCCGGTCGGGTATTAAAACCCGTTTAGAATCAGGGAGTGATTTTGAAGAAGTAATAAATTTTCAATATTGGTCAAGTATTGATGCTGTAGAGCCTTCTGTTTCATCATACAACTCGTTGATTTTTGGTGGCAAGTTTCAAGTATTTGTTTTGACTCATCAGCAGGTCCCAAACACGTATGACTTCGTGTGGGATATCCCCGTACTTTGTGTCCTATCTCCGAAGATACCGCCTCGATATTTCTTTATTTTATGTCCTGTGAGCATTTCCCGTATCTTCCTGTCTAAGTGTTGACGTTTGCGCGAAATATCTCGTCTCAGTACTTTCCTTGGTACGCGGTGTGAGTAATCCCCGTACCATCTGTCCAAGAAATTCCCCAGTTGAGGTGAGCATGGGATATCTCGCCTCAACATTGTTCGTGTACGCCGTGAAAAAATGCCTGTACGATCCACATTTTCCCTACGTATTTAAGTGAATTAATTTAAATAAGAATCAAACCACTGGTACACCGTGTGAGGCATCCCCCGTGCCATCCACCTTTTTCCCAATTATTTAAAGCAGGAAAAATTTCAATTAGAGTAAAATCGCCATATGGGAATTCCCTGTATCTCCTCTAAATAGTTAGTTTGCGTAAAATATCTCGCCCACCGAAACTCCGTTACAAAGTGAATGAATACCAATGAATCAATGATGCCTTTGCGTTCATAACTAGAAGAGCGAATACAAAAAAAAAAAAAAAAAAATATTCTATAGAATGTTTTGATATCTCTTACTTCTCAGATCTGCGAGATTAATTTTGCTGTAGCTGATGTTATAAAATAAATTTTCAGAAGCCACAAAACAATAAAAATGATATATCACGCGCCTCTTACAACATTTCATTATACATATGTACTAACTACCAAATCTAGAAGGCCATACACTACTAGTGCAGAAGTAATTCTACCAGCTGTTAGTAAGGCTTTACAAAAGTGACCAATAAACCAGTTGTGACTAGGTTAATCAAGAAAATTCCAAGCTCATAGGAATACAACATAATGACGATTTGATGAAATGGTCAAGGTCATTTTCCAATTTCACAAGGTCTACCTAAATTGAAGTTATCCATCCAAATTCATAAGAACCTGCGTAAGTGTGGAATTAATATTTTCTCTCTTAGTCCGGTTCTGTCCGAATACAGACTGAAAATTTCCATTCATTTCTCCCTATCCATTTATCTTATAATGATTAAGGCAATGAGTAGTTTATATTAATCGAATTTATATTATGTTCATCTTTCGTCAATTTTTTTTTTTATATATATATAGATATATATATATTTTTTTCCATTCTTAACACTTGTTAGAGCAAGCTTTTTTGCTCTTGGTGAACGAGATGAATAAAAAAAGTGAAAAACTCTACTGTCAAGATTGGAAGTATGTTTATTCGACGACGATCAAAAGGCTAATATGATAAGAAGTTCTTTTACCATTTCTAGAACCGATTTTCGACTATAATTTTTGTTCAATAGAATTCGAAATTGATACAAAGCTACGTTTACATAATAATCGGCTCAAAATTGTTGTAATTTACAAATGTACTATTGGCTATGATTAAATGAGTTTATACAATGCAATGAGTTTATACAATACAATTATTTAATTGGAAATTATTGATTTTGATTTAAGCAATTAATGAATGTCCAAGCATGCCGCCAGCGTTGAAAGTACGTGGAGGTGATGGAGGTACTTTCAAACTTCTGCTTCTACCGGAAGCGGAGCAATTTTGTGTACTGCTCTCTGAATAATACCTGTCGAAGTCCTGATCTCTGCAATCCTCACGTGGCCATCTGGTCCGTTTGAAGTTTTTACTACTCGACCCAATTTCCATTTGAATGGTGGGAGATCGTCCTGATGAATCAAGACTAGCATGCCTTTCGTAACGTCAGAGCGTGGCACTTGCCAGCGGAACCGCTCTTGGAGACTACTTACGTATTCTCGCGACCATCTTCGCCAGAAATGCTGTAACAGAGCCGAAATTCGTTGCCATCGATGTAGGTAGTTGATCTTTTGCTTGGATAAGTCTGGTTCTGGAAAATAATTTATCGGAGCTTGAACTAGGAAGTGAGCAGGAGTTAACGCCTCCTCATCGCTAGGGTCGGACGACAATGGCGTAATAGGCCGAGAATTCAGCACTGCCTCAATCTGAACCATCACAGTAGTCAATTCCTCAAACGTCAATAATGATGCCTGCAGCGTATGGTATAAGTGCGCCTTTGCTGATTTTATGGCCGCCTCCCAAAGGCCACCAAAGTGAGGCGCTCGTGGCGGAATATGGTGAAAATCAATCCCATTGTTGGAGCACCACTGAGAAATTTCTCCTTGCGTTTGCTGCTTATAGAAGGCTGCTTTGAACTCCTGGAGTTTTCGTCTGGCTCCCACAAAATTGGTAGCATTATCGCAGTAAATGTGTTCACATAAGTTCCGGCGGCCTATGAATCGCTTTAAAGCGCCAATAAAACTCTCGGAAGTCAAATCAGAGACGAATTCTATATGTACAGCTTTTGTGGTGAAGCACACGAAGACAGCTACATAGGACTTATAGGTCTGTTTTCCTCGAAGACGATACGTTGTATTAAAGGGTCCGCAAAAATCAACTCCACTGTGATTGAATGGCGCTGATGAAGTAACTCTGTTGCTAGTCAGATCTCCCATAATTTGCTGGACTAACTTTGGGCGATATTTAAAGCAATGGAGGCAACTGCGTACAATTTTTCTGGTGTAATCTCTCGCATTGATCACCCAAAAGCGCTGCCGCACTATAGCAACCAATGCCAACGGGCCTGCATGAAAATTCTTGAAATGCAGATATTTTATATATGATCTTACAAATGGATTGTTTTGTGGAAGAAGGATGGGGAATTTACTCTCGTATGGCAGATTGGCATTTCGCAATCGGCCTCCCACTCGCAGTAGTCGATATCCCAAACTGTCATCCACAAAGGGGTTCAGTGATTTCATATTACCTTTGGCACTTAACTCTTTCTCTTGTAAGGCGATCATTTTTTCCGCAAATTCCTTTTTCTGAATACAGCTCACGATTCGAAGCAAAGCATTATCTATCTCCGTGGCTGATAATGGGCCGCTGATTACATCACCATTCTCCTTTTTTAGTTTATAATTTTTGGCGAATCTAAGTATTAAAGCAATTCGACGACAATTCCTTAGGAAGTCACTGCACGAGTACATTTTTTCTAGCAAGTGTTCTGATGTTGAGCACGTTAATATAGTTTTTATCTTTCGCTTTTCCGGAATTTCATGGATATCATAATTTCTTCGAGCTTTGTTTATGGGCCAGAAGTCTGGAGGTTGTTGAAGATAAGCTGGTCCCGAAAACCAAATTGAATTTGACAATTCCGCAACACTTGATCCCCTTGAGATTATATCTGCTGGGTTTGCTTTGGAATTTACGTGTCTCCAGATTGAATCCTTTGTCAGCTCTTGGATTTCGGATACCCGATTCGCAACGTAAGCTTTCCACATGGATGGATGGCAAGCTAACCAATCCAGAACTATTTCCGAGTCTGTCCAATGAAAGGTTTGATCAACTGTTTTATCTAAGCTTGTCCGTATTTTCTTCAGAAGTCTCGAAAGTAATAATGCCGCACACAACTCAAGGCAAGGTAGAGATCGCGCAGTTCTAATCCGCGCAACTTTAGACTTAGCTGCGAGAAGAGTTGTTGTAACATGTCCGTCTGTATCTATAGAGCGAATATATAAACAACAGCCGTAGGCTCTGATCGATGCATCCGCATAGCCATGAAGTTCCGTTGTGGTTACAGAGCCTGATGAAAATGCTAAGCGTGGAACCTCAAGATATTGCAACTGGCTTAATTCCTCAATGAATTTCATCCAACGATTCTCTAGTTCCATGGGTAGGGACTCATCCCAATTCAGCTTCAAAATCCATAACTCCTGCAGGAAAACTTTGGCTTTGACGATAATAGGGTTGATGATTCCTAGAGGATCGAATAGACTTGCAGTATCCGAGAGCACCTTCCTTTTGGTTATTCTCGCTACGCCATTAGTGCTAGGCTTATAGTTGAATTTGAAATTATCAGCTGCTGGATCCCAGACGATACCCAAAGTCTTCACAATGTCGACATCATTGAACTTTAACGGTTTTTCCCTAGCATCTTCGTGAATTTTACTAAGTAGATCTGCATCATTCGAATACCATTTACGCAATTTGAACTGTGCAGAGCTTAATATGACATCTACCTCTTCTTTAATACGGTGTAGATTTTCGCTGGTGTCTGCACCGGTAATCAAATCATCCATGTAGAAATCCTTTTGGATTATACGCGAAGCTTCCGACCTAGTAGATGAAAAATCCTCAGCTAGTTGAATTAGGCATCGTGTGGCCAAGAATGGAGCTGAGGCTGTACCGTAGGTGATGGTATTGGTATTGGTTTGAAGACTTGAAGGTTATCGCTATGAGATGCCCGCCACAGGATCAATTGAAAGTCTCTGTCCTCTGGATATACCAGTATCTGTCGATACATCTGTTGAATGTCCGCGGTTAGCGCAAATTTGTATGAACGAAATCGAAGGATAATCGAAAAAATATCATCCTGAACCGTAGGATCCGTCATTAGCAAATCATTGAGCGAGTTATTGGACGAAGTCTTACACGACGCATCAAACACTACTCTAAGTTTTGTAGTGGTACTTTCAGGTCGAATAACGCACTGATGTGGCATGAAGTAATGCAGTTCTGGGATATTTTCCATCTCAATTGCTTCCATGTGTCCTGATTCAAGATAATCTTGAAGGAATTCTGCATAATTTTCCTTCAACTTTGGATTTTTGTCAAGTTTCCTTTCAAGGCTTTGAAGACGATTCCTTGCAATTCTTAGCGATTGCCCTAAGAACTGTCTAGGCTCATTACGAAAAGGGAGCTTAACCATGAATTTACCATCACTAAGTCTTTGAACTTTTTCTTTGAACATTGCTTCGCATAGTTCTTGTTCGTCTGTGTGTAATGCCATAGGCTTTCCTAAGTCCTCCTCTGCCCAGAATCTTTCCACCAGATTAAACAACGTTACATCTGTAGAGCTCTCGTCATACTTCCGCTCTTCATGCACTGGATAGCCTGAGTATTTGGTAGGCGTTAATCTACTAGTATATCTGCCCGCTACAATCCAGCCGAACAATGTTTTTTGTAATATTGGCAATCCTTCGCTTAACTTGATCTGACCTACACACAGTTGTTGAAAGAATATGTTATATCGCGAGGAACAACTGAAGGGAATTAATCAATCAAACACCACTTTACTTCAATATAAGAGAAAACTGATTTTAATTATTTTATTATATTAAAAACTCTTTCACAAAAATGCTGTATATTTTCTTTATACTAACAGTATACTATCATACTAAGACGAAATCCCTTTTGGGATTTTTGAGGTGCGCGCGCCGCGAATATTTTAACTAGACTCCCGTATATTTTCTTCACTCCAAAAGCGATAGCGACAAACAAAAAAAATGCTTGATTAGCAGATATGTACTTACACTGATCGTGTGCAAAAAAAAAAAAGGCGACTCGAGAAGCGATAGCCAGAAACAGAAAATGCTTAATTCGCATATATTTACTTATTCGGGCAACTCAAGAGTTTATGTTGCGATCTAGCTTGCAATACAAAGTATTCTTGTAATCAAAAATTGAAATTGGAGCCTCAGTCACGTTGACTGGAATGTGATTGAGGATGTAAGTACATGTGAAAAGATTTATTTGTTTTATTTTCAGTTTTAATTACGATTGAAAAATTGAAATTGTTGGGGATCGAATTGTTGGTGATCGATTCACAACAAATAAGTCAGCTCCAACTAACAAGTCCACTTCCTGTGGCTCAAAGAATAAGGGGTCGGCCAATTGAACGTTCCCTGGGATTCCCCAATTACTTATATCAATTTTCCTTTCAGGCTGAGAGCCTGTAATATTTGGAATAATGTACATTTCGAGACTGGTTTGAAAGTTAGTAGTTAGCGATTGTATAGTACCTTGCGTGGAGTATCGAATTCGTGACGAGGTATCCCCAATACCACTGATACTTGTCTCCACCTTTGTTCTTGACAATTGTAGATACTGGGCGAATCTCTCAGTAATGAAATTAAGTTGAGATGCTGAATCTAATAAGACACGAGCCTGATGCTCACAGCCGAATTTATCTCGAACTTTTATGATGGCCGTGGCTAAGAATACGTGATCGCTATTTTTATCCCTAAGGAGGGTCTGCAAGGTAGTATTGTTAGCAACTGCTCTATTATCGAATCTATTTGGACGAGAGTCATTTACTGTATCTACAGGACAGGCAACATGAAGAACCGTTTGTGGTGACATTGGAAGATTGTATCTATGCAACAAGGTATGATGTGGTATGGAACACACGCGACATTTCTGCACTCGGCATTTTTTCACAGTATGTCCCTTAGATAGACAATTCACGCATAAGGATCTTCGCTTGGTTTCGTTAAATCTTTCCGATACATGTAACGCGAGAAAATTCTGGCACTTATAGATGTTGTGCCCACTTCCACTACAGAAGGTACAGGAATTATTGGTAGTTGTTAAAGTAGTCGCATGAATACTTGGCTTTTTTCCAACCCTTTGTTTACTTCTTTCATTATGAGAACTAGTTCCTCCGGACCAACAAGATTTGGAGTCTCTGGATTCTAAGTATTGACATCGTTTGCTAAGAGTGTCGAAACAATTGCTCCAAGACGGGAGGGTTGAAAAATCTACTTTCGCTTCCCATGAATCTTGAGATTCGTAATCCAATTTTGAAGTAACTATGTGGATGAGGAATGCATTTGCAATATCTTCTGAAGAGCCTAACGACTTTAAAGCACTTAGATGGGCATTTGCAGAATCAATCAAATGTCGCAATTGATCTGGCGAAGTTTTTGAAATTTTAGGCAAGTTGAACAAGTCTACGATATGCTCTTGAAATATCAGTTATCGGTTGTCATATCTTGCCTTTAAGTGATCTAGAGCTTTTGAGTAATTTTCCTCGCTTGTCTCCAAAGCCTTTACCGTTCTCAATGCTGCTCCACTTAGACACGAAAGTAAGTGGTTAAATCTTTCCAAATCAGTTAATGTTTCATTTTTATGGACTAATTTTGTGAAGCATCCCCAAAAGTTTTGAAACTCTGAATATTTTCCCGAGAATTGAGGCAACCTTAGCTTTGGTAAATTATTGATTGGCGGACTAGTGACTACGATTTGACTACTATCTAAACTTTGCTTGTGTGTGTCAGATCGAAGAGACAACAACTTTGATTTGATCGAGCAATAGGCTTCCTCTAGTTCGCTTCTCACCTTAACTTCATTTGCGTCGGTTGGCGCGAGTCTCTCAATGGAGGTCTGATAAGATAGAGCTTGTTTGAAGTACGACTCTAAGATTCCTAAGATTCCTAATCTGCACTCGATCTCAGGAGGAGTTAATGTGTCAGCCTTCTGTTCTACGAATGTTTTGATCCGCGAAATACAACCTTTTGTGGAGGCTCTAAGAACCTTCAGTTCTGCTAACTGTTCAGCCATCTTGTAATACTGAGAAATATGTACGAGTATACTCCGAAATTGTTATTTCCGCGAAAGATTTAATTTTAAATACCGAAATTACCACAAAGGTTACGTTCTCATTAAACTGTAACGCAGCGACCGCACTTATGTTCAGGTAGAATATGTAATCTTATTTTAAAATATTATTATATTATTTAATGTTCAGTTCTTAATTTAAATATATTATAGCTTTTAATGTTCAAATTATATTGTACGCATATCATTTATTTATCTTTATGCACCATCAATTTTATGGTTTCAATGTCTGATATAATATTTTCAACTTACTTACGCGTATCTAATTCCAATTTCCAACGATAATTCAAATGTCCAGATTTTCTCAAAATTCACTTCCTTTACATAGGTATCATTAGCGAAGCGGCGTAATCTTGATCCTAACCTCCTTGGTTTGGTAGAATAAGTCCGCGCGGATGTGTGTATGAACAATTAAGAAACTGTGGCACCTGTAGCTTTACTGAACGAATTACTTTCTAAAAAGAGAAATTGTTGTTACTCCAGGCACATTTAATTTATTGGAAGCTTTTCCTGCGAACTCTATTTATTTCGAGAATTCTTAGCTATAGCAACTTCAACGAATTTTGTAATTGAATTGTTACAAGCTCTACATATAAATGATATCAGCGAAATATTGTACTTCTCACATTCCGTACACTTCAAAATATGTATCCAGTTACTTTGAAATAATATTCTCAATTGTTTTATGGAAAATTTATACAATAAAAAATTAGTACTTTCTCGAAGCAATGGAGCCGTAATATTTACCAGTGATCCATGCGATAACCACAATTGCAAAAATAGACGATAAAAATCTCTGTTCTCTACCAAATTTCTTGCCTTGAGTTGCTTTCCATCGATAAAGGTGACCTTTGGACTGATGCAGCACCTGACATGCGGTTGCAGTCATGAATTTTATTGAATGCTGGAACTATTTCCCACGACGATTATTTGCAACGTTGAGTTGATTTAATCGATTATTTCAATTAATCCTCTTTAATTACACGAAACTAGAAAATAGTCCCTGCTCGGGCGCCAAATGTTAGAGCAAGCTTTTTTGCTCTTGGTGAACGAGATGAATAAAAAAAGTGAAAAACTCTACTGTCAAGATTGGAAGTATGTTTATTCGACGACGATCAAAAGGCTAATATAATAAGAAGTTCTTTTACCATTTCTAGAACCGATTTTCGACTATAATTTTTGTTCAATGGAATTCGAAATTGATACAAAGCTACGTTTACATAATAATCGGCTCAAAATTGTTGTAATTTACAAATGTACTATTGGCTATGATTAAATGAGTTTATACAATGCAATGAGTTTATACAATACAATTATTTAATTGGAAATTATTGATTTTGATTTAAGCAATTAATGAATGTCCAAACAACACTCTAAAGGTGAGTGAAGTCGTAAGTAGAATTCACTTGAACTACTGATGATTCTGCACAAAACTTTTTAAAATTAATTTCGCAGTATTCATGAAATTGTTTTCAAATTCGTATAAATTCTACCTCATTATCCTCGTTCAAGTGTTTTTTTTTATACACAATACACGTTAAATATGTCAATATTTCCATGCGTACAGATTTGCTCTGTAAACCCAGATTCCAATCTCATTAAGAAAATATAAATAAAAATTCAACAATACCGCCTACGGCAAAAGCTATTGCTATGCTATACAAACTCCTTTGTGGAAAACGATACTAATACTGAACTTACTAATTTCCTTTGACTTACTTTTACTCTCTGGGGGATGAGTATATGAACGATCTTAAAAATTATTCTGCTTCTCCTTACAAGTAATGGGATGAATATATTCTATATTCGTTACTGCAATGGGAGACTTTCTATTTCCGCCTGCTCAACCTGGAAAGAAGGAATTAACATGGGAATTGAGTTGTATTGCTGGGGTATGCACAAGCTTAAAGCATCTACACAGATAGCATTGGCAATGAAGAGAAGACACTAAAGCTGAGCGCTGGAATATGCACAGAAAATATTATGTAAAAAAAATAAACTACTCTGAAAGAAGCAGGTTGGAGCCTTGGTTGGCAAAGGACTGAAAGAAGTAGTGCAAAGTACTTTTCATACATAGGACATACATATAATATAATTTATGTGAAAAATGCAGGATAAAATTATTTAACTGACTATAGGAGATCATATCATTCAGGAGGAACCAGGTATTGTTTTTATATAACTTAAATAGTTGAGTCTGTATAATATGAAAGCCCGATGATTACAAAGGAAAAAGTAGTAGTTATCCAAGTATCGAGTCAATTAATAATTCTTCCCATAGTTGGTCTCTAATAACACGGCCCTCGAAATGTGTAGAAATTTTTGAAACATCATATTAATCAGTGTGATCTATTTTATTTTCAAACAAAATCAATCAACATTTTAATGTGAGTCTAATCGTGCAAAGCATTTTAAAAAAGCCTATAAAAATTTTAATCGAATGTTAATGAGTCTCAAAAAACTAAAATAAATTAAGAATTTCCAAAATCACTCGAATTCTTTAATTTTTCTCATATTTTCTCAAAAACTTTCAACTACACCGCATTCACAGCTAACTTAACCCATCCCCGATATGATGCCAACTCTAAGTTCTCTGGAGTGAAAGAAAATAGATTTCACATACTTTCAAATTTTTCATAAATCCCAAAGGAAATATCTCTTTCAAAATTAAACTTTGTGAAAATTTCATAAACGCATCTTGTTATAGTTTCGAATTAATTTGTCGAGAATTCTTCAAGCTTTTGAATACAATCTACCATTGCAAACTTAAAATGAAAACTGAAATGGAATTTGTATACCCCCTGCATCCCATCCTTATGAAATGTGAAATTTTTATGAAACTTTTGACTATTTCAGCGTAAAAGTTTATGCTAAGTGTATCCTCTAGTACAACCAAATAAGGAAGATTATAAAAATCGCTTTTACTTTGATTGTAACGAACGATCTCAAAATATTTTGTTGATTTACTTTAACTTACTCCGACCGTGGCGGAATGAAAAATAGAAGAAAAAAAAATTAAAAAAAGAAAATTTCTATTTGCGAAAGTGGGGTATTATAAGTAAGCAGGCGAATATTATGTGCAACTGACATATCCTTGCAAAATACATACAACCCAAAGAAAATTCCAGAGACACTATTTCAATGTATTGGGATGGATCTTGAGCTTGAGAATCTTACGAATGAATTATGGACTCCAAATCAAGACCAAGCAGTTGAAGAAAAAGTATTTTTTCAAAATAGCATAATCTTTTCATGGAAACTTCCAATCGAAGACATCAGAGTAATATTACACAGAATAATTGCAAAATTTTAATATGTGAGAAATTTTATCTAGAAAAGTGCAGTAATTTTACAAAAAATTGTAAACTAAAACTATTACGCTTTTGATTGATTAATCTTGGAATGTTGGATACATTTTACAAACATCACGGGAAAACACAAGAATATGCAAGATGGTCTTAACTCAACGCTCACCTCAACCAGTGGGTCCCCTTAATCATTGAGTTCGCTCAACATTTGAACGGTCACTCGAAGCTCGAAATTTGATCGGACTGACTGCTCGAGCGGACTCACTGCTGGAGCGAGCTCACTGTTCGAATTCTACTGAATTCTTCTGAATTCTTCATACCGACAGGTTTTTAGGGCACTAATGAAACCTGTGGTGCAAACCATTTATTGTGTGACTCGCACACTTTAGTTCCCAAATTACTTGAATGAAAGTCGACGTGACTGTTTTGGCAATATTAAGAGACAATTCTGAAAATAAAAGTATATATGTTGGCACTCATAAACTACACTACCCACTATACACAATGTTCAAGTCGAAGATTTGCCAAATTTAACTAATTTACAAAAAATACTGCAACCGGGAAGACAGTAGAAGAAAAGTAAGGGATCGAGCGATGATAAAAATGGTAATGAGCTATCAAGATTAAGAGAATGACCGACGAATCGAGGAGAGCTGCGTAAATCCCCGATTTTCAATTTGATCGAGATATTTCTAAAAGATTTATATGTAAAAGGAGGATATGGTTTTATCAGAACTTCGGCGAAGAGCATAGATTTCTAGATTGCTGCCAAATCATAGAGGAAAAAAGAAATGGTCTACATCAACGTCCCAACAAGGAGAACAAGCAGGCACAGGTAACGAAAAATAATGACGTAAGACGAAATTTGTATTGCGGTAAAATAATGTCACTGTAATCAAAGGTGTACAATCAGTTGAAAAAGTTAATAATAATAAATGAAGGTTGGTTGTTAAAAAAATTGTGTTTTTATTTTCTTATTGTATACAAATCAGATAATGGCAATTGTAATGGTAATGATTATCTGAACTAAACAATTATTTTCTGCTGTAGAATTTAAAAATAATTCAGAAACTAAGTTTTGTCATATGCATATATGAGCGCACCCAAATCCTTTGTTAAGGTCGGCTTTCATGACAATTATTATCGAAAGTTTCCACTACAATAGCTCATAGTACAAACGAGTAATTGGCATTATCATTGCCATTATCAATACAGTAATCGTAATTAAAAAAATTGTAATAGTGATGGCAATTATAATGACCATGAAATTTTTATATGGAATATATAGCAGTGGTTCGATGGAAAGATTATCCATAGGAAAACGTTAGTTTTCAAAGTAAATGTCGCCTTAATGATAATTTTGAAAGGAACGTGATGTTACTGAATTGCAAAAATATACAGTAAAATGCTGATTCTATTAAAAAATATAAGTGGTTTTTCCAAAAATTCAATTATAACATTTTTATTTGAAGAAGTATAGTTATACATAATCTTGAAATGAAGAAGAAAATTAATAAAAGCAAAATTAACATATTTAGCGACTTTTTTGTGAACTTTTCTTATTTGATTGAAATTTCACGCTAATCACATAAGATTTCACTTATGTTAGTTAAGACATAATTTGAGTCCACCCAACTCAAATGGTGGGTCCTCTCAAGCAGTGAGTCCGTTCAAGACTTGGGTTTCCTCAACTAGTGAGCCCGGTCAAATTTCAAGCATTGAACAACCGCTCAAATGTTGAGCGAACGCAATCATTGATGGAGAATAGAAGAATTTTAAGAACTTTTATTTATAACAATTCTAAATAAAATTATAAATACAAGAGGAAAAACAAAAAATTAATAAATCCAATTAATTAAATTAATTAATTATTCTACTTAATAATTATGCATTCAAATATACCTAAAACAGATTACTCGTCGTTGTACTATTTATTTAGTGAAAAAGTAGTACAATATACGTTAATAAAAATTCACACTGGTCTAGCATACGACTTCCAGTAATATGTGGTGCATTCCCATGAAAAACTAAGCTGCAGGATGGTTTCCGCCACTTTTTCTTAGATGAAGTTCATTCAATTTTAATAATATTATGTTGAAGAAAATTTTGTCATTGAAATTTAATACATTATTTACATAAATATTAAAACAAAAATTTAAAATCATAAAAAACATTGAAAAATTCATGATACCATCAACATACCATTTTAAAGAAGACATTTTAGCGATTAAAATAAGCCCGGATAGAATATTTTAAGCGACAAAAAATAAAGTTTTCCATAGATTCTTTTTTCATTTTTTTTTTGAAAAATGTAAACAACTCGGAGTGAATCTCATATTCCAACAACAAAGAATTCAATGATAAAAGAGGTATACTTTCACAAAATTACATGTAAATGCAAATGTATTAATGAGAGAAAAAATAAAAATAAAAAACGAAAAATCAGTTTTCCACCAGTTTCTTTGAAAACGTGAGGTGTTATGTTAAAAAATGCCTTATATCAATGTTTTGATATTTTTTTATTATTTACGACTCTTCGAAAATCCCAAAACTTTCAACCCCTTGCCTGTTAATAATTTGTTTGTTTCAAAAAGTTATTGGCATCATTCTATATGGCTTAAATCTAAAATTGCATGGCATAATTAATTGAATCTTTACAAAAATACTTTCCGAGTAGAATAGAAGTGTGACTGTGTTAACTGAAATTGATTCATATCAATCTAAAATTAAAAGCTAATATAAATCGATTTCATTGAAGTTAATAATGTTAGCTTTTTCAGGATGAATTTTAGGTGTAGCAAGTTATATCCTGATACATTTGGTATAATTTAAAACAATCTTTTGAATTTTCGCGTTAATTTGAAAATTTTTTCTCCATACTATTAATATTACAATGCAAGGTAGCAACTGCAAATATCAATTTTATTGTGAAAATTTGCGTATGTACTTTTCTGTTATGTAATTTACTCATTTTCACTACTGTATAGAACTAACTAAGCTATATATTGTGACTCAAGTGCCCAATGCCCCAAATCACAACCATAATGTCAATGCATCAATATATTGTCTATACAATATATTGATGTATCGATATATGACCCCGAAAACCAAATATATTTTAATTTAATTTCAATTTCATTCAAATTTCATTTGAATTTAAAAATACATTTCCATACTGAAACAAAATGCAATTTAGCATATATTGCATTTTGTTATCAGTCATATACTCCATTCTCACGGCACACTTACCCCCATGCAGTATAATGTACATACATATTTCATATCAAGGAAACTTATTAAAATTACCAAAGTGATTTTTACTAAAAAAATTTAAATGTCCTCTTTTTGCTTGAAAAAAAATAAAAGTGTTCTTTTTGTTTAAAACGAAGGTGAGAAACCAATTCAAAGAAAATTAAAAATCAATAAATCCCGAGGAAATAACTTGACAGCGAAAGGCTTTAAGTGGTTGAGTGAACTCAGCTCAGAGCACGGCAGTCAAACCATGACAGCTATTCTTGAAAACTTGTCTAGTAATTTTACATCCAAACATCACAAAATGTTGTAAATTTACTCCGTTCAATGTCGACAAATTTTATGGTATCATTTATCCTTATATGTAGGACTACCTGTTTTTTTTAGAGTTTGCTTCTAAATGAATTTGTTGGTAATATTACCATAGGTGTGCTTGGTATGAGAAGTGACCTCAAAACTCGGCTTACACAAGATTTGAATGTTTAATATGGACGCAAAATTAGCATATTTCCAAAATCGTTTTGTTTTAGACGTCCTAAAATGTCCTGCTAAGAACTTTGAAGAAGTGCTCAGCTAGTCCTGCCATCCCTTGTTGTTTTGGGTTGTTGTAGTGTTGCTTAGTGATTAGGTACAACCCTCTGCTATATTGTTACTGTTTCCCATGTTCTCTACTTGTAATGTCATAATCTGTAATTTGTCTTATTTTTTTAGGGGTGGCGCGGTGGACGATGAATTTATCCACGAAGTGGATAATATTTATGCGCCGTCGATCGGTTGGTGATATTCTTGACTAGCATCCCTCTGCGTTCGTTTTTTTTTTTTTATTAATTGGTTCCACTGGTGACCCTAGGCTAACCCATGATTTGCAAAATAACACGGTTGTAGTCACCACGTTAATGTCAACATTGTCTGGAGCCTATCTGGGTGATCTAGCGGAACATTTATGGCAATCCCAATTATTTGGTAATCATTCTAAATAAGACCTTCTCAGATTAATCACGTTGCGGTGTTTGTATATGACTATGGCGATTTAGTTATTGGAATGTGATTATAACTTTTCACATTTGCTCTTTTAACACTTCCGAAGTCTTACGCTATACTTCTGCATCTGAGACTAATAGAAATATGTGTAATCCGACTTCAGGTTTTTCCATTAAGTGATACCCAGGGTATTATTTTATGGTTAAAAAATGAGTATACTATGCCAATACCATCATATTTTATTCCTTGTATTATCACACCATCTAAATTTATTGAGATCCATAATAAAAATATTGTTATGGCTCATTTCATTTCATTTAGAACGAACTTCATCCATTTTATAACTCTTGCGCAAAACTCTAAGCTTATAAAATTCACGCGCGGCGCGTGTATGTGTATATGTGTGTTTGTGGGTGTGGGTGTGTGTGAGTATGGGTCGCAGGCCTGGGTGCGACCTCCCCCTTCACCACACATCTCCCTCTCCTAGTATTTGGTTAATCGGGTGGTATTACACTATCGGCGTAAAGGCTTGCGGATCGTGCGTTGATATATATTTGCTTATTTTATTATTTGCCTGGAGAGCCAGCCGGCATTTAATTAGATGCCGGCATTTAAGTAAGTGCCTAGACAGATAATGGAAAAAGAAAGATATCAATACGATTTTTATTGAAGCCGGCATTTAATTAGATGAATAGGCTTTTAATTAAATGCCGAATTTTATTAGATGCCTACGACATATACTTCATGTTCGATGAGTTCTAGGAAGTTTAAGCTTGTTCCTTTCGATATACACAAATTTATTTTTTTGTACTGTTTAATTACAAAATCTGTAGATTGTCAAAATTCAACTGTGGTTATTATTACTGAGGCTTATTGCTTACCTTAGGCACCAAGTCATACAATCTAAACGATATCAATATTTGTGTTTTATAGTGGTGCCAATGACAGAATCTTAGACTGCCTACTTCATATCATTCGGGGCTGGAATCTCTTAGTTGGATGTATCAGCTTTTGGTGGGCAATTAAGTTGCAAAGCATGTGTTCTTGTGTTTTATTCCCGTTCATACAAAAGCGATATATTCGTCGTCAGCCCTGGCTATCTTTTCAGATGGCATCTAGAGGACTTGTTCAGTGCGAAAATCAGTTGAAAGCCTCTACGGTGGTAAACTGTGCAAATTTGTGGTAAATACACGCCTTTGTTTTTGTCATTAAGTCAACCTGGAATTTTTGGGAAGACGGTACTAAACCGATGGTAGTCAAAGATTCTGCTGACTTTTCTATTAGGTTTGAAGTCGCGTTTACAAAATCAGTTAACATCATTTCAAGTAATCGTTAAATCTAATCATAATTGCTCTTCAGAACTCAATACGCTACATAATACATGTTCAAGAAGTATATTTTTTGGATTCTCCGGCACAACAGCAAAAGCGAAAAAAATGTTATTTATTATTGCATCACACAACTCATTTGATTTTGCGTGGCGAGTTTCAAGTCTTGGTTTTGACTCATCAACAGGTCCTAAATAGCGAAATTGAGTGACTCGAAAAACAAATGAAAAATAAAAAAAAAAATGGAAAGAAACGAAAAAGTGAAAAAATTGAGGAAAATGTAAGAAAATTTTTTATTAAAAAAATCAGATTAATTCGAAACGAATAAAATTTGTGTAAGCCCGCAGATGGCTGAAAAAATAATAAATAAACTTTTGGTATCGGCAGAAACCTTATAATTTTCAGTACGGTTTGGTTTCTACCTGCTGTAGGACGCTTGAAAACGATCAAATTGATCTCATCTCATTTAAACTCAGAATAAATTCTGGGTGGGAGTTCTTTGAGGCAATTCCCCTATAATCCGCAAAGGAAGAAGAAACAAGTATAAAGTTTACCAGGTAATAAATCATAGTAATCTTGATAAATAATATATAACCGTCTGTTAAATCTGTTTAACCAGAGCTTGAATATTCATCGGTTTAATACACGATCATTTTCAAGAACGCTTCCAGTCAACGTCTTCAAGTTGACAAATTCACAGATACCTTTTTGGTGCACTTGGTTAAGTTTGCCTCTACATCAGCAATTGTCTCGGTAGTGAAAACCGAGTTAATTTGGAACAAATGATTGTAATTCCTGTATGCCAGTAGTTGTGTCAACCTTAGAGCAGTTGATCTCTTCCGTCAGGATAGCTACAATCAAGGTAGTTATACCAACCTGCTTCTCCATAATTGCAGATCTGGCAGTAATCGGAATAATCGTGATAAAACTGATGATCAACAATTATCATTGTATCCAAAGCGGATATATCGATACAACTAAGTGTCTCAAATCAAATGCTTCATTATAAAATTTTTAGGTATTTTAACTTCGGTAAACATTGGTTAAAATCATAAATTTTATCTTGAGATTAACACCGCAATTAACTTAAATTAATATTTAATATGGGAGTCATGAGGCCATAAATTAAAGGCGTCGGTATGATTAATAATTTGTTTTTTTAACAAGGACTATTCGAATTATTAAATTAGTTAGCTGAAAATCGAAACCAATCGCAAATATCGAAGTTCACTTTTAAACTGCAGTTTCAATAAAGGAAGGAAAGTTTCCCGTTATAATCTATGAGCGTTTATTTAAGAATGACCAAAACATCCTCTATTCTGGGTCGAAGTTCTCTGCGCAAAGTTATCAGGCCTGACACTAACGTTCTGCGCAATTTCATTAAGTCTTGTGTAAAAATTGGCACCAGTCCATCAGTAGCAAGCATAGTAAGTGTTTGGCTGTAATGCTCACTGGTCACTAACGGTTCACCTGGTCAATCGCGGAAAATGAACTATATCGGAAAGTCTGGCCTTGGCTATAACGAAAGAGAAGGAATGCACTGGTAATTTTTTTTTTGTCGATGAAATGGAGACGTATTTTACAGATACTATTGCCTGCGGATATTGTTACCCTTGACTAATTGGCAAACAAAATAACTTCCCTATGCAATAAAAACAAACATTTTTCATATGCCTTCAAAATGTGTGTATCGTAAACAAAACTTAAATAAAAACTCTCTCCGTCCGATTTACTTGGTATATGTAGTGATAACAACAGAATTGGATTGGAATAAAAAATGCTTGAATTGACATAAACCTTCCCATATTAAGGAAAAGTTAATAAATTAAATATACAAAAACCATCGTAAAACGTTAGAAATGAATAAAATCCAAAACAATTTAATTTCCATTAAACACAAAAACATAAATTTTAACGAAGATTTGCAAAAATCTAAAAACGTTGCAATCCCATCCACCTTGTCATGACCTCACTTCTTTCTTTCAATAAAACTTTTTAAATCGGACGGAGTTGAAATTCTTGTTGAATAATTTATGATCGCACGAAACATGTGGCAGTTCAATTATTCATGAAATTTAAAGAGATTTGGGTTGATAGTTAAAAAATGATAAAATACACAAATACACATATGTACATAAGGACATCCCATCAGAAATCCTATGGTGCCATTAGTGTTTGGGAAAGATCAGACAATTTATTATGAATGATTTGTACATTAAATCTTATAAATTGTTGATGCTATTAACATTTTGATGCAGATCTGAATATACTATCTGCATAACACTAAAATTATCAAATTGTTATGTTAATAGTTATTTGAGGAGTCAGAATGCAAGAAGTGATAAATAAAGAACTTCGACACAGAAGTATTCCAGGGCTCCAAGTGTTGCAACACTTCACAAAATAGTTCGACATGCATTAAAATTACACACTTGATATTAAAGTTAACCAACTCCTCCACAAATCATCCACTAACAACATTTGCTATCATACTTAGGTAAATACACAATGATTTAAGTAAATCTGTCAAATAGAATTTTTTTTATATCGTTCGGAATTAAGTTAGCTAGTGTTTCGTTGTTGGAAGAAAGATAATTCCATTGGCTGATAAATCGCTACTCTTTTGAGGGATCAAAATTGACAAAGAGCTGAAAAAGTATATTATGGGGATACATCTCCTTCGCGTGAAATTGTTTTCTGAATTTCATTGCAATAAGCAAGAATGATTCTGAGCGCCAGGGATGTCCGAATAAGTTTAAATAGAAAAGATAATAAAACAATCCATGATACTGTATTTTGGCCGATCAGCGAATTAAGATAGTAGACATATCAACGAGCGTTTTCTCATAAACATTTCAGCATGAGAAAACTATCGACAAGGTCATAAGGTGACAAGTTTGCTCTCCACAGTTCACCAAAACGGGAATTAATTATTTCGAGACAGAGTTTAAATCTTTTCATGGAAAATCTATATGAGTTTTTGTAGCGGTATATTGTAATCGCTTATTAAACATGGATCCATCATTACACTCCAGAAATAAAAGCGCAGTGAAAATAATAAATTTCTCCTTGCGAACGTGCTCCGAAGAACTCCAAAACAGTTGGATTTATTTGACGCTAAATGAATTTACGGAAACCAGCTCCGTTTGGAGAGAACAAAATATATCTTCTACTACAATAATGCGCAGCAGCTCACGTGTCTGGAATTTCCATTGTCGAAATTGTCGAATCGCTTTACGAACTGATCCCCCATTCACCTTATGTTTTTGTTTTTGCGCCTTGAAACTTCCAACGTACTACGTAATTATTTATATATATACGTACTCACCGCTGAAACAAATGAACATTTTAAAGATTTAATAAAATCGTATTTGTTGGATATTTGACCAAAAATGGGAAGACAATTGGATAAAGTCTAACGAACCAAGAGGAGCCTAAAAAAGCTAATATAAAGAAATTTTTCATTTCAAGGTCACTAACTTATCAAACAGTCCTCGTATTTCACGCAATATGCTTCAAGAAAAGTATTTCACATTTATCTTCTAGATCTACAACTTAAATCGAATCCTTTGAATTAAGTGTTTTCAGCTCCAAAGGCGTATGAAAAGCATTGAAGATGGATTCAAGCTAGTGATATTAGGAATTTAGCTTCTAAAAAGTTTTCCAGTTCTGCAACCCAAGTGGATTTTCTCGGTCAACAAAATTCGGGTGCATTATTCTTGACTTCTCTCTCCTTTGCGAATTGCATCTTCACTGAAGCTACATCTACGAGTGGATAATGCTGAAACTCACAATTCTAGATCTTTAAAGGAATTATTCGAATAAACAAAAATATATAGGTATTGGAGAGGCTGACTCAATTCCCAGATTTAAATCTCATTGAGTATTTATGGGGAATATTGGTTCGAAAAATATTTGGAAATTCAAAACAGTATGACTATGTAAAGGAACTCAAATTCCCAATTAGGCACGCCTGGGTAAAAATTCCAGCCACAAATTTGGAAAATTTAATTAATAGCATGAAAACAAAAATAAATATTGATAATGTCGATAATAAGAATTTATAGTAATACCTGTGACAAACAGCTAGTAAAGATACCATAGTACACGCATAAACTGCATATATGTCGTTGCATACTAGCGGTACGAAGTTATTGACAATATACGAGGTATTTTCCATAGTACAAGGAACTTTTTAATGATTTCAGTACCACTTTCTGATAGTGACAAAATTATATATTTTGTGACATACGACAAGTTGATACTTTCTTATGAACACGGGCGTAATTCGAAGTGAGATATATACATATTATTAAATACGATTGTTCTTCAAATTGTCCAAATTGTCCAAAAACGCATATTTTTAGTCTTTTAATTTCCCAAATATGCTAATGTTTGGTTCGTTCTACTTCTGGTTCTTGCTTTTAGTGCTACTAATCTTAGGCAAATTTTCCTTTTATTTAAATATTGGATTTTAAAATTATTTTTTATTTTTTAAATGCTGCCAAATGAAACTGTTATGCAATCTGTCACCTAACATGGTATCCACATACCATACTAGTCATAGACAGTAATTTACATGTATAAATTTACCAAATAAACTAATAAACTATGGTAATTTCTTATTATATATATGATAAATTACCAAAAGGCAAATTTTAAAACGTATACTCTCCTCGTTATGTAAATAGTTGAAACTTTTTGTGATAGATAACATTACGTCTATGACAAGAAGAATTCAATACTTCGAATTGATAATATCGTGCTAATTTGGTAAAATCTTATTTCTGCTTATTACAAAAAAAATTACGTTCCACACAAAGCATCTTCATTCCCATTGATGAAATAAACGTAAGACTAAAAGTTGAAATGTTTACTAAAATAAAAATTCGAATATCATTAAGTCCTAAATGAGCTCGGTTAGGTTTGCCTAGCACGCTTCACTTGGACTGCCAGTGGGTCCATTGTGTCCCTTGTCCTCATGGTATAACATGGGTCACCTAATATCCCACCACTTTTTTTTATCAGAGCGGGGCACTTACGAAGTATGTGTTGGACGCTTTCGATTTCCTCCGACTCCTGCAGAAATCGTTTACTGCTATACTCAGTTTTCTAGCATGGTCTCCTATGGCCCAATGTACCTTAATGACCCCTACGAGGTACCTGGTATATGTTCTGCGCCATTTAGCAGAACTCTTGTCCTCTTTCTGTAATATGCAGGCTACATTTGCCTAGCGATACGGCAAGTTTCCCTCTTGATCCGCCGGAGGCCTGCCTTTTGATAGGCGACTCTGATGATATCCTGTTTTAGGGTTCCTATTGGGTTACTCACATAAGCTATCACTGCGGAGCTATCCATTTCAGTACCCTTTTTGGCCAACTCATCAGCCATCTCATTGCCCGCGATATCCCCGTGGACAGGTACCTAACATAGGGTCACCTTACGCCATGTAGTCAATTCTTCAAGACTGGTCTTGCATAACTGCACCATTTGTGATTTTACCAGCACAGCATCCAGTGCCTTAATGGCTGCCTGGCTATCAGTGTATATACAGATATGTCGTGCGGACTCTGCACGTAGATGCCAGTATTGCCGCCTGGTAAATCGCCACAAGCTCTGCCTGAAAAACACTACATCTGTCAGGCAGTCTATGAGACAGTCTCTGGAGTGCGTGTAGCGTCCTACATACATACATGTAAATATACATATATATAATTCGTAATTAATAAATCAATCGAAATCAATGGAAAGTTTGAAAAGGTTTTTTATATAAAAGCAAGAGAACAAATACATATAAATATTTAGATCAAAAAAATTTGCGAGTATTTATTGTAGTTGCAAAGCATTTAGTAGAAAACAATTTTTGTTGTTTAAAGAGACCAAAAAGATAAGAAACCGTAAAAGAAATTTCTTTCATGATCAGCTGATGGCTGTCATTGCTAACTTTATTGGAAAAACTTTCCACTCACCAATAAATTTAGCTCATTTTAATTATGGTAGGTGGCACTTTTATTGTAATTTCACTAAATGGAGTAAAATTTGGTTCATTTAAAAATGAAGCGAAATGTTCCAAATGGGTCCTTAATGGACTTTATTTGTGTGAGACACTGCATATTTGACTCCATTTAATGAAAAGTCATTATGGAGACAGTCCGTCTAGGATATTAGCAACAGTAGAATTTCACGTAAAATAAAAAATGTACTCAGCGTAAAAAGTAAATAAAATAAAGAAAAAGTTTTATTTAAAAATGGATAGCGAAGAAAATATTAATAGCAGAAAATACGCTCATAAAAAAGAAAATAACAAATGAAGTTTTTGATATAATAATAATAGATAACGGGACTTAAAGTTATTTGGGTATGTTTTTATAGATCACCTTATAAAGTTTTCCCCTCCGTTTTGAAGTTATGGTTCAGCAAAGTTAAAATTTCGGAACTAACTAGTATTTTCATCAGAAAAGTAAGTTATCAACACCATTTTTTCATATTGGATTTTAGAAGTGCAAAATCTTAGCTTTAAAAAGACTTATCACACTCTGTACACAAAATAAAACCTTTTCTGTGTTTTTGCACTTCTTAAACATATCCAGGGTGATCTACAAAAACATACCCAAATAAAGGGTTTTCCAATAAGAGGTGTTATTTTAATTAGCCCGCTATTTCGGTAGATGTCACTTTTGGAGCTATAACTTTTTGACATTTGAGAAGTAGAAACTACGCCATTATTAAAAATGGAACGATACACGATTCAACAACGCATTGAAATTATTAAAATTCACTATAAAAATGGTGAAAATGTGGCAGAGACGGTTCGTAAAACTCGAACATTTTTGGGTCGTCGTGAAGCACCTTGTCGGACCGCAATACAGAAATTGGTAGAAAAATTCGAGCTGTCGGGGCAAGTTAGTGATGTGAAGAATAAAACCCGTGCACGTTGCTCAAGAACAGCCGAGAATATTGCTACTGTAGCCGAAAGTGTAGAAGAAAACCCAGGTTTGTCCATTCCTCGTCGTTCTTTGGAATTAGGCATTCCACAAACGTCATTACACCGTATTTTGCATAAAGATTTGGGTCTTGAGGCTTATAAAGTTCAGCTAACACAAGAACTCAAGCCCGACCGATCATCAACAACGTCGAGTCTTTGCTGATTGGGTCCTTGAAATGCATGAAAATGATCCGGAATTCCAACGAAAACTCGTCTTGAGTGATGAGGCCCATTTCCACCTCTATCGCTTCGTCAACGAATAAAATTGTCGAATTTGGGGCTCGGAAAACCCAAGAGTTATTGTTGAAAAGCCTCTCTATCCTCAACGTGTGACTGTTTGGTGCGGTTTATGGTCCCGCGGGGTCATTGGACCTTACTTTTTCGAAAATGAGACTGGAGAAACAGTTACGGTGAATGGATTGCGCTATCGACAGATGATTAATGATTTTTTATGGCCGGAATTGGATGGTATTGATCTGGACAAGGTTTACTTTCAACAAGACGGCGCTACGTGCCATACAAGCAACGAAACCATTGATCTTTACGGAAAAAGTTTCCGGACCGTGTTATCTCTCGAAGAGGTGATCACAATTGACCACCGAGGTCTTGTGACTTAACACCTTGCGACTTCTTCCTTTGGGGCCACGAGAAAGAGAAGGTCTACGCCAACAGCCCAGCGTCGATTCAAGACCGCAAAGATGGAATTCGTGAGGCTATCGAGGACATAGGGCAGCCACCTTGCGATTTGGTTATGAAAAATTTCATGAAAAGGATATGGTCCTGTATAGTGTTCGTAGCGGTCATTTGGCTGATATTATTTTGCATTATTAACGGGATACCTTCCTCTTTATAATGAAATAAAGATCCGATTTTTTGTCTCAAAAAATGGCATTTTTCTTTGAATAGCAAAATAATACCTCTTATTGGAAAACCTGTTATCTTTAGGTCCCGTTATCTCAGAAACCTTCAGCAATATCCCTCCCCCACCCATACAATTTTTTGCTTGTCTAAGAATGACCTATCCATAACCTTCGGGTGCAAGACAAAGTACAGGAGATCCCTGTCTAATAAACTTAAGAAAAATCCAGATTCTGTTTATAACGCTTTCGAATTCCAGAATGCCTTTTTTTTAAAAAAACAAAAAAAAAAAAAAAATGAAAAGAATTTCAAAAAATTTACAAAAATTATAAAAATATGAAAAATTAAAACTTAAAAAATTTAAAAGTTACAATTTTTTATAATTTGTTGTTTTTTGTCAATATTAAAATATATTTAACCGACTATTTTACAGACATAGTCAAAGAACCAGTGTCCTGAAAAATGCAGTTATACTAGTCAAATAACGTTATTTAGTTGTATGCAATTGAATTTTATTAGCTTAATATCTATACATACTAAAAAAAAATGTACATGTATTTTGAATAAATACATATAATATGGTTAAAATAATGATGAAAACCTTCAGAAATAAGTTTGTGTTTGATAGAAGGAATATAATTTCACCAGCGAAATTTTAAATTTAATCAAGAAAAGTTGTTCTTCCGAAGACTAAAATACAACGATAAATATCGCAGGAAAATTTATCAAGATTGACATTTTACATATTCGTAATTAAAATATCAGAAAGGCTTTATCAAATAATAAAAATGAAGTGGGATCTCTAATAACTTCGTTTTATTAATAGGATTTAATCAGCAATAAGGTAAGGACAATGAGTACCTACCTACCTACCTATCTACTGAGTTCAGAATAAAAGCCTTAGAATGATGGATGGTATTTTTACTGAAGGCATTTATTGCTACTAATTAAAAACAAACTAATTGATGATTTTATCTATGTCTATCCATTGTGTTGTGCAAATTAATTCTTGAAATTCTCGCCATATTGTTGTGGCCTTGATTAACTTTCGATGGGTTTTAGAAAAAACTCAAGAGAAATACTTCCAAAAATCCATATGAGTGAATGCTGGCCCGATTCTCTAAAACGTTCTATGGATGTTGATAATTATGGAAAACTGATGTGACATTGATTTTACATATCACTTATATAACCTAAACTACTACCCATACAAATAATTCGTCTTCTCACCTCCCCAAAGACTATTTATGTTTTTTTTTTACGCTATCTCAACGTGGTCATCTCGGTACTCATGTCTCTCATCAAATCAGCGGGTCATATATGAAGCATCACCAGCAATGGACGAACCTGAGTACTTTTTCTTGATAGGCTATGATTCTCTTGGGGCTCGGAAGAAAGTTTCTGTGCTGGCTGGAAGAAGAACGTGAGACAAGCGAATCCTTTCTGTGTCGTTTATTCGCCTTTTGCAGGCGAGATATAATGTTTTGAAAATGACATTTCATCGTAAAATCACAAGATAATTTTCATAGGCTGTATGAAGGCTGTTCGGTAAAGAAGTAGGATGAAGTATTCGAATGGATCCTTGTAGTATTCTGATCATATTTGTTGTTCAAAATTCCCACCCCCCCCCCCCCTTCCACCAACATAAAATACCTCTTTCCTTATAAAATTTATATTTAAAAATGTTACGCTTTTAACTCAAATGTAAGGTCGTTCAAGGATATCGCAGTATCAAATTACACCACGCTTTCCAAAGAATACATTTCATCCAACTAAAAGATATGACAGGATGCACAAAATGTTAAAGTTTATGGTCAAACGCTTCAGATATCCATCGTTAAAATTGAATTCTTGAAACCTTTTCATACAAATCTGTTCTGTTATCCTTGATCCCGCAAAATTGTTAAACCACGCACAGATTTTTTTTTCGTAAATAGGACGAAAGAACAGTCCTTTAAATTATGAGTTATCTGCTTCCATTCAAAAGCTATTGACATTTTTATGATTTGCGAAAAGTGGAACAAGTATAAATAAATATGTAAGAGGAAAGTTTTAGATGTTTGTGTTTTTTATTTATTTATTATTTTTTTAAAATAAAGTAGCACTTACCTGAACTTTTTTGAAAATTTGCAACGTTTTACCTAAGACCCGAACGTACGTCTTGCTCCAGCTAAAAACATAAAGAAAAAGACTTTGAACTAAAACTGTATTTGAAATAATTATAGTTAATTGAAGAGCGTATTAGCACTTGATGGAAAAAATTAGCATTATAGAAAACATTAATTTTTAATTAAAGTATCCGCTTTTTTGTAATTTAACGCAAAAATATTATAACGATCGAAATTGGTTGGAAATTATTTCTCAATTGCACAAGAAATTTAGTACGGTAAATGTATCGAGAAAACTGTGGGCCAAAGGAGACACATATCTTTAAACAAGTGCTTCGTTTCTAAAGCTTTAATTAAAAATAAGGAGTTTTCATAATTTGAAAAAATTGACTTCCATTGCAGTGCATCCACTCTATCTTTATGTGTGTCAAATGGTTTCATACGTTGCGAAATATATAACAGCTCTGTCTACCAGGTATTCGGGATCCAGTTTGCATCGGCGCACCCGCTGTCGTAATCATGCACTCTTACACGATGATAAGAGCAGTATACTATCCCCATTAGAAATGGTAATTGGCAGAACCATAATACGTGAACAATACCATCTACTACACCAGGATAGCTCCTCTGCTGCATTTCTTCGAATCTCTGCGGCAATATCATGGCAGATACGAAATCCGAATAGATGGGAAGAAAATTTTTTGATACAACATATCGTATTGGAACCATTCCCTACCCCGCCGGGTGCTCCTAACCCCACCCTAAAAGAATACAAAGAAAAATTTTCTTCTACGAATTGTAGCTGGTAATGAGCTGAGACGAACAGTGAAATCCGTTTTCCGATTGAACATACACCTACAGAGTTAGACGCGATCTAAATGGCGAAAATTCTGGTACCTCAATTCGAATAAAAAAGAGGGAAATACTAAAAAAGTGAATCTGGGGATGGCTATAAATAGCTATTTAAGCCTCTGAGTATAGAAGTGTGTGTATTCAAACTTCTTCTCAGGACATAAGGAGGTCGATTCCCTACAAGCTTTTCCAAAATGTACTACATCCAACTGTGACCCCCAAGGTTTCCCCCGTTTAATTGAAATAAACATTTCTAATAAAATGCGTTCAGAGTATCATAATGCATCGATCAAGATATCTCTCATGTCTGTAGTCCTCGGGCCTAAAATGGATATTCCCCTTTCGTCACTAATAAATCAAGTCAGCAAATACTGACGAACAAATTTTAAGTTTCACTCATAAGGCAATGCACTCTGAAAAAAGCAATTGCTGGCGGTATATATATGTATATAGATGGTAATTAATAAAATTATTGTTCTGAGTAAAAAGTTCTTCCAAGTTGGATTTTATTACTGATACCAATAACAGACCAGTAATTACTAATTCTAGTTCAAAATCAACACACCGTTGATTCCAACATTTTACATTGCAGATTTCTTCACAATATGAAAATCTGGACTGTTGATGACGCGTTCTTTTATTATACAAAATACTAATTAAATATAAAAAAACAACCAGTGAAGTGCGAAGCGAGATCGCATATGAAGGGTTCTGTATGATCGTACAAGACTTAACACTATATACTTTTTAGATTGAGCGAAAACAAAGTGTGCTGTAACTTTATTTTATTTCCACTATTTCTTGTTATTACCTATAGTAACTCTTTGACAATGTGTATACCTATTACGGTTAAAGAGATACAGTGATTGTTAAGGGCGAGGAAAACACCCCGAAAAAATCACGAGGCGCCCCCATCCTTGGTTTAATTTTTAGTTTTATTTTAAATTTATTTTTTGTTGTTGTAGCGGCAATACATAAAAATACATACTCTACCTATTACGGTTCATGACACCCAGCCCGCTGACAGACAGAAAGACGGACAATGGAGGCTTAATTATAGGGTCCCGTTGGCTCCCTTTGGTTACGGAACCCTGAAAACTGAGTTAAAATTCACAGATGTTTAAATTGTTGAGACAAAACTTCGAAACGGAGGGAAGGATTGCAAGATATTATAGACCATTAAAAATTTCTCAGAATTTTCTTTTTTCTCTTTTTTTTTTTTATATTATTAAGTCAAGCTAAGGGGATACCCTATGATGCAAAGCACAGCATGGCAGGAAGGAGATAGGTAAAGGATTAGGGGATATGAGGAGAGTGGCGGAGGTGCCGATGTATGTCCCCCTTAAACTTCCGCAGATTTTATGCCGGAGGGAAAACAGAAGATGGTAAGCTGTTCCACATTCGCACTGTTCGGGATAAAAAAGCATCACGGAATTTTATTGTACGGCCGAAAGTAATTTGAAGGGTTAAAATATGTGCGCGGTTTGCAGCACGAGTATTGCGTGCAGGAATCATTCTACAAGGGATTAGACTAGATATTTCATCAGAACATTGACCATGCATATAGCAATAAAGGAGCGAAAGGCATCCAACATTGCGGCGGTGCTCGAGTGAGTCGATATGACAAGTTATTACCAAATCGCCAATGAGCTTGCAGGCTCTCTTTTGGACAATATCCAATGAAGCTAAGGCTGTGCGATCAGCCCCGGCCCATATATGGGAGTTGTATTCCATTCTAGGTCTAATATAGGACTTGTAGAGGAGCGCTAGCTTTGATGGGCTGAAATATTTCTTACACTTTTTCAGAAATCCAAGACATTTTGATTCTACTTTGGCAACAGAGAAGATGTGATCTGTCCAGTTTAACTTACTGGAAATATTAATGCCAAGAATGTTTAGTAGCGGTGAATCAGAAATTAATGCTCCATCATTAGTAATAAATCATTATCATTTAAATGTAAAGGGTATATAATAAAATATTAACAGAAATCTTTAAACCCTGGGCAACTTTAAACCCCTTAAGAATTACCCAATTACAGTCACTGATTGCACTGTACACATTTAGTTCAAAACACTGCCAGAGACCGCAATGAGTTTAAATAATCAATAAAACTTTTGCCACCTAACCATCATACTCCAGAACCAGCCAAAGTGAATAAAAATTAAGAAGAGCTTAAAACTGATGCCTTGGTGACTTATAGTTGGAATTACGGTGACTAATTCCTGATCACTGAGACCAATTTCTAATCACCGCTGAGAGCTCTTGACTACCGAACTGTAGTTCCTGACTATAAAAACCAATTTCTGGACAACTAAATCTAACAAATGGAGACTTGAAACAACGCATATCCAAGGTTGCTAAGTTAACAGGTGCGATAAGTTGGAAGGACTTTAAGATTTACATGAATTCTCAAATCCATACTTGTTGATTTTTATAATTTATCGTAAAAAAAACATCTTATATCCAGCTTATAAGAGAAAAATGTATAAAAAAAAAAACATAGAAATCAAAAAAAGGCCAACTGCTTCCTTCCTTTTCAATTCTCAATTTGTGTTCCCCTCTTTTTCATTACAATTTTCGAGCAAGGATTGAAATTCTTGGAATCTCTGTCACATTTTGTACATATATGTATGTATAGACTCGACACAATTTTTATAATGTCACTGTCTTCCTTTCAAGTGATTTTGAAAAGTCAAAGGAACGATAAGTACCTAAATAAAAAAAGTCAATTTTAATATTGATTTTTTGCCTTTAGGAAAATTTAGACATGCAAATTGTACATACGTATACATATGTAGTATGTAGGTACATACATATTATGCTCCATCCTAAGGCTTGCAAAAGAAGGCGGAGACAGGGAAAAACATTGAAATGAGTTTTATCGGCAAAATTTCGTTTGAATCCTTTCCTTTCTGGAACACAAATTTCCTGCACCAATTACAAAAATTGAAAAAAGTGGTGCCTTGAAGCGAGGAGTTCATCTTTCTCTATTTAAAAGTTAACGAAATAAAATAAATTTGCTAGCATTTTAGAACAGTTGAAAATTTTACACAAAGACAGAGTTTTTATTTCTTTTCACTTTTTTTTGTTCCATTTTCGTTCCAAGACACAGGGGGTTTGTTCAGCTTAGAGACCTCATTATATGTAGAGCCTCTTGTGTTTTTCAGCTCAACTAGCCCCTTACTCAATTCAATTCTATTACATTCAATGAATTTATTAATTCAATTATACACAAGAATATTGCAATTTCTGTAGTTAGCTCTAGAGACGCAGCGTTCTTAATGAAGAAATAACTAACGACTCATTTGTCTAGCCATGTCTTTAATGAAGTTGTCCTGTCAAACTGGTTTTGATAAACTTATGACATTAAAGAAGCGATTTAGATCGAATTAACGCGATATGCTGTGCTTTTAATTATTTCATTTTTCAATTTAACAATTTACAAATGAGAAAACCTTATATTAAAAAGAATGAGTTTGTGACTTGCATTTCTTTGTAGCTATAATCAAGTAAGAAGACACTTCTTTAGTTTATTTCATTATCATACGATTTTCGACCCATAATGACGTATACTATGTGACATATGACATTTTAATAAAAAGTTAGTACTTTTGATTCATTAGATCGTGCTGTGTGTCTGGAGTATAAAGAGTGAAATGAAATAAAGAACCAAATAGTTATGGTTATGTTTTACCCATGGAGGTTCTGGCTTTTTCGCCCAATAAACGAACTATGCACGTCTCGCATATAGGATTTTCACATTAAATTCACCCTTTTGCAAATAAAATTATTCCTTTTTCAAATTAAGTTCGCCTTATTGCAAATCAAATTCACCATTTTGCAAATCAAGTACCTTTAGATATATCATATTTAAAAAAATAATCAAATAATGTTAATAGTATAGTCAAATTAAACTAATTTTTGACAAATACAAGCATTAATTGGTAAAGATCTGAACTTTAGTATATATGCTTATTATGGCTTCCCATTGAACATACTAAAAGTCCCCATCAAGATCTGTTGCGCTCGAGCCGCCATTTTGGAAAAAAGGTACACTTTATAAGTTTTTTGCCTATATCTCGGCAAATATAACTGATACGAAAAAATATTTCAGATAAGAAATAAAGAGTATTAAATTTCCCATAAAAAAGCATATCAACCTTTTTTGTTTCCTTACAGTGTACGGTAAAATATCTTTTTTGAATATTATTTATAAATAGAGAGAGAGAGAGACAGAGAGAGAGAGAGAGAGAGATAGAGAGAGAGAGAGAGAGAGAAAAGGAGGCATTATATAGCGCATTTATGGCTCGCTTAGTAGGTAAAAGTCCAACCCAAGTAACAATTTTTCCAATTTTTGGTGACTGAAATTGATGGGTAGTTTTATACGGGGTATATAATGGTTACTAGGTTATATGACAATTCGAGTGGTTAGATAACTGTTTTATAATATTACCAATTGGTGGCGTAGTTATAATAGAGTTTTCTTATGTTTACTAATGGTTATTGTCGAAGTAAGTTACTAAAGGTTTTATAAGTTGGTGATGGAAATGTTTTAATTACCGGTTTATATAACTACGAATAACCATTACTAGACGGTATATAAGAAAGTTTTATAATTGTTTTCATCACCACGATATATAACTTATTGTTAATAAATTTTATTGCAGTATACGTAGTTACACTTATATAACTCTACAATATTCAGTAATGTCGGTGACTTCAATAAAAATTGGGAACTTTCGGTAATACATATACCCACTATAAAATATCGTACACTTTTTTTGTGGCCCTTTAGTAACTACGGTGATCGTTACAAAAACAAATTACTTTTAGTATCGAATGAAGCCATTATAAAACTGTTTTTGTTTGTTTAACACAATATAACCAAAGGATATATAAGAACACTAACGTCTGTTTTTGTCACTATAAGATATATAACATTACCAAAGGTTACATATTATGACTAAAGGATGGCATGGTGGTTCCTTTAGTTTATATAATATTTATAGGAGTTTTATAAGGGTCATTCAGTTAATATAATAGAGCCAGAGTTTATATAAAACTACTTGAAGTTTAATAATGGTAATTTCTTCATTTAAGTACAAGCCGCCATTTTTTAATCTGTGAATTGCAGATAAAAAAGAAAATGTCGGTTAAGCCAAATTTTTAAATTGGAAATATATGTCTTCCGTTTTATTTTCATATGAAGAAAATACATCATTTTAATTAAAATTATTAAATATTGCTTATTTTTGGAGCGGTCTGTACTTCTTAGAAGTATCTGTGATGATATTCAGAGTAAAATTTGAATTGCAGATGAAATTCCCCAAGCTCTATGTCAAGATAATATTTCAATCACTAAAAGTAATCAGTCTGAGTCTATGACAAAAAATAAATAAATCGAGAGCACCAAGGGTTTTATAAGAAGTTGTATTAAGGTAACTAGAATATTTTTGTTACTCTTTTATAAAACTTCTAGTTACATAACATTACCTCAATCAAGTCACGGTAACCTTTACATAATCCTCCATTTAAGCTCTATAGGGGGTTTGTAGTGGTTACAAAGATGTTTCGACTACTAGTCTATATAACTCAAGTTATATAATTTGGTAATGGAAACCTTACGATTACTACTATATAAAAAAAATTGTTTCTTGGGTAGCCACATGAATAACAGTGGACCGCTCACACCACTGAAATTGATTGCATTGTCATAGGATCAGTTTTCCATAGTTGTCTCTTTATGGTTTAACCCGGCGCAAATGACGTGAAAATAATTACGCGAACAATGACATCGGGTCATTATGACCCGGATTATATCGACAAATTATCACAAAATTAAAAGAGTTACCTTAATTGTAATAAGTATTTATTTAATAAGGGTTCTTTCTATATGTGGTAAAATAAAGATAATACCAATGTATTCTATAAATCAAACTTTTATTAACTTCTTCATTAACACACGCAAAATCATCTTTGAAAACATAACTTTGATATTCTTTTAATTTTTGGTAAAGTATTCTAATTAATAATATGAAAAATAATCCTATATACTAAAAGAGAAATCACACGAACTTCTTATCATAACGATAATAATAAATCAGTCTTCTACTTCCTCATTCAGAGACATGGAACTACTGCAGTTATTGCAGTATGGAAGCAAATGGTCTGGGAATATGTAAATGTGGCATGCATTGCAAATATGACATGTTTTCTTATCCTTTTTGGACGGACATATTTGACATCTTTTACGAGTTCCTGGGACCTTTTGGGGCGGTTCCTCGGTGGGTTCACCTGCGAAATCTGCTATTCTCTTGCGCCATTGTCGAGGTAAATTTGCACGTGTTCCTCGGGTTCCCAGGTTTTTTAGAAAATGTCGTCTTTTCGTACGTGTATCGTTATTATTAGCCCGATATATTATATTTGCATTTATGCCCGATATATTCAGCATTGCAAAGAAAATTATCAATGGCCACCGTTTTGAGTTTCTGCTCACGTTGTAAGTAGCACAAAGCTCGTCAGCTACATCCACTCCGCTCTTGATAGAATTATAAAAAGTTATTATTTCTGATTTCTGTTTATCGCCAGTAGACTCATCAATGTTGTCGTTGTGGTGTAAGCTCGACATCAAGAGGACAACTTTATTTTTCTTCGGAATGTAAGAGACCATAGTGATATCTTTTTGATGTCCAAAAGTTGACGAATTTGGGTCCTTTCCACGCGTTGTGATGAATTGAGGTGGGATTTGCTTCTTGTTTTTTTGTAAGGTACCCACTGAGGTAAGTTTGTGTTCTTTTAGGAGATGAGACACCAATTCGTAGCTTGTGAACCAATTATCAAAAGTAACATTACGGTGAGTTTTGGAGATAGGCAACACGATGCGAATCACCACGTCAAAAGGTTTGTTACTAACTGAGTACGGGCCATTAGGCTGCTTACCGGCGTATATCTCCAAATTGTTCACATAGGATGTTTTTGAATCTGTTAAGGCAAATATTTTTATTCCATATCTTGATGGTTTAGACGGTATATATTGCCGAAATTTACATCGTCCTCTGAATGCCACTAGCATCTCGTCAATAGTGCAATTTTCTCCCGGCGAATACATTTTTTGACACTGTTCTACAAACGCTTCGAAAACTTCGCGTATTGGTGCCAAATTATCAACTTGCTGTCTTTCAGCACGTGTAGACATGTCATCGAAGCGTAGGCAGCTTTGTAGAAAGTAGAATCGCTGAATTGACATAGTGAGTCTAAAAATTTCTACGCCTGTACCATCTGCTTGCCACAAGTCGTTTAGTTTTTGTCTGTTAGAACGGTAAAATCCAGCAATATACAGAAGTCCTATGTACGCTTTCAATTCACTTATTTCGACTTCACCCATATATCTATGTTTACTCAAATCTACACACGATGCTCTTCTTTCTTTTATATATAAATTGGTACATGCTTGAATCTGACACAGCATATCATTGGTTATAAATAAGTTCAAGCATTCTGAAACAGTTTTGGCACCTCGAGCCACAAGTTTTACACCAGGTGATTCAGATATTATATTTTCTGATCTTGTGCGTACATTTGATCGTGCCGGTGCTTTTTGTCACATCGTTCCATCCTTTCCTTTAAAAAATTGCCGATGCTGTTGATTTAGTACGGTTAAAAGATTGAGATTGTCTGATGAATCCGTAGTCATATCGCTTCCATTTTGTTCAGTGTCGCTATTGTTACTACGTTCGGATAAGTGGTCCTCAATATCGATGTCCGAAGCAGCAATTGACTCGACTTCGTCAGACTCTGACTCTTCTAACACCGCCAAAAAACTCTCTTGGTGGTTTTTCAGGGCCATATTTACCAAATCACTAAAAAAGAACAAGATGAATTAACAACAAACACTAAATAAACAAATGAAAGTATGTCACGAAAAAACTACGCCAACAATGACGCTGGGTCATATTTACCCGTATTGATTTAACGCACGTATATCTCGCTGCGCAGACGGCGTCACACTGAGAACATTGGCGGTACGAGTAGAGGGAAGCTCTATCTCCAGCTAAACAAACGTTCAAATTGTACGGGCATCGTGAACAAAAAATATCACCGTGTTAAATTGCCTCGGGTAAAAATGACCCAGCGTCATTGGCGCCGGGTTAAGTACTTTATTGCTCGTTCTACTAACTCCATTGGCCCCGCAGGAAAGAAATATTTACTTCACGAAAGCAGAAAACGGAGAAAATTGGCGAAAAATTTACTCTTCGCGTCTCTTGAAATCACATGAAGGGATTCAGGATTATATTTTGTTTGCATATACCTTCATTAGGTGTGACAGCACATCTTGCCTTTTTCAAAAAGGTAAACGAAAATGTTTAAAATTGTTGGAGGAACGAAATACACTCAATTCCATGAACGCACAGCTTTGACGAAGTAAGAGTCAAATTTAACAGAGTAATGAAAATCAGGAATAAGTAAATTAAAATATCGCGCAGAATTCAGGAATCACAGTTGATTGCTAAGATACTCTGGTTGACCTGTATATACGATTTTATGGAGGGAGATTAATAGTCTTTTCTGTAGGTACTTGTTGAGAGAACAACCCAGAAAGTAATTACTGAAAGATGCCGTCTAAGTCCATACAAGAATCTAACGCAATCATTAAATGCTACATTCAGGCTTCTTAAACAAGTGGAATTTAAGTGTAGAAATACTAAGCTGCCAGTTATAAAATAAGGAAAAAGAAATGATCTGACCAGCAATAACCTGGTAAAAATTGGCAGAATAATAGCCGATAACCATAGCGCACGAAGGCCTCTTGAAGTAACAAGCGGGAGATCAGAGAGCGTAATACCGCTCCGATAAAAGGCAAGAGAGAGACGTGAAAGGATTCAGTATTAAATTATTATTCTCAACCCAACGTGCGACATGTACTAAGTCAGAATTCATCCGATCGAAGCAATATTTACAGAGGCGGATAGGTCTGGTGATCCGAAATTGTACGTCATCAGCATACAAATGAATATTGTAACTATCAATGGAATTGTGGAAATCATTTATAAGCATACTGAATAATAACTATGCTAAGTTGCACTGAACACAGGATCAACGACTCTCTCCTTATGAAAGCTACCTATGAGCGCAGCAGACGAGTAAAGTTAAGATACAATCAGTAATGTTTTGCAACTATGTAACCGGTGGAGCAAGCTACGACAATCCAAATATTCAATTATATGAAGAAACAATAACTTCTCTAGTACTTTGGCCAAGAAGGAGAGAATTATTATAGGGCGGTAATGAGTTAAACGGTTAATCTAAGTACGGGTAAGACTGTTGAAGTTTTCAATATAGGGAGGAACTGAGAAATGGTTAGACAGGTGTTTACAATCCGTAGCAATGGCTCGAAAATCCATAGGAGAAGTATTTTTACAAATCTAGGAGAGATTCCGTCAGGTCCAGTAGCATTGAATTGAACAGGAAATATTGCATTCATAACTTCAAACTCATCAACACATCTAAAATTAAAGTCATCATTATTATTCTATTCCAGAATGCGCAGAGGGCCAGTACGAAGTTGTATCACTAACTTAGTCACTTTTACATCAAGAGATCTCGCAGAGAAAAAGGGGGTGTGAAACACTCGGCGTGGAGCACCACCAATCTCACATTTTCAACATTATATTGTTTCTTTGTCAATCAGGTCCAGTATCCATTTTCTGGTTTCAGCGCCGCAACTGAGTGACCTAGCAACATAACTAGAGAACAAAGCTCTATCATTATTACAGGCATTACACGGTGGTCGGTGTGGTGTTATAAGTCCTCAAAGTGTTCTTCCAACTAAACACATCAAATGAGTGTCCTTCATTAACCCTAATTCTTATAGGATACATCTACGTTTGTTCGGTTTTTCCAGATAAACAACAGACGCTTTTGATTCTCTTCTCTGCTTAAAGTGCAATTGAAAAACATATTTTATAAGAAATAATGCGTTTTATTAAGGCAACATGAAAACTGCAGTGAATATATAAAATGGAACAGAACATTTAGACGCCATGCATTCTACACTCCGTTGTCCTGTTGTTTAAAATAATCTAATATTGTACAAATTTTTGTGTTATTTTTACACGTAGTGCAAGCTAGATTTATAACATCATTAAAATGGTAATTTTTTATTGCAACAGTTTAAACATTAATATCCCTTTTGTTTTAAAAATTTAATCATTTCCTTCTAAATTCTGACCAATATTGAATTAACGTAATTAACATTGTTACGAATTTAGACAAAAATCCTAAAACGATTCCATTATTTAATTCGAAAAATCCACAAATACAAATTCTAGGTTCCTTCAAGATAGCTCCAATATATAAAATTTCAATCTGTAAAAAGAAAACAATTATTCAAGATCTTCTTGAATTAAACGTCGAGGTTAATCTTACATTTTGTTCAGTTCTTTTGTTAAAACAAAATTGATGAACCCCTTGAAGTTCAGACTGAAATCTCGATTTTTTCAACAATACATCCGCCAAAAAATTAAACATAACAACTTCCAGCAATTCTAGAGATTCGCTAGTAAATAAAGTTATCGACTTTTTCCCGATTAAAATAAAAAACAGATGATGCACAACATTGTAGAACTTCGTAGTAAGTACAAAAAATAATGGAACTTTAAAAATATATTGAAAATCATATAAAATTTGACAAAGTTTTGAATAAAATCTTTCAATATTTCTAATTTTGCTGCAATTAGATAAACTTTCCGGGTGATTACCAAATCGACTTATTTCATTAGAAATTGTTATTACATAGACACCGAAACGTTCAAAATGTAAAGCTACCAAGACAAGAGCTACAAAACTTAAGTCAAATAAAACAATAGCTAAGAGTCGACTGTATATAACTACAAAGGCGGCACAATTGCCTAAAACTGAAGGTTTAACCCTTCTCTGAAAAACGAATTGGGTTAACACAGAAATTTTAAACACACTTAAAATAAATTTCAATGCGACAACCACTAAATATTTCAAATCGATATCGTCTTGCTGTACTAGATATGTACGAGTTTTTCTAAAATTTCGAATCATCCGATTTAATCGGAATACGTTAGATTTGCGAAAGATAATTTGTTGTGTTAAACTTGTTAGTATGTTCGTAAAACCTTGAGTTATTTGCATATAACTGAAAAATTTGAGTAAGTTTTTGGGAATATTTTCTACTAGTGGTCCACCAAAAATGATATGAACGGGGACACTTGAGATTAAGAAAAATCCACACATGAAACTACTGTACACAATAGAGGCCCAGGAATATCCAATTAAATTTCCATCCGTATTCAAATTAAAAATCGTCAGACCTAAATATTTCGAACAATAATATAAAAATGAAATTAATAATGACAATATTGAGTTAGCGCGAGTCGACATGTTGTTTAGAACTGAATTATACTGCATATATACGAACGGTGAGAAAATATGTGAAATGTATAGGTGACTAGCGCGTAGGAAAATTCATTACTTGATGAATTTTGGAATTGATTTTTTTAAGTTCATGCAAACTTCCCGAAGCCTTTTAAAATAATTAAATTGTCAATTGTACCTTGTTATACTTCAGCGATGTGTAAAAACTATTTCTTTGTGAAATTTGAAATTTTTCTTACATAGATAACTAACTAGTTTCTTGCTTAGTAATTGCACAAAATCAATATGAACACTTCATGCATATTAAACCATAAAGAAGCAAATAATAATCACGTGTTGCGAAAGTCCTCCAGAAAATTTGCGCTAAAACCTAACAGCGCTCCTGTTTAAAATTACACATTGTTACCATTTTTTTCTATATGAAATATATACTAAATAGGAATCAAATGCGAATTTGCTTTAATTAACTATGGGAAAAATAAGGAGTAGTAAAGCTCCCGTCTTTTTAAAGCACCTGTTGGGAGAACTTATAGAATTGATAAATACTATGAAAGAGTTTGTTGGATGAACCTTATAATATATACCTAACAGGCGGAAATTCGGGTATATTAAATTTGTATTCATGAGTGAAACGGAAAACCCCTCATAATATCCCGAAGCAATAAGTCTGTGATAACTGCATTCCAATTACGACTGATCTGTTGACTGCGACTTTGTCCAAATGGTAAATGCATGTTGCAAGATAAAACTGTAACTTCGAACTCGGCTGCGACTTTGATTGAAACTGAACTTTGCTCATAGTGCAAAGTTACTATCGGCTGCAGCCAACTTCAGCAGTGCATGCATTATTTTAATTACGAATCTCATATCAGCATAACAAAGTTTTATCCCATCGGAAAGCTCCCCGTTCACTCATTCTAAATAAAAAAAAAAACCATTTAAATTCACCCACGTTTACTACGCTAAATCTCCTTCGTCACGAACAACACTCCCAGGCACTCAAGCAGTCAGGCTCTAAGAAACAAAGATTTTTAGTCAGGGGACTGTGAGTTTATCTTTTTCTTATTTTTATAATGCAGTTCATCCGATAGTAAGCAGCTTACACCAATTACTTACTACCGACTTAAATTAGAGAGTAAAACATAATTAAAAAACTAGAAATAAAGCTAAGCCAACGTAACTAATAAAAAAGAAATAAAAATTAGAAAAACTGGAAAAAATAAAGAAGTAAAAATAAACATTAGAAAACTCAATAATAAAAAATAATAAATATCAAGAGGAAAAAGAAAAAAAAATTACAAAGATAATGAAGGAATGAAAGAAGGAAAATATATTGAGAACAGAAAAAAAATATAATAATAGCACGAGACAAAAGTAAAAGTATAGATATGAAAAAGAAAAACACCTTCTAAGAAAACATTGCATTCATGTCATTACCTTTATAAGTTGCAGGACCAGAATGGAAAAGGTCAAGATCACTGAAATTATCATAATGAGATCTTTCAATTCTAATGATACGCGATTTCTATCTTATATTTGCGCGAAGTGATTCAGAATTAAAAACTAATAGTCGCCGTGTAGGACGATATGGCATATTTATGCAAATTTTTGAAAGAATGTCAGGAGCATCGATTTTGTTATTCAGCAACTTAATTATCAAGATAAGTACGCCGATTACGTAAAGTTGTCATACACAGTCTACTTAATCTATCGTTATATTCGCAATTAGACTGATCAAATTTTAATAATATAAACCGAGTAAAACCACTTTGAACGCCCTCAATTTTTGAGCATATGTAGCATAAAACTCTAAAATACTCCTTACGGGATTGACTTAAGGCACTTTGAACGATTGAACTTCTTTAAAAGATTTTGTACTTCGTAAAATAAAACCAAGGGAATTAAAAGCCTTATTAGAGATATTATTGATGTGCTTGTCAAAAAAAGCTTATCATCAAACATTACACCAAGATCACAAATTTCAATAACCTTTGCTATATGAATTCTATCAAGGTGATAATACTAGTGCATGACATTCAACTTTCTAGTAAAGGTAATATATTTGCATTTGCTAAAATTTAAAGAAAGTAAATTATTTTTACACCAGATAAATAGCTGCTCAATGTCATATTCCAGCGGAATGCAATCTTGTGGGTCCTTTATTATTTTACATATTTTCTTGTCATCAGCATATATGAAGCATGATGAGCTAATTGCATCTGGTAGATCTTTAATATAAATTAAGAATATTAGAGGTCCAAGTATAGTGCCTTGTGGAATTGTAGACGACTCTGAGTTAACGAGTCTGCTTTAAAATCATTTATTATCGCACTTAAGCAACGATTAGTCAAGTATGACTCAAACCATTCAACAGCATTGTTATCAAAACCCATGCTAAGCGTCTTGCTAAGTACGATAGAATGATTTATCTTTCAAAAGCCTGTCTCATATCAATGTAAAAGGCATCAACTTGTTCTCCTTCATCTAGTGGTACAGCAATAGCATCAGTAAATATAGATAAATGAGTGACTGTAGACCTACCTGGTAAGAAACCATGTTGGTTATTAGATATGTGAGACTTGAGTTGTGTATATTTACAATATTACATATATATTAATTTTTCAAACATAAGAGGTTCTGACATTCTGTTTAACACTCAATTTGAAAACTGGGTAGACAAAATGATGCTTCAATTTAGTAGGGAAAAACCGGTCTTTAATAGACAAATTAATTTTTAAATCGGATACGCCAGGTTTGAGGTTTATAAAAAATATTTGGTATCCCATCTGAAATAATAAGTTCTATATCCTTGAGGAAGGGTTATAGGTAAGTTATTTACAGAACAGCTTCCAGAACTATAGTCCGGATGACTCCAAAGACTATCATCATCGATTTGAAATATGTAGTGAAAATATGACTAATTTATTTCTTAGATTTAGCTAAATTCTCATTTAGGATCATTTCAGTAGGACAAGTATTAGAGAGCTTCATATTTTTGATAAATCACCAAAAAATTCCACAGTTAGATTTCAAACCTTCCTCAGTATTAGCAATGTATTTAGAGTTGAATTTCAAACCCTCCTCAGTATTAGCAATGTATTAATTATGACATGTTTTGATGATTAACTTTACTTTATTGCTTAAGAAAGAAAAGATTTTATAATACTCAGGATGTCCTATCTGATTAAACTTCCGCCTATATTTTTCCTTTAACTTAATGGCCTGTATTATTTCCTTTGAAAACCATTTAGGATAGTTCGAGGAGCGTTTAGAAATATTTGGAATATATCTGTCGATACATCGGTATAAAGTTTCTAAAGTTTCATAAAATAGCTCAAATGTGGAATCAATGGTGAGCGATGCGAAAAATGACCATTCAACATTTGAAAGAAAATTATTAATTTCCTTATAATCTTCTGGTAAAATCTTTCCTTTGTTAATATATATAAAAATATCAAGAGGTGGATGGTGAGAATCTATATTCGAAAGAAGGGAAATATATTGAAATACTTCAATATCGTTACAATTAATATTACATTTATCTTATTATATTGTTCGAATTATTTTATTATTATATTATACAAATTGGTAGAATGACATACATTTCCATAAAGAAAATGCTATACAGTTAATATTAGAAATCATTTGCATTGAAAATTTATTCACATTATATTCCCTAATCACATTAGGAAGATTGAAATCATCGAGGACAATAATTTTAGAACTATATCCAAGTTTAAAGATTACATTTGAAAAGTTGTTAAAGATATCATCATATATTTCAAAAGTAGATGCTAGGCGAATATAAGACATAAATGGAATAATAATTTGTCTTGAATTTAATCCATAAGACTTCATAAACAGTCTCATATTCAATATTTCGAGTGTCTTGAAAATTTTTATTAACAGCAAGAAGAATCCACCTCCATTCATAGTACCAGACGAAGAATGATCTCCATCTTTTAGAAACACATCATACCTACCATCAATGATCTCACCACTGTTAACCGAATCTAAAAAAATAGATTCACTAAAAGCAATTAAATCATAATGATAGATCAAAATAGCTAGCTTAACCTTTTCTGTTTAATACGTCAGCCACAGACGTTTTGGTAGTATATGTTAATATTTATTTCGAGTTGAATTTTTCCCAGAGAGTATCAAGAGTGCTATTATTTTTTAACTTTATAGAATTATAATTTTCGAGTATTTTAAAAATATGTTCCCTCCCTTCACCCATATATACAAAAATTAATTTATGTAAATATTTCCATTTCCTTGAATTCCAATATTACAGCTATACATTATTTATTTTAAAACAAGTTAATAAAAGTTATTTAATAACAAGTGAAAAAGCTAGAACTGGTTTAAGACCAATTCTTATGATACCCTAGATGAATGCCAGTATGAAATTTCGTATGGCCACCCATTTGAGTATTTGAATTTTTGCAATGGTTTTTCGAATATAATTCAAGAACGGTTCATCGGACAGAAAAAATGATCATAGCCATTTTTATGGGATTTCGTATTTTGAAGAAGTTATGAGTACAACCAAAATGTCTGGGACTGATAATTTTCACGGTATATGTAAAAAACCTAAATTTATATATGGCAACACTAAAAGGAGTTGCCCGATTTATTTCATTTTTATAATTTTATATGCTATTACCATGAAGACACCATCTGCCAAATTTCAGCTCTCTATGTCAACGCGTTCTCAGGCAGTGTCTATAGTGGAAAACGATATTTTTTGTATGGCAACCACACAAGGAGTTGCCCGATTTGTCTCATTTTCGAACTTATTTTTACTTTTTTTTTTTAAGTCCGTGTATAAAATTTCACATCTCTAACTACGTGCGTGCTCGAGTTATCTTGCGCACGGACGAACGGACGGACGGACGGACAGACGGACGGACAGACGGACATGCAAAAATCAAAATAACTTCTAATATTATGCGTGGGTGTCCAACCCGTTTTGCTCTACCATCATTATTTCTGCGCGTTACAAACGGAATGACAAACTTAGTATAGCCTATAGATTTCATCTAGCGCGTATAAGAAATCAACCCGTCAAATCAAAGTTTTTCACTATAAATCCTTTATATGCGAGGCGATTGATATTTATTGAAATTTTAATTGTGGATGTGCGTGTACTTGCGTTTGTGTGTGCGTTTGTCTGCGTGCGCGCGAGTCACGTCGGTAAATTTTACCGACATCGCGGAGATCTTTTGCCAAGCTTTGTTGATTTATCAGTATAGTTTTTTGTTTCAAGCCGTGCGAGGTTTTTTTGCTTCTTGTGTGATGCAATATATATAGGTATGTACATAAACTAATTTTCGATTCGAAAATGGATTATGAAAACATACAGGATAGTGACAGTGAATTTGAAATTAAAGAAATACAAGTTAAGACCCAACAACATTGAAAATAAAGACAGAGTAATTAAATATGTCATCTCGAGCATGACATACGAGTGCAAATGGTTAATATTTTGCTGAACGGTAGTAAAGGAAAAGTATTAAGTGAAATATTAAATGCTTAGTTAGGAAAACATTAACATTGGAGCAATTACTGTCAAAATTTAAAGAACATTGTTTAACCCGCCGAGCGTAAAGTTTAAATGCGTAATACGGAGCGCAAGGTGGGTGTGACAAACCCATATATGAATTACGTAACTTTAAAAGAGTATTTTCTTATTTTATTAAAACCACTACTTATATTTTTAACCAAAAATAAAAACATTTTTAGATTTTTGAGATTTATTAAAGGAATTAACGACATAAACAATTAGAATTTATATTTCTTGCATGTGACACATACTCACTGCTTTTTGTGAAAAATATAAAAAAATTACATAAACTATTTTTTTCTTTTCAATAAAACAAATTCAAGTTATTAGATAATTACTCATCTTGAGATGTTGTGCAATCTTTACAAACGAAAATAGCATGTTGCATACATAAATACTGGTTATATTGGTAACAAACATATTTAGTTTTGCGATCTTTTTTAGTTGCACATATTTCACACCTTCTTATATGTAGGTCTGGCTACTTTTTGTGGTGGTTCTTTTGAGGATTCACCAACATGATCTTGGATTCTTTTATGAAGATCTTTTGGTAAAAAAGGTTCACCTTCATATTTTCCGGAAGGGAAATTGTTATACATAAAAGAAATTCTCCATTTCAATAATATGTCATAATTTTGATAATTCATAGTAAGATCTCAAGCTAATAATAAAAATTTGATGCGAAGTAGTTTTTATTAATTAAAAAAAAACCATGCAAGATTAAATACATTACACCCATGAAAACAAAATAAATAAAAAAATGAGCATTAAAAATATATACGATCTCCACACCACCTTGATGGTATCTCAATTCTCGCGTTAATAATTTATTTAATGCTTTTTTTACTTTAAAATCATTGTAAGTCGTTAAGCTATGAGAGCACCAGACCACAGTTTTTATTTAGAACTTTCACCCACAGATAACGTCACTGTCGCTAGGCGGGCTCGAGCCCATGCTAAATGTTGGTTTGGACCTTGATGGTACTAGTTTTTGTATTGGATACACCATTGGGTTTGGGCTGTACTAGTTTATGTCTTAGCTGCACCATTGGAGGTTGTATACACTATCGGCGCTTGACTGTACTGGATACACCATTGGCTCTTAACTGTACTGGCTTATGTCCTGGATGCACCATTGGGTCTTGGATGCAAGATTGTGAGGTTGCCTGGCTGCATTTGCCGGTAGTAGCAGCATGCCTTTGTTTTGTTGTTTTCTATTACTAGCGGCAAAGTTGTTGATACCATCATGACGTCATGATGCTACCTTGGTTTCCCTACAGATGGCACCGCCGTTGCTAAGTGGTTTGAGTCTATACTAAATATGGGTCTGTGCCTCGACTGTCCCGGTTTATGTCTCGGATGTGTCCTTTGGTACTGACTGAACCCTAGCGGCATTAGGCAGTACTACTAGCATGCTTGGTTATGCTGTTATCTTGCGTGACTCTGGTGCGCCCAAAATTTAGGCTTTTTGATTATGGTTTCGCTGTTTTCAAGTATTGTGCCTAAATGTAGGCTTTGGTTTTGGATTAATATTATTAATAGTTAAAGTTAACACTAGGAAATTTCTGTTCATGCCAATGGATTCTAGATGGTGGGATAGTGGGGGGTATTTTCATATAGGATAGGGAGGGGGGAATGAAATTTTCATCAGAAATCCTCTACGGGCCTTGGTTTTCGAGATATTAGCGTACTAATAATATTTTTTGTTCATGCCGATGGATTCTAGGTGGCGTTGGGTGGGGTTCTTTTAGTTCTAGGAGGGACGAAATTTTCATCAGAAATCCTCTACGGGCTTTGGCATGTAGATAATTACTAATTGGCAATTAGCTAATGGGCAATTAGCAGCTTGGATGGTAATTAGCTACTTGGCAAGTATTGTGGTGAGATGCGTTTTACTGGAGTTTTAAAAAAATAATCAAATTTGAGTAATATCAACATTTGCAGATAAGAAATATGAGGCATATTGAAGCAATGTCAGCAAATCTCCCCTCAAATCTTTCTACATGTAAACCAATTTAGGTAATATCAACCTTTGATTTAACCCTTAAATACTTGCGGAATTTATTTTTTGTATACAATGAAAGTAATTTATGATTGATCGAAACTGTAAATATATCTAATAGAAACTAATAGAAAACTTCAAATTAAAGGTAAAAATATGGTCGCTGGAGGTGTATTGATACGACTTTTTTCGCTCAAAAAATGTTATAAACTATAAATAATATGCCAAATTAAATTTCAATATTTATTCACATCTAATTAATTATTTATTAATAAATCTTAAGTTATAAACTTTTTCCTTATGCTCTATAACCAAAATTGGTAGCAATATAACTGAAGTTTTATGAATCCTATCTTGGAAACGAAAGCGGTCCAGAGCATATGTCTCCCAAGGTCTTTTCTGGGCTCATATTCAATTATATAAACTTATGGAGCACTAGCACTAAATGTAATTTTCATTATCACTAATAATTTAGAAATATTATGTTACATAAAAGAAAAAAAGGTAAGAAGGAGAGAACAAAACACATAGGGAAATGTACTGCAGCTTTCCTTCATTGCAATCGGATCACAGGTTCAGTCAGTGTTAAGATTGTAAGGTGGAAAGTCGGAGGTACTCGAAGTGTGATATTCCCTCGGTTAAGGAAAGAAGGATGAGTGATTATTGTGTTTGAGTGCGTACGTGTGTGAGTGAACATTTCTAGGAATACTTACAATTAGGGTTTTCTTAGTTTCAAGGTTAGGTAGGCGACAAAGAGAAATGCGCGGTGCATGTCTAGGCACGATCGTCAAGTACGGGTATCATTGATTTGTCATGGCCCAAACACCTTCTCATGTATATACACACTTAGTCGCATCATTGAGTTGTCATGGCGTACTTAAAGGTGTAAGAGTGGCTCGGTATATAGCAACATTGATTCGTCATGGCTATGAGCACGGCAGATGTGTACCTGCAGCTTTTCTTTTCCTTCTCTCTCTTTACTAGGGTAACGTAGGTGTAGGCGTAGGATAAGAACATAATGATCCTCATTGAACGTGTCGTTCATATGTTGTTTTTAATTAAATTCTAGGAAACCGGTGAGCTGAGGGATGACCTGCGAAGACGCTACCTCATGGCACTAGATCTCTGGACGGCGAATAGTGTATATTTCAGTTAATTCAGTTTATTTTTGTCAGCGGTATCAGGCGTATTAAATATTTCTTTATAAAAATTATTATTTTCTTTACTCATCTTTATTAGCTTCAGAAGTGGGATATGTGAACTATATGTAATCAGTCCAATAGTTGTGTTAGTACAGTTTGTAGAATTTATGTTAGGACACAGGATTTAAATAGGATTTTAGAATTTGTGAGTGAGAGTGGTAAAAGTGTTTTGTTTTTCTCAATTATACTTTTTGGTCATTTTTCAAATATTTATACCTTTCCTTAAAAAAAAAAGAAAAAAAAAGAAAAAGAAAAAAAAAGGAAATGGCTTCTAATGGGTGGAAAGTAGTCTTGCATAAAAAGAAAACTAAGATTAATAAATTTTCTTTAAATAATGCGACTGATTCGGCTTCATCCGAAGCACCAAGTCAGGGCCATTCGACAGAAATAGAACGGTTAACGAATTTGGTGTACAGGTTAGCTTCAAATAATGAGGTTCAATACAGGAGCACTAGAAATCCCGATCGGAGTGAAGTGTTACTGATTTTTGATCCAGAAAATAGGGCTTTGGATGTATACCAATGGATAGTCAAAGTAGACGAACTGCAGGAAATCTACGGATGGGACGAAATTACAACAATTTATTACGCTGTTTCGAAATTGAAAGGTTTGGCTGAGACGTGGTATCGCAGTTTACCTTCAGTAAGGTTGTCGTGGGCCGAATGGAAGGAAAAGATAATCAAAGCATTTGCCATCGAAACGGATTACTCACCGCAACTGGAAGAAATGTTAGCAAGAAAAAAATTAAAAGACGAAACCATGCTAAATTATTATTATAAAAAGTTGGCTTTGCTAAACATGTGTGAAATTAGCGGAAAGAGAGCAGTGAGCTGTTTAATATCAGGAATTATTGACCCCACAATACAAGCAACAGCTAATGCAGGAAATCATCAGCAACCAGAAGAATTGTTAAGGTTTTTAAAAACCGTCGATATCTTGCCATCTGTGTGGAACACAAATGACAGCAAACCTCAACGATCTCACCATTACGGAGGTAAGAGTGATAAACCGTTTAGCAACATGAGCAGGCGTAAGTGTTTCCATTGTGGCAGCAGGGATCATCTTCTTCCGCAATGTCCAAGACGCCCAAAAAGATGTGAAAAATGCAAATATTATCATACAGGGGATTGCCATCGAAGTTCCCGAAATGATAAACCGAAGCAAATACTTCAGATCAATAAGGATACATCAGGTGAGAAATATTTTAAAAATATTAAAATAAACGATAGAGTCGTGCGAGGGTTTATAGATTTAGGAGCTTCTTGTAACACAATGAGAGAAGCACTTGCTTCTGAGTTAGATATACACATACAAAATAGTTCAGACTTGATTAGAGGGTATGGAGGTGGTACTATTTCTAGTTTGGGTAAGGCGAAAAATATTTCCATTAAGGTCGATCAGGTGAAGACAAAATCGGATTTTATTATTGTCCCTGGTAAGGTCCAATCTATTCCAGTTATAATTGGTCAACCGTTCACAGAGTTACATCACATAATAGTTCACAAGGAAGACAACAGTCTCAATATATATGAAAAAGATTTCAGTGAACTTCCAAGCGTCATCGATCTACCACGAGAAAAATATCCCCTAGCATGATGTAATTTTCAAAAGCAAAAATGTCTTCGCTCGTGGTACTCCATGCATCCAGGATATGAAAGAAATACGAGTACTGAAAAACTGCAACGAAAATAATTTTGACTGGAAAGATATGAACTTAGGTTCATCACTGAATGCTGTGGATATTAAAAAACTGAAAAGTCTGCTAACAAAATACCGAAAATGTTTTGCAATGTCTTTGCAAGAAATTGGTTGTACAACGGCGGCTAAAATAAATATTGACTTAATAGACGACAAGCCAATTTCTTACAGACCTTACCGAATGTCTCCAAAGGAACGCGAACATGTCAAGCAAATCATTCAAGAACTCTTACAGCTTGGAATAATAAGGGAATCAGAATCTCCATATGCGTCGCCTATTCTTTTAGTAAAGAAAAAGAATGGAGCAAAACGACTTTGCATAGAATATCGAAAATTAAATGCAAAGTCAAAGATCAATAGGTTTCCTCTTCCGCGTACGGACGATCAACTGGATAAATTGCATGGATACGAATTTTTTACGACATTAGATATGACAAGTGGATATTACCAGATTCCAGTTGAAGAAAAATCAAAGGAGAAAACGGCATTCATAACATGCGATGGGCATTATGAATTTAATCGGATGCCTTTTGGCTTATGTAATGCTCCCTCAGTTTTTCAGCGTATGATGAATAGGATTCTTGGACCTTTACGTGGTGACTCAGTTTTTTTGTTTTCTAGACGATATGATGATCCCTTCAACCAATTTTAAACAAAAGTTGGGGCGACTAGAGTCTGTGCTTGTGGTACTGGAGCAGCAAAATTTAACACTAAATCCATCTAAATATCACTTTTTCAAAATGTCAGTTAACTTCTTGGGATGCGAAGTGGATAAGAACGGCATACGACCCGGATCAGAGAAAACTAAATGCATTGAACAATTTCCAATTCCTGCCAATGCACATCAGATTAGACAATTTCTAGGCTTGACAGGATACTTCCGACATTTTATTGAAAACTATGCGATAATTTGCAGACCACTATTCGAATTAACAAAGAAAGATAAACCGTGGGCTTGGAATCACGACGTTCAAAATGCGTTTGAAAATTTAAAAAGACAACTAGTAAAACGGCCGCTGTTAAAAGTTTACAGCCCAGACGCGAATACAGAAGTGCACACGGATGCAAGTAAACTTGGAGTTGCTGGTATCCTATTGCAAAGTGACACCAGTAATAAATTACATCCCGTAGCCTACTATAGCCGTCAAACAAATAAGTATGAGGAAAGCTACCACTCATATGAATTAGAAACGCTTGCTGTGGTAGAATCATTAAAAAATTTTCGCATTTACTTAGTCGATGTCCACTTTAAAGTTGTAACTGACTGTAATGCTATTAAAGCTGCTGCCAATAAACGAGACTTAGTATAGCTAGATGGTGGTTATTAATACAAGAATTTGATTTCACTGTGGAATATAGGTCGGGTACTAAAATGGCGCACGTCGATGCATTGAGTAGAAATGCTATAGAAAACACCTCACCGATAAATGAAGACACAGTGTTTAGAATCGAAATAGCAGATTGGGTTCTGGCTAGCCAGCTAACAGAAGAAAAAATTAAACAAATTCACGAAGTATTACTGAGGAAGCCTGAAAATGAATATGACGGAAACATACATAAGGAATATTGTCTACAAGATGGTAGAATTTACAAAAATACGAAGGATGGTTTAAGATGGTTGATACCAAGAGGGAAGCGGCATGAGATTGTGCGTGCTAATCACGACGAATTTGGACATTTCGGCGTGGAAAAGACGCTGAAGAAAATATGTGAAAATTACTGGTTCCCGAAAATGAGAGAGTATGTTCAAAGGTATGCTGTGGTAGAATCATTAAAAAATTTTCGCATTTACTTAGTCGATGTCCACTTTAAAGTTGTAACTGACTGTAATGCTATTAAAGCTGCTGCCAATAAACGAGACCGCGTATAGCTAGATGGTGGTTATTAATACAAGAATTTGATTTCACTGTGGAATATAGGTCGGGTACTAAAATGGCGCACGTCGATGCATTGAGTAGAAATGCTATAGAAAACACCTCACCGATAAATGAAGACACAGTGTTTAGAATCGAAATAGCAGATTGGGTTCTGGCTAGCCAGCTAACAGAAGAAAAAATTAAACAAATTCACGAAGTATTACTGAGGAAGCCTGAAAATGAATATGACGGAAACATACATAAGGAATATTGTCTACAAGATGGTAGAATTTACAAAAATACGAAGGATGGTTTAAGATGGTTGATACCAAGAGGGAAGCGGCATGAGATTGTGCGTGCTAATCACGACGAATTTGGACATTTCGGCGTGGAAAAGACGCTGAAGAAAATATGTGAAAATTACTGGTTCCCGAAAATGAGAGAGTATGTTCAAAGGTATATTGCTAATTGCATTCGGTGTATATATCACAAGAAACCCAAGGGAAAGGCGGAAGGAGAGTTACATCCGATTGACAAAGATCCAATACCGTTTCATACCATACATATTGACCATTTAGGCCCATTCGTAAAGAGTACTAAGGGTAAACGTTATATAATAGTTTGTGTGGAAAGTCTAACCAAATATATATTCTTGATTTCTGTGAAGGATACGAGTACAATGCCAGTATTAAAGATGTTAGATGAAATAATCAGACAGTTTGGTGTACCAAATCGCGTCATTTCTGACAAAGGAAGCTGCTTTACATCGAAAGCATTCGAGAAGTACTGGACTGATAGGGGAATCCAACATATTCAAACAGCTGTAGCTACACCCAGAGCGAATGGACAAGTAGAGCGTTTGCTACCAATAACAGCGTACACAGTGTAACGAAATGTACTCCTTGCGAGCTGCTTTACGGCTTTCGACCACGAGCTATCGCAGACGCAAAGTTAAGTACAGTTGTCCAAAGAAAAAGGCCCGCGATTGAAAATTTAACAAAGGCGCGACAGGAAGTAGTAGATCTAATTAAAAAAGATCAGGAGAAGCAAAAAGACCGTTTAGACAAAAAAAGAAAACGACCTAGGACTTACCAGCCTGGAGAGTTAATAGTTGTACGGAAGCAAATTTTTGGAGATGGTCAGAGCCGAAAGTAACTACCAAAGTATAAGGGTCCCTTCAAAATTAAGAAAGTTTTAAGTAGGGATCGTTATGTAGTCTCTGAGCTTCCAGGTTCATTTAGAAGTCGACGCAAACCATTTGAAAATGTTGAATCGGTGGAGCATATTAAACCTTGGGTCAGACCTGGTGGGATCTCGGACTCTGAGGACGATTCAGTGTCAGAGAAAGACGAGCGAGGACGATCGTCATTTCAGGATGGCCGAGTTGTTACATAAAAGAAAAAAAGGTAAGAAGGAGAGAACAAAACACATAGGGAAATGTACTGCAGCTTTCCTTCATTGCAATCGGATCACAGGTTCAGTCAGTGTTAAGATTGTAAGGTGGAAAGTCGGAGGTACTCGAAGTGTGATATTCCCTCGGTTAAGGAAAGAAGGGTGAGTGATTATTGTGTTTGAGTGCGTACGTGTGTGAGTGAACATTTCTAGGAATACTTATAATTAGGGTTTTCTTAGTTTCAAGGTTAGGTAGGCGACAAAGAGAAATGCGCGGTGCATGTCTAGCCACGATCGTCAAGTGCGGGTATCATTGATTTGTCATGGCCCAAACACCTTCTCATGTATATACACACTTAGTCGCATCATTGAGTTGTCATGGCGTACTTAAAGGTGTAAGAGTGGCTCGGTATATAGCAACATTGATTCGTCATGGCTATGAGCACGGCAGATGTGTACCTGCAGCTTTTCTTTTCCTTCTCTGTCGTTACTAGGGTAACGTAGGTGTGGGCGTAGAATAAGAAAATAATGATCTTCATTGAACGTGTCGTTCATATGTTGTTTTTAATTAAGTTCTAGGTGAGCTGAGGGATGACCTGCGTTTATTGTTTTCATGTAATTTGTTACCAAACTTCCGGTAGGCAACCAAAATATTTTATTGTTCCAAGTATTTTACCGATCGAAACCTTTCATTGGAATTATATAAAATAAACAAATTTTCACATTTTCTTTATATTTACATAAGAAATGCATTCATGTAAACAATCTCATTCAGATTTGCAAATTAGACCAGCAGAATAAAGTAATAAAATTGAAGCAATTAATTTGAGTGATTTTTTGTTTGTTTATCGTGTAATTCGATATCATCTTAACCTGTTAGCAAATTCCTTGGAATTTATCCTGTGCAATAATTATTGTAGCGGCAGGATCATTCATGTTTACAAACTATTGCTATAAAAGCGCAAGCAAACTCTTGGGGAGCACCAGTCAATCTAAGTGAGTCTCAGTGTTAGTGTCTAATAAAGAAAAATAAAAATGTCTACCACAGTAGCAAACGAAAGTTTTTCATTAATAAAAAAAAAATATATATATATATATATATATATAAATATAAATATAAATATATATATATGGAAAAATATATATATATATATATATATATGGAAAAGCCGGCCCACGCGATTGAATGGAGACACAAATCATCAAGAGTAATAGTGTCGACGGAGTGTAATTTCTTCATTTAAATTTTTTTTTTATTGAAATAAAATTAATAATCTTAACCACAGTAGTTGGCATAACAGCAAAGAAAATCAATGTGATACTGAATTTAAATCATTTCTCGAAGATATGTGAGGCATATTTTGCTATAAGGACTATGTAAAATATCGTGAAAAGCCAACTTTCCCCATTTTATTACCTGTAATTAGCCTGTCAGGTGTTACCTTAGAGCGGTTTATAAAATAATTTGTACCATAATCCTAAAATGTAATGACCGGAATTGAAATTTTCGTGATAAATCACCTCTAAGTATGGTCATTTATATGAATTAATTCGAAATATATTATATTACCTGATTGTTTAATCATATACCCTTTATGAGTCTAAAAATAAATGTACTTCATAACGTAATGGCATGTTAGAAATTCAGTTGCTTCCCAGTCTCTCTGGGCGCGCCTTTCAATTATGACGGTTGATGAATAGGTCCGCACATTTTCCAGTTTAAAGTCATATGGGCATTAAAATTCATTGTCTACCGGTACTATGGGAGGTTGTGGTACGACACAAGGAGGATCACTTAATCCGGATACTCCGTACATCTGAAAAGGGAAGTGGTGCTTAGTCCCTTTATGACTGAATGCATGTGATGCTTTTGGTTTTTAAAGGCACGAAACTTTTTGATTATGGTGTATTCTCCATAAATAGTCGAGGTACTAGTGTGCGACCTGAATTAGAAGCTACCCCGGAGTGAGTTGTAAGATTCGGCTGACAGACTGGACTGTACGTCCACCACCATCACTCACTCACATAAATATCATAACATAATGCGAATTTTATACAATATCGGCATTCCTGTTTGTTAAGTATATATTCCAAGGACCATACAACAAACTCATTTATATTTACCGCCCTATAAATTCTCGGAACAGCAGCATAGATAGATCTTAACTAAGCTGTTTGGGGCATTTAAAAGAATTTCAAAATTAAAAAAAAAAAAACAGTTTTGTGTAATTCTTTATAAATCAAAATTCTTTAGATCTCATTACGGTTTGGAGTGATACATGATTAGGTTTCGAGTGGAGTTGATCATATGGACGCGGTTATTTGGTTATTTTAAACAGACGTATTGCTTGGAAGAAGCGGCTCTATCAGAAGCCTGGAGATTTCGTTACTACTCCTTATTTTCCTCCATACTTAATTAAAGACAACTCATTTGTTTCTTCTTTCGTTTACTTCATATAGAAACCATTGGTATCAATGGGTAGTTTTAAAACGCAGGCACTGTTAGGCTTTAGTTAAAATTTTCTAAAGAACTTTTGCATCACTTGATTACAATTTGCTCCTTTGCATGTTTTCCGTAATTTATGTTTCAATATGCATGAAGTGCTCATATTGATTTTGTGTAATTACTGAGCAAGGAGCTTCTTAGTTATTTATGTAAGAAAAATTTCAAATTTCACAAAGAAATGGTTTTTGTACATCGCTGAATTATAACAACGTACAACTGGCAATTCAATTAGTTTAAAAGGCTTCGAAAAGATTGCATCGACTTAAAAAATAATAATTCCACAATTCATCAAGAAATGAACCTACACGATATTCGTTTCCACATGTCACCTATTTTTTCACTTTTCATATATTAGCAGTCTAATTCAGTCCTTAGAAATTGTTGATTCGCGCTAACCCAATATTCTCACTTATAATTTCATTTCTATATTATTGTTCGAAATATTTAGGTCTGACGATTTTTAATTTGAATACGGATGAAAATTTAATTGAATATTCCTCGGCCTCTATTGCGTACAGTGGTTTCGTGTGTGTATTTCTCTTAATCACAAGTGTGCCCGTTAATATAATTTATGTTGGGCGAATACTAGAGAAGATTTCTAAAAACTTTCTTAGAGTTTTCACTTATACAATTAAAAAAAGAGTCTTGAAAATAAGCTTTTTTTATTTTGCCGCATACAATAAAAGTTCCTTCTTTTATTTTCATTTTTACCTTTTTACTTCGGAAGTTGACAATCGACTAGTAACAATTTGTTATTCAATGATTTTATAATACTAAAGGCCTTTCTGCGTTCCCAATATCGTGTGCAGGGTCTTTGTATGTGATTTATGGTTGGCCAAAGAACTTAAAAACAAAAAGCAAAAGATTGGTAAATCTATCCTTTGGCTCTTGAACGTCAATTGTTGGTGACTCTTGCTGTATTTTTCCCATTAATTCGTTGCCTCTTATAATCCAGATGAGATACTGAGCTCGTTTTTTAAATTTGCATCGTTTTATAATACTTTTTTTTTTTGCAATGGTTGCTGGATTTTGCCAGATTCTATATGAAAAGTAAAGTGAGAAACACAATACCAACTTTTCCGATCTTGACCTCAGTATAACTTGAAGAACCTTATCCTGGTGAGCCTTGCACACTTTGAGAACTCACAATACGAACTTTGAAAACTTCTGTATTATGTCTGTTAATTGCGTTAGTTGGCGTAAATATAAAAATAATTTGGTAATAATTATTACAGCAGGAATAAGTTTTGACGGTAAATATACTTTCCAAATTTTTTTTAAAAAAATATACCACACATTTTTCTTCCGTAAACAATGCTTGGGTTAAATGATAATAAAAATTAGCTGTCAATTCAAAGCTGACAAAGCTATAACAGAGTAGAAAGTAGACCTAGTCGAGTTCAACTTCAATATGGGGGAGGGAGGAGGTCATGATTCTGATCTTTGTCGTAGCTTAGACGTATATTTTCGTCACATATTTTGACATTTCACCTCAAATTTATCCTACTTTTATATTCACCATATTTATTCTTATTTACTCTTTTTATCGACAACCAAATAAACTAAAATAAATTTGCAATGAATAAATGTCAGAACTTACGCCTAAGAGTAGGAAAAATTAGTGAACTGTTTCCGAGGTTGTGATAAAAATTATAAACTATGGAAAATCGTTATTCTACACAAACTAGAGCAATACAAAGCTTCAATTTCAAAATAAGGCTTGCTTAAGTGAATAATAATATAAAAGGAAAGCAGCATTAAAGTACGAGAAAGATCAGAAACCCCCGCTGATCTCATATATTCCACAGAAATATCAAAGTTGGTGAGGCCGGGCAGGTTGGAAAAGCCTGCACTGTATTTCGCGCTTAAAAACTTTCAATTCATGTCTATTATTATTTTACTAATTTCCTCGTGCAAAGTAATTAGTAAAAAATGGAATTCAAGATTAATTTGAATCTTGGCATAAGCGGCCGAAACACACTTTGTAAATCTTACAAAATTAATTTCAAATGATCGTCTAGTAAAACTTTGATGAACGCAGAAAGGCTTAGCTAGAAGGGGTTTTGTTATTGTAAAAACATTTTATAAAGCCTAAGATACAACGTGAGACATGATAAATAATGCTATAAAAAACGCTGTCATTTGATTCTAATGACATGTCGGTGTATGATATACAACACAATGTTGACGACAAATTTCGGCGTTGACGTCGAAGTTAAGTAAAACTTGAAATTTGTCGCACGTAGTTAGAGCGTTTAATAAAATTAAGACTTTGGGCTGCGTTTATATACACTGTTTAACGTTTATCATAATCATATATTGACAAATTAAAAATAGCACCAAATAAACAATGCAATGGAAAAAGTAGAGGTTAGTTAAATAAAAAAATGACAGAAAAGTTAATTGAGGCGGTAGAATTTTACGGTAATTTATGCGAAAAAACGCATTCGCATACAAAACCAAATCCGGTCGAGTTTTATATGATTCTTGGAGCCATCATCTTCTTCTATTTTGGCTACGTTTTTTTACATTCTTCATAAGCCAAAAATGCCACGCAGGCCACAATAATAATCTTTTGTTTTTTTTTAATTTATTCGTTGAAATTGTTCCTATTTAGAATTGGGAACACAAATGACAGAATTAAATTAATTACGGGCGGACAATTCTTGTCGCGTTCATGTCGTTTTGTCGGCGAGTTTTACGTCGTTTTTTATCGTGTCGCTCAAATTGTGGTTTAGACTTAAAAAATAACGTAATCAGTTTTATGTTAGCGCTTGATGAGAAAGGGAAAAAAACTAAACTATATTACCCATTGTGTGACAAATCAGAAGAAGACTTTCGTTCTAATCATGCCTAACAAATAGCCATTTTATTCCAAAGACCACATCAATGTAGATATCTTGCAACCGGAGTAGTAACCAATTAGGTTAATATTTTAGACAGACTTTTATAGATACAGCCCGACTTATTGTTAGAGAGTCGACTAACCGCTGTATTGAAGGTCAAGCCTAAACTCTGTAATAGCAACTATTAGTCGAGACTAGGCGACTGATTTATCTCCATACCGAGTGTTCCATTGAACTAATCAGATTACATCAGACTTTTAGTGATTCAAAGACTCTATAATTAAATCAGACAATCATAGGAACAGTCGTGACTATGAAATTGGCCGCCCTAAATCAGCTTGTTTTATTCGACGAACAACATGTAGCTACAACGGTAGGCCCAATCTACATCGAGAGCTACATGCTACAAGCTTCAAGCTACAAGTTTCAGTTTGCACATTATGGCGTGCCGTGGACCCAGCTACATAGAAAGCTTCAAGTGAAGGCTGAACTACAATAGACGTATAAGTGAGAACATTTACTTACGTAAAACGAACGCGCCCATTAATTTAACAGGAGTACACACATTAACTTTAACTTGTGTGAGGCGAACTTTCGTTAAGTTTGAAAGTCAAATTACAGTCAGTAAAGGTGCGGTATAAATCGCTCATTCCGTAAGAATACGATGTGTCAAACAATTAAATTATTACTAAATGATTAAAAGTGCAATATAAAATTAAAATGGAATAAAAGTAGTACCGCGAATCAACAGAAAGCACAAATCTTCATTTAAATCAATTTCCATTTGTTAATTTTGTTCACTTTTACCACCTTTTAAAATTGAAAACATTAAAATATAGACATAATAACTCTTACGGAATGTGATATATATTTAGGCTAAAACTATCAAATTTTCGTAAGTAAACCTCAGTCTCGTTCAATTTCGTAAAGTTATTTACATCTATTGTAGTTCAGGCTTTACATGGAGTAGCTAGTACATTCACCGACTACTTGCAGCTTGTAACGTACGTGCAGCTCTTTATGTGGATTGGTATCTACAGACCGGAACATATAGGAAGGCAGACGGAAAATGAGGAGCTTCAGCAATGCGAAAATTATAATTTTTACGAATAGTCGATTTGGTGTCGTAATTTTTACGAAAGTTTAGTAATCTAGTGTTAAAAAGTTTTGTTTCAGATCTGGTCTGTCATCGAATTTAATAATTGCGTTGTCAACAGATACCTACATATATGTCTCCATTTTCAATTTTACATATGGTGCAAAGTCGAATTTTTACCATCCCCTTTAGAGAAATTCAGCGGAACAGGCGTTGTTGATTGAAAAACTTTTGTCCTGATAATTTTCAGTAAAAAGAATTTAAAAACTTTAAAAAAAAACTCTTAGACGAATTTTGCATCAACACAATTTAAGTTTTAAACAATTACTTACCTGAAAGGTAAAAATATTAACAAACATTAGATTACATCGAGGTTTTTCTTTTATTTTTGCTCAATTCGTGATACTAACCAGATTGTTTCTGGGTGTTTCTTCACGATAATATCCATTACCTGTCCTTTCATATACTAATTGTATTCGTTCATTTCGAAATGGTATTGTAAAATTTACAACATGCCATCAAAGTGCTTCGTTCAAAGTATAAAATCTGATACAGTTCGATTTCCTCGATGCAAATCTTGGTAATGGAAATTCTTGATACATTTGCCGATGCACTTGTACTATGTACATGTACACCCTGCAGTTCTATCTGGAAATTTTTCTATTCTATTTTCCTTCCGATCTCGATATTTACTCACAACCATTACGGAAAGGATTTAAGAATGGAAACTATATGAGGAAAGTATTAAGTGTAATACTTAAATTAGAGGTGACTTATCTATGTAGGACGTGATCAGGGTATTTTAAATTTCATTAACGCCGTCACAAATAGGAATTTTTTGCATTTCTAGAACCCTGCTAACTTGAGCAGGGTTTTCAAGATGTGTCACTGTTTTTAAACTCGTAAGTATATATAAAAATAAAAATAATAAAATTCTTTACAGAAAAAGATCTATGAATTATTTTTCGTACAACTAAGTGTTTTTTTTTGTTTTTTTGTACATAGTTTGCAACCAAAAAGGAAAACAAAGGTATCTGGAAGGAAGAAATCCATAACGACACATTCCCTAAACTTCCTAAAGCAGAACTGAAACCTTCTGTACAATGCCGGTATGTCAGAAGAGAAAAAATTTTCAAGGCTCACCTAGTCCTTAATAAAGTATTCTTAGAAATTTATTGTTAAATTGCACTTCAGATTTTTTAGAAAGTTGAATTCAGTATTAATTAGAAGTGAAAGTGTTTGGATGGGCGTTGTTTAATTTTTGTAATTATCTTCCTTTTTCATCCCTAGAAACAGGGGCGGATTTCCCTATAGGCCGAGTAGGCCCGGGCCTAGGTCGGCAGATTTAGGGGGCGGCGATTTTTTCTTGTAGTTGTGGGTATTTCATTACATTTTTATACTTTTTCGTTTTTTTAAATAAAATAATTCGTTGGAAAGTGTTATTTTTAATTCTACTCCATTTTTTTCAAATATACTCCGATTTATGAGGCAGCCTACTCCACTAATTCTAGCCTGGGGTCCCTTCACTGGATATAGATCATTCAATTTTTCGTGTTTTACAGGGAGTAGGGGGGCGGCAATCTTCCATAGGCCTAGGGCGGCCAAGTGATCAAATCCGACCCTGCCTAGAAGTGACTATTACTTTACTTCCAGAAAACTTATCAGGTAGGAAACGCGATTGTAGCAATCAATCCTATATTACTTCCCAAAAATTCTCTTAGGAAGGTTACAATCTGCGGACATGCCTGTAGAAAAAAATATAAGTGGGATACGAGGAGTCATACAACCAAACCTTTCAAACAAGGCTCCCGTGCGCGTGGTAGTATCTTTCCATTTCTATAGTGAAAAGAAATTCAGATATAGCCTCCTCCTTTAATTTACAGACCACAATCAGTTTTATACTTTTTCACTTTTCGCATTACATAAAAATATTAATAAATCATGACCGGAAGCAGAAATTGACGTAATTCTTTCTATGTTGTAAAGGACGAACGATTACCGAGTCAGAAAGCTTAAACCTGCGGTATCCTTGAAAGGACTTATGAGCATTATAGTGACTATACTTTCGTTGAAATTGGAAAAAATTTAAAACGTAAATTTGAGGGAGAAAAAGTGGTCAGGACACTATAAGAAATCCATAGCCATACTCCATATAAAAATCCAGCACACCACATAAATCTTCGTTTAACATATTCTCAATAACATAAGTATATTTACAACTCCATTCAAATTTTAAGGAGTTGCATTTTCTCCTTTCTACAGCTTCCTTAAAACACATTATGGACTAAAACAAACGAGTAAAAATCTAGAATTGGTCTAAGACCAATTCTGTTACATACGTATACACATGTACATCACTTAGGAAGAAAGTATACTTAATGCAAATGCATATACATACCTACATGATGTAGGAAGAAAACATATTTATTGCAACGCATAAATAAAAACATTGTGCCTACATACCTATCTACTGCATCATTTTCGCTGCATGAAGAATTTCAATCACTGACCTACGTCAAATATTCTTCATGTAAAACAGCGAAGATGTCGGAATACCCCTGCGCGCAAGAAGTCTCAAGTTGCAATACGACGACCTTGCGCCGGTGGTGAAACATATGTATGTAGATAGCAACTAGCAAGATGTTAATTCACGGTTAATACAGTAAGCCACAAATGCCTACTGTAACCCGAGAATTACATCATAAACAAATAACAAACAGCAAGTGATTCTAGTTCTTGCAAAATATTTGTATGTATACAAACGCGACGAGTGCCGCGATTTAATTGAAGAATGTACACTCAGAGAAATCGTGATATTCATTTTGACAAAATTGCATTGTTGGTATAAATATTTCTGAAATTGACAAGATTTTTGTTTGCGCGATAATAAAACTTTTGATCGAAAAGTTTTATTATTCACTTGAAAAGAAATCTTGTTATTTCAGAATTCTTTTTCTAAATATGTGAATATGCACATTGTTGAAATATATTTTTGGTTTGAATATTTAAACAAAAATTAAAAATGTTATATATAGGAGATTAAATTGAATTTTCTTTGAATATAGATACTCAAAAAGCTTATTCTTTATTTATTTATGCATTTTTCAGCTAAATTACCGAAAATTAAAAAAACAGATTCAAAATATTTTGTTTAAATCAAATATAAAAATATTCACATTGAATATATTTTATAAATATGTATGCGAATGTTAACATGGTTGAAAGATTGTATCAGTTTCAGAGAAAACCACTCTTATATTGAAAATGAACATACGATTTTGTTGAATCAAATATTAAATTTTCTAACCACAAATAAAATTGTGTTGCCGAATGCGTAACATTTGTTTCAAGCATTTCGCATTCAAAACGACAACCTCATCGTTGATATCATGACAGTTATTCATGGTTCAAAGAAAAACACTGCGTTATATGCACCTGCGAGAATATCGTCTCATTCGCATAACGCACTTTATATGGGAATGTTGCACAATGGATAATATAATCAGTTCTACAGAAATATTTGCAGTGAGTGAACAAGTTACTGTGGAGGAAGTAAATAATGAAAACAGTGAAAGTGTTATGATTGTGATTAATAATGAAGAAGATGAACAGTTGTTAGAATTATTGAAATCGTGGGAGCTTGAAAAAATTTATATGGTTCCTAGAAGTGTGCAAGTTACTTGTGATGAAAATGACTTTGTTTATTATTTATTTATTTTTTAAGGTGGTGGAGTTGGATTTAATGAACTCAGATATTTAGATAGGGAGGATATTGAAAAACTGTTTCCGGCTTACGAAACAATTGGAATTAAAGCTAAGTTTAGAGAAAATCTTAGACAATGGTGAAAATTAACGGTAAGTTTTTTTTTTAATATAACGGTATTCACACACCTTATGTATTATGAAGAATGAACTGGATATTCCAAATTAAATAATGCCTGCAAAATTTGTTTTAAATTAATTGGATTTAACTCAAATGAAATCCTGCAAAATTTGTTTTAAATTAATTGGATTTAACTCAAATGAAATCATCGGAAAATGAAATTTGATTCTGACATGTTAGTTCCGTCTGTCTGTCCGTCCGTAGTCACCAGTTGAAAAGGCGTTAACTTACAGTGCTGAATTGCTTACAATTATTATTATAATTAATGGCTTCCGACCATAACTTTGATTATCTTTTTATTTTTATTTCATTTCAGTTCGGGGATGATAGTAGCACTTTAACTCTTACTTCTAGTGTTGCCTCCTGGATTGAAAAAAGTGTAAAATCTCCAACATCTGCATCATCTTCTTCTATATGTGATTTTGGTGAAAACAAGACGGTATGATTGCGAATATGCACTAGACATACTCATATTGCGGTATCCAATCGAATCGGAATTGGATGAGCTTTTAAAAATCTTCTTTTTTTTTGTCAAAACTTTTAGTTTTGAGAAATCAATCAGTTTGGAATAGAAGAATTTTTATAAAAATTTTATTTTCACGATTCCAAATCAAATTATTAAATACAAGAGGAAAAACAACCGCCTCGTCAGGTTTGGTTTTTTCTCTTTCTCTCGTATTTAATAATTTAAGTTGAAAAAAAAAGTTTTTATAAAAATTGACCGATTCTAAAAATTGTGAGTTCGAGTCCCGCATGAGACAAGATTAAGATTAGTTTGTTTTGACTTCATAAATTATTCTGTTTGAATTTTGAAAAACTGCCCGCTGAAATTACTTGTCTGATCAGACAAAAAAATTTAAAAAAAGGGCCGATATCAAATACCACTTAAGGAGGAAAGCTTAGTTCGATTCAGCTCGATATTATAATAAGTGTGTTCTTTAACTTCGATTTATTCTTTAGATTGACATAAAAAACATTCTGTCGCAAACCGCACTCGGAAAGGACGTATTACAAACCTACGAAAGTGAAAAAAGTTTAACTCCTTGTCAACCGCAAATAGTTACCAATTGTATTATTGATGCTGCTATTGCCACTCATGGAAAACTTGGAATATCAAATCTTAGCAAAATAGCTAATGATATTGTTAACTGTTTCCCTGGAGAAAATCCCGTACGTATTTTAGTATAAATTTATATAAAACAATATTTAAATTATGTTCTTTTTAAGGAAACATATTATTGTTGACGTAACCAATACAGAAAATACCCATCAGGTAAACTCCATGACAGGTATTTCAACGTGAGGCATCGAATAAAGAGCGCTTCTCAATCATCTCGGTCGGCCAAAGTGAGAAAAGAAACGAGTGAAACTATCGTCGAAATAGATTCAATAATTGCAAGTACATTACAAGCTTGGTTAAAATATCATACATTCCCGGCCATTGAAGTATATGATAAATGGAATAAATGCTTTGCTTTTCGTCGAAAACAAATTACAGACGCCGCTGGTGATAAAACTATATGCGAAGTCTTGAAGGATTGGCCCCTATATAAAGACGGAGAATTCGGGATTCTTCTTGTAAGATTTTCTGAGGAATTGATTCTGCATCTCATTTATTCTCCTTTTAGATAAACGAAGATTTTAAATAGTTGTTCCCGGAAAAAGATATGAATTTACTTTCCAAATGGGAGAATTTTACAAATAAAATAATTCCGTATTTCAAAAAGCAAGTTCGCGACAAGGAAAGCATAAATCTCTTAAACCATCTAGATAAAAAATTAATCAGTGAAAGTAAATATAATAAAAATGATAGTAAATTGGTATTACAAATATGCATATTTTTTGTCTAGGTTCCCGAGACTGCTTAATAACAATATTATTAAACGCAATTATTATCCCGTCAAACCGTTTGGAAAACGAGGACAAAACATCAAGCAGAAGAAAAAAGAAAAGTTACAATCATAGAAGCTGTAGATAGTCTAGTTCTGCATATTACTGCTATCAACGAGTTGGAGGTAGCTATTGAAAAAATTCGTTCCCGGCTTTATTCAGAAAAAAAAAAATTTACAACCAATAATTGTAGTTTTTGGAGAAGATTTTTCAAGTTTGCTTGAGTTTTATGTTTATATAGATGGAGTCAAATTTAAGTTCTCCAATTTTCTTACATGCCTAGATACTTGCTTCAAAGCATTTCAGGTTCTACACCTAGAGTAACCCCCTCAATGTTACGGGGCATGGTTATTCCTTCAAAAATATTTCTATGAAATAAATTCTAGCTTTGACAAATCTTCTCCAAATATAACAGGTTTGCTAACATATTTGCAAAATTCGCATTAATTCCAATTTATCTCACCTTTTTACTATGAATTGCTATATTTGTTTAAACCATTTTCGCACTGTAAATGAACTTATAGAACATCTTAAATGTGAACATAAATTAAAATCAATTGATACCTATAAATGCGGGCAAACTTTTTCAAAAAGAAAAGCGTATAAAAAACATGTAGTAGGTGTACATTCAGATCAAATTGAGGACGAGAAACCTTGTTTAGATAGCAATAAAGGAAATAACACAATTAGTGCCACTAAAACTGTTGAAATTGAATCAACTACTTCAATTCAAAATTATATAGAGGACAATGCAGATGAGTCAACTTCCCAAAAACTAGATTTGTTTAAAAAAAATTCTGTAAATTTTGTATCCCATCTTTTAAGTAAAAGTAATCTAACAAGAAAAGATGCCATTGAAATCCAAAATTCAGTACATAATTTAATCTCGTCGGTGATACACATCATATCAGAAAAGGTTCCTCCAGAAAATAGTACAAAATTACAGCAAATTGTAGACTCAGTTTCCGATCCCTTTTCCCATGTAAGAACTGAATACAAGTACATGACATATATGAAATCGAAAGATTTATTCCAATATCCAATAACGCATACAATACGTAACGAAATTATAGAGGTAATAAAAAACGGTAAGCCAAGCTTGAATTCAAAGCATTTAAAAGCATATTTACAGCCTCTAAAATTCCAGTTTCGAAAGTTTTTCGAACTGCCTAATGTTTTTAAAATATGTCTCGAAAATACCAATTATTTGAAAACAAAAAAAAAGCATTCTCACTTTGTAAACTGCAGCACTTTTCAACAGAAACTTAAGCATTTTAACGATCAAAAGATCGTCTTGCCTTACTTGTACACGGATGACTTTGAAGTAAATAATCCTCTTGGAAGTCATACGGCTGACGATTCGCTTTGCGCAATTTATTACTCATTCCCAACATTACCGCAACATCTTTTGTCCTCTTTAAAATATATCTTTGTAGCAGGATTTATTAAATCGAAATATATTAAAGCACATTCAAATAGTTCATCATTCTATCATCTCGTTGAAGAGATTAAATTTTTAGAAGAAATAGGTATTCAAATAACTACTCCAGAGGGAGTTTTTCGGGTACATTTTGTTTTAGGGCTTATACTGGGCGATAATTTAGGCTTAAAAAGTTTATTGGGCTTCTCAAAATCCTTTAATTGCGATAAATATTGTCGTTTGTGCAACCGGTCAAAATCCGAAATGCAAATAGATACACAGGAAAATAGTTCATTATTACGCACGAAGCAGCAATATGATGAACATATAAAAATAAATAATCCTAAAATAACCGGCATAAATGAAGAATGTATTTTCAATGAAATACCCACATTTCATGCCACTGAAAATTTTTGCGTTGATATAATGCATGACTTTTTTGAGGGCATTTGCTTATATGAAGTCTCTAAAATTTTGTGTAATTTAATTGAAAGTAATATTTTTACTTTAGAAACTCTTAATCATAGAAAGCAAATGTTCTGCTATGGTGAAATTGAAGTAGGAAACCTTTCTCATGAAATAAAATTAAACAGACTAAAAAAAAGCAATTTGAGAATGTCTGCGAGAGAAATGTTGTGTTTCATTCACTTTCTTCCACTTATTATTGGCGATTTAGTGCCCGAAGATAACGTATCATGGAAATTGTTGTGCTATCTTATTCAGATAATTGACTTTATTTTGTTGCCTAGCTTTTCAGAATTTGATCTAGAGCTATTGCAAAAATACGTCAAGCAGCATCATAAGTTATATGTTGAAATTATCGGGAAACTTAAACCGAAGCATCATTTTGTAGTGCATTACGTAACAGCTATAAGAAAATGTGGCCCATTGAAAAACTTATGGTCATTTCGTTTCGAAGCTAAGCATAAGGATATAAAAAAATATGCGCATATAACAAACTCTCGAAAAGATATTGCATATTCTGTATCAATAAAGTGCTGCCTCACATTTACCAATTTTCTAAATAATTGGAATATATCTGAATTTCCGGATCATTTACAGTGTGAAAAAGGAAATATTGTTGATATAAGTAAAGTTACGTATATGTATCCAAGTGTGGAGATAAACGATAAGATTAATTCTGATAAGGTCACGCTTACAGAAAGTGCAACTTTTAGAGGAATATGCTACAAAAAGAATTATTATTTAACCGCTACTACAAATAGGTTACGCCTGCATAAAATTTTGTATTTACTAATAGATAGCGATAACAAACTCTTTGTGATATCTGAGGAAATAACTATAAAAGGATTTAGTAATCACTTTCAATCCTATGAAGTAGGTTGTTCAACAAATACAGTATTGATCAATAACATTGAATATTTTCATAGTCCTGCACTACATATTTATAACCTTAGATCAGGATCTTTTTTACGAAATAAAGCCTTGTAATACATCAATAATGGATATCGAATTATTTTTTATGTTTCTGCTATATTAATGGAGTTTTAATTTTGTTATCAATGTATATAATTATGATATTATTTGAAATTAATAAATGGTATGTTATCTTATCTTACTTTGGTATCTTTAATTATTAATTATAAGGAATTTGTATGAATATTTACTTCAGCATGAGGAACTATTGGAATGTTTATCACGGATCCTAAGGCAGACGTCACATTATTCGGAATTTCAGTATACTGAATTCCACAAATTCAGATTACTGAATATAAGAAAACCGACATACACGCAATCAAATGGGCCATGTCACAGTTCTTTGAAATTCATTTGTGCTGAAAAAATTTAGAGAGCCCTTCCAAATTTTCAGTTTGCAGTTTAAGGTTAACAATCTTTAGTTTTAATCCAATATTGAATTCGAGAATATATAACTCAACTCTTATTTTTGTTGATCTCAATACCTCAAATATTCAATTTATTCGTATTTGAATCAAATATTACATATATGTGAATCAAAAAAATTTATTGTAGATGTAAAGTCAACAAAGAGAAAATTGATGTTAACACTCTTTTTGTTGATTTAAACATTTTCCATATTCCATTTAGTCGTATTTGAATCAAATATCATCGTATTTTCAAATCAAAAATGTTTATTGTAGGCGCAAAATTAAAAAGAGAAATGTTTGATTCAACCCGCGATTTTCTTAATTTGACCCATTAATTTCTCTGAGTGTAATATGCGTGACTTAACACTTTGTACAAGGTGAACATTATGTACACAAAGTGTTAAGTCGGAAGTAAAATATAGTCGGAAGTAAATTGCACATCTTCCGTACTGGGAAGTAAGTACAACATTTTTCCATGTATAGAATAAGAACAATTTATATATATAGAGTAGCAAAATGTAAAAGAGGAGAGCAGTAAAAAAGTAAATTCAGTGGTATTCAGTCGAAAATTATTTAGGAGCTGAGCTTCAACAAGCTACTCCATATCGAGTATAACCAGTGGTATTCAATCGAAGATTATTTTCATTTAGGAGCTGAGCTTCAACAAGCTACTCCATAGCTTCGCTAGGAACCGAGCATATAATGCTACTCCAAGCAACTCAACGTGCACATCGATAAACCTGGGAGAAATTAGACGCAACAAAGAAACAAGGAAGGAAAATCTTACAACAATTCTTACAATACCCTAGATGAATACCCGTATGAGATATTCAACTTCAAAGCTTCCCAAAATAGATACCGCTCATATTATGTGCATGCAATGCGTAAATTCTAAAATATAAATTTTCCATTTTATACGTACTAAGAAAAATTTGTCACTTTTGCAATTTTCAACATACCTTATTTCGTAAATCGGATTTGAATATTGGGTTGTGATTCGATTAATTCTTCTTTTTATAACACTACACATACGGAAATGACACTTAAATAAATATTAGAATAACTTGAAATTTGCGCACAATTTTTTAATTTCACTTATCGCACAAATCGCACTAAATTAATAAAATTAGACGAAATTTAGAATTTTTTTTTAATTAAAAACTTTCGAACGCGTCTATTGACAGGCGCAAATGTTCACTTAATAACTGAACATCTAACCGGTTTTAATTGCCGCCATATTAGAAATTACGACCACGATGTACACAAAGCAAAAAGTCCGTTGCGACTGTCTTCATTTACAAGAGTGAGGAAAAGAAATGCAATGAATGCTTCGCCTTAAGTGAACGTACAATTTGCTGTGATGCTTGTTGTTGTTGCAGTTGCACGCAATCCTTTGACTTTTGATAGATGTTGCGATTTGCGATCGGGGATCAACTCAATGTAACGCAAACATAATCAGGAAAGCACAAGTGGAGCATGTGTTCGATCGACGGACTGGGCAGGACAAGCGAGTTGTACGGTGGACGCGACAAAGAAAAACGATACGAAAGCACTGATTCGGGTCGAATGGCTTACCTGGGGCTGGGGCTGCACGTTAGTTGCTCGTAACGTACATCATGTCTCGTTGGGTTGCGATAAATAAACGTATTGTATAAGTCCGTTTTGGGAAAATTGAAGTTCGAATTTCGAAATTCTCAAAAGTGGTGAATCAAGAATTTGACTAAAATGGTAGTGTTGCCACTTACCTTGAAAAACATTTAAATTATTTAGAGAATTAATTTTCGTTACTAAAAAAATCATTATTTGGATTCATTTCGAATTAGAATTACAAATTTAATAAATTTCAAAAATTTCTAATATAATTTATAAAGTTTATAACTAAAATGAAAATTTTAATTGTTGGTAAGTAGGATCTAAGTTTTAAGGTTTAAACTAAATTAACATGTTTTTTTCTTTTTCATATGCAATGTAATTTGAGATATATTTAGAAAAAAACAGGTTTAAAGTGAAAGTTTATTAATTATATTCACAAAAAAAGTACATTTCAGTATCTGAGCTTGGTGTTTTGATGTAATTTTTATAAACTCTAGTTATTGCCTGCAATATTATAAATTAGGATGGACGAACTTTGAGCTAATTTTGCTCCTGGAAAAGACCGGACAAGCACTCCGAAAGTGCTAACCGAACACTCAACCGTCTATGTCTCCTTTCAGGAAGACCAAACACTTAGGACTATTAGCAACTCCCATCCGTGTTAGATGAGCTTGTGTGTGTCTCGTGATGATCCCAACCACAGTTCTGCCTTGTTTTTTTCCGAAACCCAAGAGAAAGCAAGAGAAATTCCTATTAGACCCATCATAATTTTATTGCCAATTGCAAATATTAATACAGCATAACTCTATCTAATTATAAAGACTACATTTATTGCATATTTCGATTTTCTGATTTTCAAAGAACCACTTTTCACTACTGTATCTGATACCTTCACCTTTGGAAATTTTCGAGAGCACTAGTTAAAACTTGAAGATTCCGGTGATGGGTTAAAGAGAGTACATTCTCACTTGTCGAAACGGATACAAACTGAATTCATTTCTTGTTTGGGTGAAATATTGCAGATATATGTAAATCAGGGTAAGTATTCCTAAGAAAACTTCCCCTGTCAGCTTGTCTGACTTCAGACCTATTAGCATTCTTAGCTTCCTAGAGAAGGTCTTGGAAAAACTTATTTGTTACCAAATTCAGGAGTTCTTAGATCAAAATAATATGCTCACGAGATATCAATCTGGTTTCCGTGCAATGCACAGTTGTGAGACTGCCTTGCTAAAGGTATCTAATGATCTCCGTTTCGCTCTTGATGCCGGCGAAATTGGCGTGCTTGTCTTATTGGATTTTTCTCAAGCTTTTGATAGCGTTGTGTACTCTACATTACTCCGTAAATTGTATGTTAACTATTGCTTTTCTTCTTCTGCGGTCAAGTTAATAAGTAGTTTCCTCACAAACCGTTTTCAACAAGTAAACGTTAATGGTATTCTCTCCTCCTTCTTACCTTTGTTTCAGGGTGTCCCACAAGGATCTGTATTAGGACCTCTCCTATTTAGTCTGTGCATTAATGATATCGGTGATATCGTACATAATGTACAGTTACATCTATATGCCGATGATGTTCAATTGTACTTGAGCAAACCTCTTGGGTTGATTGAGGATTGTATTTGTAGAATCAATGATGATCTTGCTGCAATTCACAGATGGTCAATTGATAATAAGCTTTCTCTCAATCCTAATAAATCGCAGTGTTTGGTGTTGTGCAGCTCACCTCCTGATTTCGATGATATACCCACAGTTATTCTCAATAACGTCATGTTACCTTTTGTTGACTCGGTAGCTAATCTGGGAGTGAAGTTCAACAGTCGCCTGAAATGTTGTGATCATGTTAAGGGTATGTTGGGTAAAATTTATGGTGGCTTGCGAAGAAGCTATTTGCTAGTATTTTACCAACAAATTCACGTTTGAGATTGGTTAAGACGCTCTTGTTGCCTCATTTTACTTACGGCAGTCTAATTTACCCTAAGCTTGATTCCCTGTGCAAACGTAAAATGGAAGTTGCTTTTAATGATTGTTTACGATTCATTTTTAACCTGCGCAGATCTGCCCATATTACTCCAGTCAGAGACTCGTTACTGGGATGCTCAATTCAAACTTATTTAAAACGCAGGGCATTAATCTTCCTATTCAATTTAATACAGACTAGGAAGCTCATGTATCTTTATGAAAAAATAGAATTTCTGCATTCTAGGAGAGGAATGAGCTTACGTATACCGCGTTTTAGTACATTGACTTATGAGGGATCTTACTTTGTCCAAATTGTTCGTCTATGGAATTCCCTCCCTCACAATACGCAGTGTGTGGCTTCTGTCAACGAATTCAAAAGGTATTTGGATGATTGTATACTTTGAGTGCTATGGGATGTTGGGATTAACTGTGCAAGATTCTCTTATTTACTTATTTCTTATTTCTTTTTTCTTTTTTTTTCTCTTTTTATAATTTTTGTTATTAATATGTTTTTATTTAGTTTTAATTTTCTTTTGCCTCCTCAATATATATGTTGCTTGTCTTTACTTTTTCTTAGTTATAGGTTAGGTTTTTTACTTTAATTTTTTTTTCTCTTTCTTTATTGATTTCCGAGTAGCTTGATTAGTTTATATGAAGTACTATTTAAGATTTACATCTTGTGTACTTAATTTGCTTAATAAATGAATGAATATGAATATGAATATTCCGGAATACAGCACATCAGATTGAAACAGAACTGACCAAATGAGTAAAATAATTATATACACTTCATTTAGCTTGCCATCTGTCTATAATATATTCCTTTTGTGCATTTCCCCCCTTTTACTTACTGAGATGTTCCATCTCTCCATTCGACATAATCTTTCAAAGTAATTCCCCTTTTAATTCTAAAATATTAGCTCCTGCTTATCGCTACCATGCCAAGGGTGGACATTAGGCTTCTGTCGAAACCGTGTGACAAACAGCGAAGCACGTCAGTAGCATAATCCTTTGACACGAGAGATTTTTAGCTCTCCCTGACGCGGTCATGCCGCCCTCATATCAGACATAAATCATGCGTGCTTCTCTTCTACTCAGACGCTATTCAAGCCTCATTACTCCACTGAGCTGACCTACTAAGCTTAGTAGGCGCTTTTTAAGTTCAACAAGGAGATAGTCAAACCTCATACTCTCAACCATCTTATCTCCAAGTACTTAAGTTGTGTCGCATATTTGAGGCTGCCACCATTTACCCGCACTCTTGGAGGACAATTTAATGACACTTTGCCCTTAATACGGTGATAGACAATACTGTTACTTTTGGCACTAAAACATTCAATGATATATCAACAAAATTTCCTAAATTGTTGAGACAATGTTTATACTTAAAGTTTCTGATGGCGATCTGACTATATTAGTGGAAACTCTGATAAAAAACTTATGACGAGTTTGAATAGAAGCACTCACAAATACGTCGGCTGTATATTATAATTCCATGGAGCGTGGAGCACATAACATACTTATTTTTATGTCAGCCATTACTATTTCATTTTTCAGAACTTTTTCTATATTTTTTTTTTATTATCATTTTTAAATATCTTATAATTAAAAAAAAAAAAAAAATTAAAAAATAAGTGGAATTAAGAAAATACTATCGAACTTCTAAAAAAAGTAGAAAGAAATCAAGTGTAATCCAGATTATAAGAATAAAATAAAAAAAGGTGGTGTCGTAGGTAAAACAAATCTCAAGACGGTATTATTAATTTCGACAAAATTATCAAAATATTACAGGTAAAAGGGCTACAAAAAGGATAAAATGATATGAGATCTTGTAAACTTAAAATTCCTAATAACAATAACAAAATGCACACCAAGCTGGTCAATCGCGGAGATATGTTATGTATTAATAAAACGATATAATAGCGAATATAAATAAATTAGAGAAACAGTTAAATAAACAAAATAATAAAATAAATAAATTAGAATAAAGTAGAAGAGAATTGTAACATCCAATAGAAAAACCAACATTTTTATCAGCACAATAAAAGCACTTAAAAAATGTATATAGCATGGTACAGATGAATCAAATTACTTATCAAAATAGAAAGAATATCGTTTACGTAAATTGAGAAAACCAAGAAAACATTTTTTTTCTGCGAGATAAAATTGATTAAAACAGAATTACAAGAGATGGTGGATGAAGCTGAATGGAGCGTATCTGATAGAAATCTGAACTCTCTAATTTAGTTAAATATCAATCCATACTTCTAGTTAATTAATATTCACATTCTTTGCCCAGCACTATTTTTTTAGAGCCTTTACAGACGACAGCAAAATTTTCAGAAAAATACAATAATTTAAATCAAATTTGTTAAAAATCGTTAATTATTTTTAAATAATTAATTTATTCCAGAGACCGAAAACGAAACGATATATTTACAATATCTAGCCGTTTAGCCGTAATATGTAATGTAAATTTGTTTAATTTTTCTTTTAACTTTTAGTTGTGAATGACTCAGATTTTTTAACCCGATTTTTCTCTCATTTCCACCGAATCAAGTTTCTCAAATTTTTACGTATACCCATATTTTAGACTACAATACAATATGCTATCAAATCAATGATACAAACCTTCACCACTCTTGATTTCCTCAACCAATCTATTTTCAAATTTGGGAAAACAATCCCAATATAGGTACAAAGGTGTGTACGGAAAACACTAAGAATAATAAAGGTCCCCTCCAATGTACCTAAATCAAAGGTAGCTACTATGCCTCAAATAGTAGATGTAGAAGACGACCTGGTCATGGAACAGGACTTCGAAGGTCTCGAAAGTCTAGCGGAGATTAGGCAAGAAGACTGTTCTCTCTCTGATGAGGACGTCGAGCTGATCTAACAGCTGGACCGTGAGAGTAAGAAGAATCCTGAAGAGTTGGTCGTAATTCAACCCTCTATATGTGGTGAGGTAAAAATAGATGATCCAACAAGAATCCAGAGCTCCGCTAAGGACTAAAAGGATCTACTGGGGGCTCAAAAGTATCTGATAAGGATCCAACAGGCCCCAAAAAGGATTCCTTCTAGGAAGGCGGTTGACTTAATAAGATGTATGGCTTGGCAGAAGGGGCTCTCTAAGAAGCCCGCAGCATTGTTACTACTCCTTCTATCCCTCCATACTTAATTAAAGAAAACACGCATTTGTTCCTTCTTTCATACTTTCATATAAAAACCATTGATATCAATGTGTAGTTTTAAAACGGAAGCGCTGTTAGGCTTTAGTGAACATTTTCTAAAGAACTTTCGCAACATTTGATTACGATTTGCTTCAATATGCATAAAGTGCTCATATTGATTTTGTGTAATTACTGAGCAAGGAGCTTGCTAGTAATGTATGTAAGAAAAATTTCAAATTTCATAAAGAAATGGTTTTTGTGCATCGCCATCGTTGAAATATAACAACGTACAATGACAATTCAATTAGTTTAAAAGGCTTCGGAAAGATTGCATCAACTTAAAAAAAAAATAATTCCACAATTCATCGAGAAATGAACCTACGCGATATTCATTTCCACATTTCACCTATTTTCTCACTTTTCATATCGTACCAGTCTAATTCAGTCCTAAAGAAAATGTCGATTCGAGCTAACTCAATATTCTCATTTATAATTTCATTTTTATATTATTGTTCGAAATATTTAGGTCTGGCGATTTTTAATTTGAATACGGATGGAAATTTAATTGAATATTCCGCGGCCTCTATTGCGTACAGTGGTTTCGTATGCGGATTTCTTTTACTCTCAAGTTTCCCCGTTCATATAATTTATGTTGGACCAATAGCAGAAAAGATTCCGGAAAACTTTCTCAAATTTTTCGATTATATGAAATTAACTGAAGTTTTCGCGAACATAATAACAAGTTTAACACTACAAATTATCGCACGTAAATCTAACGTATTCCGATTAAATCGGATAATTAGAAATTTTAGAGAAACTCGTACATATCTAGTGGAGCAAGACGATATCTATTTGAAATATATGGTGGTTGTCGTATTGAAACTTATTTTAAGTGTGTTAAGTGTTTCAATGCTAACACTATTCGTTTTTCAGAGAAGGGTTAAACCTTCAGTTTTAAGTTATTGTGCCGCATTAATACTGCTAGAAATGGTTTTGTTTGACCTTTGCTTTGTCGGTCTTGTCGTGGTAGTTTTACATTTTGAACACTTTCGAATGAAATGAATCGATTCGGTGATAACTTGGAAAGTCTACCTAGTTGCAGCAGAGTTAGAAATATTGATAGACTTTATTCAAAACTTTGTGAAATTTTAGATGATTTTCAATTTATTCTTAAAATTCCATTATTTTTTGTACTTACAAAGTTCTTCTATGCTGTGCTTCATGTGTTTTTTACTTTAATTAGGGAAAAGTCGCTTATGATATTTGTTAGCGTATTTCCAGAATTGCTGGAAGTTGTTATGTTTATTTTTTTGGCAGAAGTTTTGTTGAAAAAATCGAAATTTCAGTCTGAACTTCAAGGGTTTCATCAATTTTGTTTTAACAAAATAATTGAACAAAATGTAAGATTTTTCTCGACGTTTAATTCAAGATGATGTTGAATCATTGTTGTTTTTTTACAGATTGACATTTTGTTTATTGGGGCTATCTTGAAGGAATCTAGAATTTGTGTTTGTGGATCTTTTCAATTAAATACACCGGCCAGCAATGTAGTAATGCATATGTTAGGATCTGACCTAGGAATGGGAGTCTTGAGATAAAGATACACGGTGAGAAAGCTTTGATCTTTTTTCTCTGGTTGAGAGAGTCTAAAAGAAAAAGATCACGTATCTAAAATGTAACTGTGAAATGTATGTTTGGTTACCACATTAAATCTCTAGAGATATTTGTTGATTGTTACCTCTTAGTGTTGATATTTTGGTGCAGTGTTAAAATTGTATTATATATTTTTTCTAGATAAAATGGTATCCACGCTTCATAAAGCAACAGCAGTAATGTTGAAAAATAAAAATAAATCTCATTGATTTCGGCTAAAGATATTTGGAGAAGTAGATAACTTTTTCTTATTCTATTTCATTTTTCCAACCCACAAGTCCCAAAAAACGAGTCCAAAATTTAATTACTAGAAGATAACGGCGATAAAATTGGACAGATTTTTATTACAACAAATCTTCACTGTAGCTTTCTTTTCTACTGGGCACAAACATACATATATGACTGCATTTCCACAATTTCAAAAATAAATAAAAGCTTTAGGTATACTGTTAAAACCTTGGAGAATTACAGCAGTAAACTTCACTTGTTAAATTCCAACTAATTATAACCCGAATCCTACTATACCTGCAGTGAAATATGTTGAACTATAACTTCGTAAAATGCTCATAAATATTCCTGTGAAGGTAGCACCTGGAAAGAATTTCAAATTCAGAGTAAAGATAAACCCTTAAATATAATCCCGGACTTGAAAGTTGAGAGAAAACTTACAAAATATGCAGCCTCCCACTGTTGGGTACTCCTTGGAAAGAAGTATCTAATAATTGAATATATAGGATTTACGCCTAAAACGGGTTGGTAATGTTTGCTTCGTTAACCGTTGGAAAAATTATGGTTCGTAGATTGCTTGCAAATGATGTTATTCCGCTGGTTTAGAGTCAGGTGTTCCTCGTTGTTGAAGGATTTTTTTTTCCAAAGTTTTATATATGATTATATATAAAATCTTTGCTCCTATCCAATATTATCTTACTCTTGGTTTGTATAATGCAGCTTCATATGAAATAATTGCTTGAAAACATATTCTTTATTCTGCATTTGTATATAATTTTATTCCAGATACCAGGCTAATTTAGATCCCTTACAACGGAAATAGCAACCAGAAATAATATGCGAACAGCAGAGTTCCGGTGCTTCCATTTGGGGTAATATTTCAGTAAGACTGTCATAGGACAGCCTGACTTAGGGGGACGACTGACCACCATACTGAGGGTCCAGCCATACAGCGTTTCCGTAAGTAACATGCTGCAGCCCTGACTATGAAATTGGCTGCCCTCAAGCCGATTCCTTTATTCCAGTCACTCCACGAACACCGGTTAACTACAGTGATCATGGTCGCTACACTTTAAACTTACAGATCTACCTTTGCCACTGACAGGAACATACAGCGTGTCCCGGATTAATATGATTATATTTTGCGAAATTATTCCTATCATTCAGAAAAGTAAAAAATTGTGTGACAGGAGGGGCATAATGTCACCCTACCGAGCTACAGGGTGATTAGTAAATTATGCTCTTTTTTCATTAAACACCCTACATATTTAATAGTACAGGGTGCACCGTCTATTTTAAAACGGCGTTATATGCAGAACCTTAAAGTCCTTCCTATGAATTGTAAACCACCTCCGTAGCCCTACCCACTCCACAATTATTGCGCTCCAAATTCAAAATTTCGGTTGAAAATTTAGTTTTTTTTTTTTTTCGTTATTTTTTTTAAAATAACTCCACTAACATACATTTTTGTCAATAATAAAAATTAAATTTTTACCATTTCACCTTTGGACAAATTCAGCGAAATAGCTGTTGATTAAAAAGCTTTTGCCCTGAATATTTTCATTATTTCCAACACCTTGAAACAAAAAACTCTTAAATGGATTTCACATCGCTATACTCAATTTAAATTTTGTTAGTAAAAATATTAACAAATTTTAGATTAGATTGAGTTCTTTCTACTTTTCACAAAGTATGTTCACTAAATTCGTGGGATACCAGCACGAGTGTGTCTGTGTTTTACTTTCAAATGTGCATATAAACATGGAAATATCCTTTACCTGTCCCTTCGTATACCTAAGTGTATTTATTCAATTCAAAATGGTACGGTAAAGTTTACAACATGCTATCAAAGTGCTTCGTTCAAAGTACAAAATCCGATACAATTCGATGGCCTCGATGCAAATCTTGGTAATGGAAATGCTTGATACATTTGACGATGCACTTACACTGTGTGCATGTACACCCTGCAGTTCTATCTGGACATTTTTCAATTCTGTTTTTTGACCTCAATATTTACACACAACGATTACGGAAAGGATTTTATTATAAGAACGAAAACTATATAACGACAATTAAGTTGAAAACTTAAATTAGAGGTGATTTGTCTATGTACGACGTCATCAGGATATTTTAATTTTCATTGATGCCATCACAAATTGTATTTTTTTTTTGCGTTTTTAGGACTCTGCTAACTTCAATAGGGTTTCAAAGAGTTGTAAGTGTTATAAAACTCCTGCATATAATAATAAAAATAATAAAATTTTATACATAAAAGATCTGTGAAATTTTTTCGTACAACCAATAGTTTTCCTGTAAATATTATGAAATAAAAAAAAAGGAAAGCAAAAATCTCGCTTAGTACCTCCTAAGCGGGCAAAATGGATAGGCCTTCCAATGGAAGCTAACTAGAAGGGAATAATCCGTGCCAACATATCCCTTAAACTTCCTAAAGAAGTACTCAAGCCTCCTGTAAATTGCCAGCGCCTCAAAAGAAAAAAACTTTTATGACTCACCTATACCTCAATAAAATATTCTGAGAAAATTGTTATAGAATTGTACTTCGAATTTTTCAGAGAGTTGAATTCAGTTTTGATTATAAGTGAAAGTGTTTGGATGTGCATTGTTTAGCTTTTGAAATTACACTCCTTTTCAATCCCTATATATTGTATTTACTTTACTTCCAGAAAACTTATCAGGAACGAAAACGTGATTTTAGCCATCCATCCTAATTACTTCTCAATAATACTCTTCAGGAGTATTCCATCTACGGACATGCCTGTAGAATAAAGATATGAAGTGCGATACGAGGAGTCATGCATCCAAACGTTTCAAAACAGGCTTCCGTATGATTTGTTGTAGGTATGTGCTTCTATTTCAATAGTAAAAAACCACATGCAGTGTTAAACTTTTTCACTTTTCCGATAACATTGAACAGAAGCAGGTATTGAGGTAATTCGTTCTACGTTTTAAAGGAATACATATTAACGGGTCACTATTGACATGAAAAAAAAAGTTATGTCCTTTGTGTAATAATTTTACGGAATCAAGGATAACACTAAAAATTTTTATGAGATTTTTCAAGAATTGAATTTTAATTCTCGATAACTGAACCATTTAACAATTTAATTCGTATGATCAGGACACTTCGATGAAGCCATAAGTATACAGGGTGGAGTATTATTTACCAAGCACACTGTATATATTCTGCCAATCCAAGACACCTCATGAGTAGCGCATTCAGGATTTGGCTTTTGAGGGAAGATGGGCATAGGTGTCCACAGTCCAAAGAGAGATCCGAAAAATAGGAGGTCCCTTCCTATACCTATCTGATCACTAAAGAATTGATTCCTTTGAAAATCTAGAATTTCAAGTTTAATCTGCTAAAATCTCGGCATGGACCATAAAGTCACTATTTTATTTATATTTAATAAATTAATCGTAATTTCATAAACAACGAAACCCATTTATTTATTTATTTACGACCCACGCAATTTTTGCCGCTTTCACAAAAATTTAAAAGGAAAACTAAGACCGTACAAATTTATAATTGGTGGCAGTTATAACTATCGACGTGTATTGTACGTCTGAAACTGACAGAAAATTTCCAAAATAACCTTCCTACCGGTCTGGTATACCTATCATACATTTTCCCTACTTGAAAATTTGAATACATTTAATGGGAAATAATATTTTTTGAGTCCATATTTTGTTACAATTTTCAAATTTTCTTACAAATGCAATCCGAAAAAGGCAAAATCTATATTGGTTTTATGGCCGATCAGTGATAGCTGCTGCGAAGTTATTTCGCTAGGCGTGTGATTAGTAATTAATTTATTTTGTCGCGTTATATAAAGGATAGTCATCCCGGTTTGTAAAAAATTAAGAAATAACTAAAAAAAATATGTCTTTATCGAAGGGATGAAACAGTAGAACTTTTATATCTCATGGCCGTTCTGTGCTACAAACATCGGAATGTAACATTTCGAATGAAAGAAGCGTTATTTGGAACGATCTAATGGAATCTTGATGTAACTAAAAGATTCAAGCTGTAGGTACTATCTACTCTTCAGCGAGAGATCGAAACCGTCTGCGGGCTGTTAAACAGGTAGGTGAGGTGCTAGGAGCGCGCTTGGTGAAACCATTAGATTTAAGATTCAGCTCAATCAGTTCTTGAAGGAAGAAGAAGGGCCCCTGTATGGTACTGGAATAGTTGAAGTAAGCTTTCAACGATTTTTTATAACGTTAATTTTTATATGAGTTACTGCTTCATCGGATGAGCCGATTCACATGAATCTCTGCGTAATTGAAAGGTAGTCAATTTGTGGGGCCATCAGAAAACGATTTTTTGCAAAAATTGATTTAGAAATAGGTTTTTCTTGCGCTGAAGAAAAAAAAACAGGGCAAAAGTCCGCGCTGTTTTCATACGCTGGCATTTTGTTATTCAAAGGTTTTCTTGAAAACTAGAACCGGTAAGGCCCCCCAAATTTCTTCTAGTTTCATAAATTTCAACCGTATTTGTTTCGGATTAACTGGCAGAGCTGCGGACCACCCCGCGCGGACCAAAACACGCAGTGCACCGTTTTGTGTTTTGGAAGCTGGGGCTGCCATTTTGATTTTTCTTTTATAAATAAAGTTAGTATTTACTCTCCACTGATAGAAGAACAAAATACGGTAAAATCCATTTCCAAAAGTATTTATATTATGTAAAATAAATTCCCAAAGTACATGAATTTTTCATGTCCCTCGACGGTAACCTTCCCTGGTTTTATTTTATTTTATCGAACTTTGTAATAATATACAGAATACATTTTATTCACGATTTTTAAATAACGTTGAGAAAAACTGACCAATGGACCACCTAGCTGGAAACCCTGTATAGCCAACATTCCTGTGAAATTTGGTGAAAATCAAAAATGATCCACTCGCAAATTTACTAAAAATTAATCAATTTTCTGTGAGATGACTTGGATGAGACTTTGTTTTTGCTATTTTTGTATTTGGCTTGTTTTATTAGATAACCAGATAGCAAGGTGATACATGGCTACCTCATTTCGCTTCTGCTGTTATGTATGTACTTATATTTAGTATTTAAATGTTTCACAAAACACAACTCTTGAATTCGAGTTTTTATTTATGTATCTTTGACAAACCAATGGACATTGTGATAAACGCGAGTGCTTTCAATTACGCATCCCACTCCAAAAATTCAAAACAATTTATAAAACTAACGCGCCGAGTTCCTTGTCACCACCCTACCATGCATCCATCGTCCAGCTTTTGTCATCCGTAAGACGAATATTTACAGCAGAATAAAAAAACATGACTTACAGATATTTTGACTAAATGCTGAAAGGATGAATTAAAAATGGTTCATAGCAGAATTTTATGGACAAATATGTAAATAAACAAAAAGCAAAAATATAGAAAAAAACTTACCATAATTTATGTTGAAATTTTATGTTTTCCATCAATGAGATTACACAGAAAAGTTAACACTGCACTGCGGTGGCATAGAAATTTTGATTAAAAAAAAATGGTGGTAAGGTAGCTCCAGCGTATGCCTCTATGCATTCGCATTACCAACATATTTTTCCAATTGAAAAATATATCAGCAGCACCGTGCTGTACAAACATACATAGATACTGGAAGCTTGATTTAACTTACTGTGCTTTTATATATTACATTAAAAAATAATGTTAACGGTAAATCGGATTTGAATCTTGGGTTACAATTTTTTTATTCTTTGTTATCAACACTATACACACGGAAACAACACACAAATAAACATGAGAATAACTTTAAGCTTGTGCACAGCTCTTCAATTTTACTTATCTCACAAATCACACTAAATGAATAAAATTACACGAAATTTAATATTTTTTTAATTAAAAACTTCCGAACGAAATCTAGACGGTATTAGTTGCCACCATATTTGAAATTACGACCATGATGTACACAAAGCGAAAATTCCGTCGCGACTCTCTTCATTTACAAGAGTGAGGAAAAGAAATGGAATGAATGCTTCACCTAAGTGAACGTTAGAATTTGCTGCGATGCTTCTAGTGGTTGCATGCGCACGCCGTCTTTTGATTTTTGATAGATGTTACGATTTGTGATCGGAGATCGACGTAATGTAACGCAATCACAACCAGGAAAACAAGAGTAGAGTAACAGCAGGTGTTCGATCGACGTACTGGACAGGCCAAGCGATTTGTGTTGTTGACACGACAAAGAAAAACGACACGAATTGATTGTGGTTGGTGTGGCGGGCGAGCGATGGAAAGATGGATCACATGGGGTAACTTTCATCGCGTCTCGTTGAGTTGCGGTAAACAAATTCATGTTCGAATTTCGAAATTCTAAAAGGAGTGAAGAGAATGCATTTTGTATTATGGAAAGTTTACGATGGGTTGAGCAACGCAATTAAATTGCTGTTTTCAAATACTAAAAAAAGAAAAATAAACCAACTAACTTCGAGAATTTGACTGAAATGTTAGTGCTGCCACTTACCTTGAAAAACATTTAAATTATTTAGAGAGGCAATATTCATATTTGGGTCCATTTCAATTTTGAATTACAAATGCAATAAATTTGACAATTTTTTAATATATAGGTAGAATCTAGGCTAAGGATTAAACGTAATTATTATATATTTTTTTTTGCTTTTTTCATTTCTACATGCATTGTAATTTAAAATATATTTAGAAAAGTGAATACAAAACGGATTTCGAGTGAAACTTTATTAATTATATTCATAAGAAAAAAATGCATTTCAGTATCTGAGCTTGGTGGCTTGAATTCTAGTAATTGCCTGCAATATTATAAATTAGGACGAAAGAATTTTGAGTTACATCTCAGACAGTCCCATGTTAACGTGGATGTAAGTTTGTTCACTTTGAACGTGAATAGTGCAGCCTTCTTCTCATATAATATAAGTATTTTTTTTATATAGGCAGGAGGTCAAGGCGGCCCATTGTGCTAACGTACTAGAAATACTTTCACCAAAACCTTCCAGTCCTCTAAATAACGCGCATCAGGTCTTGGTGAGGTCAGTTTTTCAGGTCATCCATAGATAGGTGGGGAGACCCAAGTGTATTCAGCCTTCTCCAAGCAAAACCCAGGCAAGCACTCAGAAAATGTTCCGTTGTGTCAAACCCACCTTTCAGGAAAAACAGATACTTAGATCTGTTATCAACTCCTATCCCTGCTAGCTGAGCGTGATGCGAGGTGTGGCGAGTGATGATCCCAACCACAGCTCTGCATTGTTTTATTCTGAGTCCCAAGAGAAAGTAAAAGAAATTCCTATTAGACCCTCCATCATTTTATTGCCAATTGCCAATATTAATAAAACATAACTCTATCTAATTATGAAAATGATATTTTTTGTATATATCGATCTTCTGATTTTCAGAGATCCACTTTTCACTACTGTATCTGACACAGTCACCTTTGGAAATTTTCAAGAGTATTGTTTAAAATTTGAAGATTCTGCTGGTCAAGGAGCGTACCTTCCTACTTGTCGAAACAGATACAAAATGAATTAATTTTTACTTTAGGTGAACCTATTCAGGAAAAATTATTGGAGATTTAAAGGAGGCTAAATATTACGGAATAGTTTTTGACAGCACTCCCGATGAAAACAGAACTGACCAATAAGTCAAATAATTAGATACTTGCATGTAGAAGGTGGCATTGTGGAAGGTCAAAAATTCTTCTTACTGTCGACTGTCGAAGATATGTCAAAAGACATTACAGATGCTGAAAAATGATGGACTGGATATTGCGTTGTTGAGGACTCAAAGTTATGATAATACCACATCATCAATGTCATGTGTATATGGAGGAGTACCTGCAGTAAAATATTCGAAAAGTCAATCCAAGATTTTTGTTCAGCCAAATTATTTCTTAAATCTTAGTAGAGTCCATGCATTTCCATGCGTTCCCTCTAGCGGCACATGTTTTGGAACTATAGAGAATTTGGATTCGTCCTCTATACAGAGATGGGAATTAAATGTTTGTAGAAAAATAGGAAAGAGTTTAAAACGTTTGCTCGATACTGGCTGGAGTACTCATCACGATTCAGTTAAAGTCATGAAGGAAAACGATAAAAGAATTGAGAGCATTTTGGAAGCTATGAAAGATCCATCCAAAGTAAACCTTGATAATATAGATCAGCAACAAGCTTATTCCCTCCAGTTATATGTGATTCATCTTTTAGACCTACATTCAATTTTGTGATATGATACTGCTGGAAGTAAATTTAGGCCAAATAATATCTACAGTCTCCACGAATGACTTTGGATAAAGGATTCACCAAACTAAAACGTTAAATGAGTTTTAGTGACAGAATGAACTACGATCGTAGATAATACTGTTATATTTGGCACTAATATATGGACATTAATATTGAAAGATGCCGAAGAAAGCAGAGTGTAAAAACAAGAGGAATGCCGGAAGAACTAGCTCATGACGTTGAATTATCAATTCAGTTAATTCAAGGATAAATGTTTTAATGCATAGACAGATTTATACAAGAATTGTCGCAAGGATACACCGCCATAGAGGAAATCAATAAAAATTTTCAAATTGTTGTAGATTGTTTATGCTGCAAGCTTCCTATGGCAATTTGGATTTATCACTGCTCTAGTGCTCTTATAGCACACAAATCATATGTATTTTTTTGCCAGCCATTACAGCCACATATATGTTTTACTTTTCAGAACTCATTCTTTATTTTTTTTATTAATGGTAGAAAGCAATAGTGTAAGGGTTAACCTTAGCAGGCGAATTAAATTGCATTGAAATTTGTTTCTTATATTGTACTTAGCTATATATGGTATATGTACCTAAATACTTAGTATTGCGGCAAATACGTATAAATAGGCATTCAACTGAATTCATTCAAAAATATTTTCATAAAAGACGCAGCAATATTTATAAAAAAAACCTTCTAAATATGGCTCCACACCCATAAGTAAAGAAATAAAATTGTTTCAAAAATATCTCTAAAATATTAATAGCTGTTCCCTGAACGAAAAATTGTTTTAAAAAATGTATCAAAAATGTTTTCCAAAAAATTTAGAAACACTTTTTGTCACTCGTGTCGGTTTAAATCAAATATTTTTTGAAACGCAAATATATTTTATATTACTTAATTGTTTTCCATTTTAAATGGACCAATCTTAGAAGTTTAATGAAGAAAATACAGTCGAAGTTATAAAAAAAAGTAGAAAAAATCGCGTGCTATCTAGATAAGAAAAATAAGATAAAATAAAAGTGGTATCGTAGGTCAAATAAATTTCAAGGTGGTATTAATAAATTCGAAAAAATTAACAAAATATAACACGGAAAAAGAGCTAATCAAACCATGAAATGGTATGAGATCTTATAAACTTAAAATTCTTTGGTTTTTATACTTATACATAAGGACTTCAAATTTCATAAATGATAAGAACCAAATGCACGCCTAGTCGGTCAAGAAGGGAGATATGTAATAAAAAATCACAATAAAAGAAACAGGAAGAAATAAAAAAAAGTTAATGATTGTAGGAGATACACATGATTAATTTAATGCGTAGTACAACCCCCTACCTTCTTTTTCTCTCTCTCTCTCATTTGTATGATCGGGGTAAACTGTTGTTATATATTTGTAATGTAATCATCAAGACCTTTCCAATAACTGTTTATTTATAAAAATCGGATAAAAAAGTAGGTAATTTTTATTTTTTACCAATTTTTCATTGGAACTCTTGAACGGTAAAAGATAATTGCTTCAAATTAATTTTATTAATTAAAGGATGACTCTGTACGTCCAAATTAATTTGGAGTGATTTCAACATGAATAGCTGTATTTTTCCGCTCTATTGGAAATCTGTGTAGTTCATGAGGATGCCGCTAGATGGCAAAAAGCGCAAAATTTAGGATAATTTTAATTAATTGTTTAAAAATAGTTAATATTATCTGTTTGACATAAAACTCAGTATATATACTCCATGTATTATCTATGTATTTAAAATTCACAAACTAGGCTGCATAGACCCCCGATACTAAAGCAATTGCTCTCAGTATCTACTCAAAGCAGATTGAAGAATGATTTCTATACAAGCTGGGAAATTAAAATATTTTTCAAATCCATCAGCTATACTCAGCCATTCCTGCTTCGTAGTGCGAACCTTTATAACTTATATCAAGCATTTCCTACAAATCTAAAAGTATTCAATGGTTTCGAACTATGCTGCAATTTTTGGACTTATAGCTTCACTAAGTTTTCTAGGTCGGTAGATGAAATTCTGGAAAAAAGCCTAATGCTATTAAATTTACCTACAAGGGTGAATAAAAAACTGAAATTGCGCTTGGTAATAATAATTTTTCTTTAAGACGGGATTTTCTGATCGGATTTTGTGGAAACACTTTCAGAACTTCATTTAAAATGTATTTACAAAATGTACACTACAAATACGCACCTCTGAGCATATCTGGGGCCTCATTTATTGTTTCCGTCATTGTAGTAGGAGGATAGCCTATTATATTCTGGGCCGGTGTACAATATCTATATACCAGTGTTTATCCTTAATCTTCGACATAACCCATATTCTGCTGAAATATGTCAGAGTTGTGAAGATAATAGCATTAACGAATGACTACTGACCATATATACAAACATACATACAATCTATAAGTGAAGCTAGGTGGAAATTTTCCATTTAATTCAATTCAAATTTAGTCAACTCTGCAAACTGGTACTGACTGGGAGTATTTCAAATTGCCGGGCTATGAACACATTTTAAAATACACACGAAATTTGAAGAGCAATAGAGGCATGCAAATTTTGCCGGAGAACATGAAGAAGTAGGTACGCCAATCAGATGCTTCTGCTTCAATGTATAATCAAAATTCATCCGAACTCTAACCCAAAAGTGTTTTCAATTAAGGATATTTGGTGAACCTGAACAAGGTGGGCCCAAAGCACATAAATACATTTAGAAATCTACCCAAAAACTTTCCTATCTGCATCCAAAAGGAATGGAAAATATCCAGTGAGATTTTCCTGTACCAACCTAGGTAGGTGGGTATAGGTAATTCAACAGAATTTTCAATCGTTTTTCTTTTTGTGTCTCTCAACGTTATACAAACATCAAACTATGCAAAAACCCCCCAGAAATGGATATTTGCGTCGAGCTTGGTTCACATCTTTTTCTTCTTTCTTTTAACCTTTTTTTTTAGAAATGCAAACGCAGTATGGGACGTCGACATCTGTACGTAGAAGCGTTGATAATGCACACCTGATTTATGTTATAACGTTCCTTGCTGGATGAAAAAGATTTTTCCAAAGGTAAATAAATTGCAAGGCGGGAACCATAGTTTACTAGAATGTCAACAATTGTATTTTAATGTTAATCTTTTTATATGTATGTTACAAACATATGGGGCTAATTTTCACATTTTTAAGATGAAGATTTGAGTATGATTATTATATATACTTAGTTTATTATTTATTTTATTTATTATTATCTATACTTAGTTTCCTTAGGCGATTTCCTTCGAAGTTCTTTTTCAGAAATGAGTGGAAATTAATTAAAACGTATTTTTTGACATGAACTCAGCTCGAATGCTTGCCGTTTCGATAATATGGGTACGTATATGGCAAACAGGCACAGAAATAATACAAAAACAAAATTTGTGGATAAAATTATTAAAAATTACCTTAATTCGAATGATTTCGGTTAAAATTTATTGTTACACGCCATCTATAGTCTTACATTTAGTTTAATTTTTAAAAAAATTTCTTTTCCAATTACAGAAAAATCTCGATTTACATTGTTAATTGGTTTCGCAAAATTAATATTATTATATTACTATCTGCGTTACTCGCGGTATCTCTCTCTCTCTCTCAAGTTTTTAATTTGGATACGTTACATTGTATTATAAGATCCTTAATTCATAAGAATTAATTAAAATACCTTTACAATTGCTATAGTACAACACTGTTGTTGTACACTATATTGTACATCTTCCCATTTGAGGCTAATTCATGGAGATTACACCACCGAGCAAGCTATATTTCCTGAAATTTGTTGACAACGTTCACTTCTTTTGGCAGGGTTTTTTTCAATATGCGGGTGCACCTTTGATGTTGGGTTGTCCGGTCTGGGTATAAGATGCTGCAGCTCGGAATACCTGCTTGCCGCAGGTAATCGTGTTGTCTTGGAGCTTACTGATATTCGCTAGACTCCGGAAGTTGCGCCGTTTGTGAACATTTTGGAGCAGGAACTATTCTGACTTTAGTCACCGGTCAACTCCTCGCTCTGTGAATAACTAACTTGAGGTGCGTCAACTGTTTGCCCTGAAATAGTGCTGTATTTAAAAAGAAAATTAAGTCGTTTTAAAGGCATCTTAAAAACTATGAAGCGGTATTCTGCTAAGAAGGGGTCAGTTCTGCGATCAAGCCAACCTTATGTCGACTTGTTCGTTTTGACTAGATGAGTGACAATGCTAGTGCTGTTATAGGGTTTGCTTTTAGGCAGTCTGGAGTAGGCCAATCTTATGTCAACTCAGCGACTGCGACAGGAGTGTGTCTTGAGTCCTATTTGAAGTCGCCACTATGCCGACTTGAGGGTCGTAAAAACAGCAACTGAGAGGCCGGTACTAAGGGACGAATCAACGGTTTCCGCATTAGATCGCCGGTTTGTTTGTGATGGGTCAGAAAAGGCAGTCCCTGAAATCAAGTTGATCTAGGGATTGTTAAAAGAGAAATAATATCAGTTTATTCATTGTTGGATTCCTTCGGAAATTACCTCTTCTTAGTACGTGACTTAAACTTGCTTTTTCTTTTTTACTGAATTTTTTTTAAAATATTTTTGCAAACCGTTTTTTGTTCTTCACGAATTGATGATTGATATTACAATAAATATATTCATGTAAAGGGTTTTCAAATAGGAGGTGTTTTTTTGATTAGCCCGCTATTTCGGTAGATGTCACTTTTGAAGCTATCCTAATTTGACATTTGACAAGTAGAAACTACGCCATTAATAAAAATGGAACGATACATGATTCAACAACGCATTGAAATTATTAAAATTCACTGTAAAAATGGTGAAAATGTCGCAGAGACGGTTCGTAAAACTCGAACATTTTTGGGTCGTCGTGAAGCACCTTGTTGGACCGCAATACAGAAATTGGTAGAAAAATTCGAGCTGTCGGGACAAGTTAGTGATGTGTGAAGAATAAAACCCGTGCACGTCGCTCAAGAACAGCCGAGAATATTGCTGATGTAGCCAAAAGTGTTGAAGAAAACCCAGGTTTGTCCTTTCCTCGTCGTTCTTTGGAATTAGGCATTCCACAAACGTCATTACACCGTATTTTGCATAAAGATTTGGGTCTTAAGGCTTATAAAGTTCAGTTCAGTTCAGTTTCAACAACGTCGAGTCTTTGTTGATTGGGTCCTTGAAATCCATGAAAATGATCCGGAATTCCATCGAAAACTCATCTTGAGTGATGAGGCCCATTTCCACCTCGATGGCTTCGTCAACAAGCAAAATTATCGCATCTGGGGCTCGGAAAACCCAAGAGTTATTGTTGAAAAGCCTCTCTATTCTCAACGTGTGACTGTTTGGTGCGGTTTATGGTCCCGCGGGGTCATTGGACCTTACTTTTTCGAAAATGAGGCTGGAGCAACAGTTACGGTGAATGGATTGCGCTATTGACAGATGATTAATGATTTTTAATGGCCGGAATTGGTATTGATCTTGACAACGTTTACTTTCAACAAGACGGCGCTACGTGCCATACAAGCAACGAAACCATTGATATTTTACGGGAAAAGTTTCCGGACCGTGTTATCTCTCGAAGAGGTGATCACAATTGGCCACCGAGATCTTGTGACTTAACACCTTGCGGCTTCTTCCTTTGTGGCCACGTGAAAAAGAAGGTCTACGCCAACAGCCCAGGGTCGATTCAAGACCTCAAGGATGGAATTCGTGAGGCTATCGAGGACGTAGGGCAGCCACTTTGCGATTTGGTTATGGAAAATTTCCTGAAAAGGATATGGTCCTGTAGTCGTGGTGGTGGTGGTCATTTGGCTGATGTTATTTTCCATTATCAACGGCATACCTTCCTCTTTATAATAAAATAAAGATCCGATCATTTATCTCAAAAAATGGCATTTTTCTTTGAATATCAAAATAACACCTCTTATTGGAAAACCCTTTATTATTTAATTTACACAAAAGCAAAGCCTACCTAGCTAAGCCTTTCTACGTTCAGCAAACTTTGTTTTGTTTTTGTTTTATTTTAGGCCAAGGGATAATTCTGATCCCTTTGTCGTAGCTTAGGCGTACATTTTAGTCACATATTTTGACATTTCACCATAAATTAGTTGTACTTTTATATTCACTATATTCATTTTAATTTGTTCGTTTCATCAACCAAAAAATAAACGAAAACGAATTTGTAATGAATTAATATCAGAATACATGCCTACAAGTACGACGAATTAGCCAACTGCTTCCGATGATGTGACAAAGTTTTATAGTATGGTAAATGGGAATTGTACACTTAATTAGAGCAATACAGTGCTTAAATTCGAAATAATATATTTTTGAATTTGTAATGTGAAGTGTCATATTCAGTTCATTCTACGAAATGAAAGGTTTGCTGAGCTGAACAAAAACGTGAAAAATCAGTAGAAAAGTTCATTTAATTTAGGCGTATTTTTTAACATTAAAGTACGACAAAAGATCAGAATTGCCCTCCAGGGCGGCCCATTGTGCTAACCTGTTAGAAACGCTTTTACTAAAACCTTCCAGTCCTCTTAATGAAGTGCATCAGGTCGTGGTGCGGTAATTTTTTCATCTGATCTACAGATAGGAGGGCAGACCCAAGCGTGTCCAACCAGCTCTGGGCAAAGGCCGGATAAGTACGTCGATTATCTCAGGCTCTCTTTAGCAAAGTGTTACTGGACACGAATTTCTAAATTTTGCTGGATTAATAAAGTGGTTGATCCAATTATCGGAAATGCCCGAGCCGGCATCACCAACCACTCGAGTTTGTCGGATACCACCAATCAGCAACACGACCGTCACACGTATTAAATTATTGCTATCTTTTATTTTTTGTAGACTTGGATTGAAGGCCTCGACTGGTCTTTTGTGATACAATCGTCCACTTAATGTGAAAATTAATATGCCATCTACCGTTTTACTTTGAAAACTAAATGAAGCAAAGACAAACGGACGAGAACTATTTCAGGGTATTTAATATGTTTTGTTGAATATAAAATGTTCATAATGGATAATTATGGGTGTCCTCAGGAGCAATTGTAAAAATTTATTTTTCTTATCTTGCTGATACTACGCCAGTAGTTCTTAAAACAAATAAAAATATTCCAGAAGTGGAAGTCTACATTCCGCTTGTTACCAAACCTTTTATTTTTCAGGCACAAGTTTACGCAATAGCGTAGAAGGTCAAGAGAGCCTAGTCAGAGAGCTGTAATTGCTCCAATATCTATTTTTGCTCAAACATCCAAGTTGCCCTGATGCCTCTGTCCACTCAACGCTATGACTCGAAACTAGTCTGGAGCTGCTACTCGAAACTCTAACTGCTGTCTAGGAATAACAGAGTAATCTTGTACAGTCAGTTCTCGAGTTACGACCACCTCGACTTACGATCATTAGCACTTACGACGAAAAGATTTCATAGAAGAATTTCAAAAATGTGTCAATTTTCTATTGTTTTTGCCAAATATATATTAAATACGTTATTAATTTTGATACACATATTCCTAATATAAATATATTGTTAATTTTTGTATGACATTCGGCTTACGACTATTTCGATTTGCGTCCAAAGTTCCGGAACCGAACTTCGTCATAAGTAGAGAACTGACTGTATTGCGTTCCGATAAAGGAGTAGATGGAAATAAAAAAGCAGGCGATCTGACCAAAACCTGAGCCGACAGTTCATGACTGGGTCCTGTCCTTAATCAGCATTTGGCCATCTAAAGTGGAACTTTAGGGAAGAACTACAAAAATGGGAGGACATCTAGATATCTGTTTCTCTTCTGGCATAGAGCATCTAGTACGTTTTTCGCTCCCTCTTCTTTCCAGACTCACATAAAGTAGGGGCTAGAAATATGAGATATGGTAGCAATTTCAGGAGTTTTGGTCTCCAACCTTACTGATATCTAAAGCATAGCTGGGCTAGCTTTGCTGTTAGTTCTACGAAGGTTTTGAGACAGCCGGCGGACATTTCGTTATTAATCTTGACGCGTACTGAACGTTCACAGTTAGGGCATAAGCGAACATTTTCTTTTCACATGTTTTGCTTTCTAGTTTATATCTGTATATTTTCCTAGTTTCGAACAAGAATACGGTAAGTTACATTATATTTACTTTAGTTTTAGAATATAATTATATATTACAAAAAAGCTTGAGTTTTTCTAACTAAATTATTAATTTTAATGAAAAAACCAATTGGTTGCAATATGAGACACTTGGTTGGTAATAATATCAGACTATCTCATATTTCCACTAACTTTAAAGCGGTATTCTAGATTATGATGATGACTTTTGTGGGCCTATAGTAGAGATATACAGTATATTAAAAATGTTATAAAATATTAACGAGTTAGTATCACTGATACTGCACATATTCTGCCATAATTTTTTGTTTGTTTTTGATATATATCTCATAATACTACCATTATTAGGAAACTTCCAATTTTGATATTTTTTGTTTAAATAAATAAATTTTGAGCGTGTTGTAGTCTACATTATTTATGTTGGTATCACTGGTAAGTAAACAAAATTTCCTACCTTTTTACCATTTACGTTTTGGATATGTCTATTTTGGGGTCTTTTATCATACAATCCCATATTTCTACCCCCTCCTCTACTAATTGGTCTTAGAAGACAATCTTTCAGGCTTATTTTTTTATGCAGTCACTGGAGATATCTCATTCTGCAATTTTTGTAATTATATATTTACAATTGATCTAAGACTAATTCTATCTGTAAATTTATTTTTTTTGTGCGGAAAAAATGGTCGTAACAAATTTCTCATATTTTTATGTTTCGATATTATTCATGTCTGAAGTGAGATCTATATGTGTCTAAAAGAAATTAACCCGAGTGTACAAAATTTCGGATTAGTTTGTCCACAGATTCATAAGTTGTCATATAAAAACAGAGAGTCAGAAAGATGGACAGATACGCACAAATTTAGTGTATATATCCGATGATTTCGTCTAGGAAATAAACAGGGTAAAATTAGGCAAAATTTCGATAATTCCAAATAAGAAACATATTCAAAAAAGTAAAGCGCTCTCATACATAAGTTCATTTTCTTTTGCAAAGAAATTTCTTTCACATCTCGTAATTATTTGGATAACCCAGAAGTTTCTGGTTATTGAAACTTTAAAGTTTTACTAATTATGATTGCACCAAACTTACTCTGTAAGACTCTACAATGGGTTTCAGAGTTGTCTATATTTTGGTAGTAGCTTTATTTAACAAAGTTTCACTGGACCAAAACTCTCCCAACTCGCTCAGTCTTTCGAAAATAAGAATATAAGTCTAAGTACTCTATGTTAGAAAAAATAAATAAAATAAAAAAAAACATTAAAACGAATTCCCGAGCTATTCTTAAATCTTTCAAATGAAGAAATTGGTTTCTTTGATAGTTGAGAATGATTGTATTTAATCAACGTGTCGAGAAAGGCTTCAACATCCAGCGACTTTTCAGAGAGATGAATACATTATTATTCCATCAGAATAACAAGTAGCACCAGAAGAAGTAGTAGTAGCAGCAGCAGTTGCAGCAGTTAAGCTATAATATACGAAAGCGCATTTCATCCCTAGCATCCTTTTCACAACAACTTGTTCAATTAATAATCCTCGCATTTCAAATGAACCAGCATCAGTAGCGCCCTCATCCTAGTGTAGTACGACATCACCAACCATGTTTTATTTATCTTCGCCGTTGCTGAAAGAAGTTGTAACTCCTGACAATTTGAACAAATGAAATGGCTTCCGTCTGTAATGAGCCAATGTTTTCCTTATATTTGCTATCCCTAATGAGGGCGCTTCAAACGGACGACGCGACGTATACTCTACGAAGGATAAAGGCATTTCATTCCATCAACAAATGCTGCAAATCATTTTCTGTTTGAGCAAATTAATATCGATTCGCTCGGTGATGATTCCACTACAGCTACACAAATTGGATAATTTCAATCATACAGATCGAAAAATTGGATAGACATAGGTCGGTTGGTGAAGTTTTTACGGGCTCGTATCTCTTGGATAGGCCATAAAGCAAAAGTAACGACGACATGAGCAAATTGCACACAATTCCAAATGCTTCTTGTCTTTTTATCAATTATTTTATCTCCAGCTTAGGTTCTTATGACAGTAATGTCAGAATGAAAATAAATAATAGAAGCTTTCAGAGGTGGTCTTGCCATCTGTTTAACTTCAGTGCTATTATTCATCACTCTTGTCATTGTGTATAGGTAGAGGGGAGTTATTGGGAGCATATTAAGAAAAGGAGGATTTTGATTGTTTTCGGATATTTAATGGAATCTGGATCAAGTCTCCTATGGGCTTATGTTAGCCTTTTTTATTGTTGTTAATTTACTTACTGTCGTCCTTGTGAACTTTTTTATATTAAGAGATATAAATTTATTATTTTCACCAGTGGCTTACTCACAAATGAGGGCCGAGTGCCGGTGTTTATTTTCTCGTGCCAGGAATTAAGATGGGACTATGACTTGGAAGGTTCTCTATGCTGAAATCGTTTCTGTCATAATGTCAGTAAAGGAAGATCTTGGATATGAAAATTAATGCAAAGGTCTAAGCTATAGTTGTGAATCAAGTGCCCAATACCCCGAATCACAACCATAAGGTCAATGCATCAATACATTGTCTTATATAATATATTGATGTTCGCAAGTTGACCCTCAAAACACAAACTATTTCAACACGCGAATTTTAATTTCTTTCAAATTCATCCTAATATTATAATAAAATTCAATTAAGCATAAATTACATTCTATTATCAGTTACATATTGCATTCTAGTGATGTGCATACTTACCACCGGTCTTCTTCTTCTTTTATTTTTCGTATTTACATTACACTTTCGTATACCTCTAATCAATTGCATATACATACATACATACATAACATTATTCTTAGTATATTGAGATGACGACGTCGACTTCATATCAGATTTCAGTGTTCTTGATGCAATTACGTACGATTTCAAAATGGTGAGGAAGCAATAAAGCGCACAAAAACTTTTTCAAGATACCATGGGTAACTGGGGGCAACAATTCGGCAGTTTGTGTTTTAAATCCGTCGTGAAGAGAGCTCAAAACAGTAAAAGGAATCAGTTGAAATAGTGAATTATTTTTAATAACAATTGGGGAATTATAAGAAAATGATTACAAATAAAAATGATACGTTAAGGAAAACTACTATTAGAGGAAGTGTGGGAAAAATTAAGGAATAATAACATGTAAAAATATGTTGTATTAAAATAATTTAATAACGAATTAAACCTTTACTAATTTTTAAATTGAGATGAGCACAATTCCCTGCGGCGGCCGATTCTCTACTATAAAATAGAGCACCATGAGCGGCCCAAGCCTTAGCAGTATCCTTTGATGGCTCGAAGTGGCCTTCGAATAACACCCAAGCCCCTTGGAGACTGATGTATTTGTATAAGCTGGGTATTTATATAACGAAGTGTCTCTACAATAAGAATACAAGAATCATGGAGAATAAGAGGGCGGACTTGATATCCAGGTTCCACTTTAGTTTTACCTTTCTTAGACCAGAGTATGCTGTTGGGGCTCCAACGTAAGTAATCTGGTCTCTTATCAAATCTGATGTTCGTTCAAAGCATCAGCACTGATGGGCGGGCTAGGCTGAGCAAATTTGAGGTGTATGAAACTTTTTCTTAATTGGCCTGATTGGAAGTTCACTGACTTTGTCTCAATGAGACAATGCAGACCTATGGTTGGTTTCAGTACTGGAAACATCTAGCTTTACGCTAATCTAACAAATATGGAAGTTGTTGATGGTCCTGAGTATCTGTCTTTCTTAAAAGAAGAGCCTGATACAACCGAGCACTTTCTGTACGCTTGTCCTTTCTTTCCCGGCACAGGCTAGATACTCTAGGGTCCACCCTTGTATCTGTAAATGAGTAGGACAGATTACTTCATCAGGACCTGAGCGCTTCACTAGCAGGACAGGAAGGTTTTAATGATGAGTACTTTTCTTTTGTTTAGCAATGGGCCATCTCGAGCTCCGTGCTTGGTATATTTCGTCTGCTTGACTGGGAAAAATGGGGTGAATAGATTACTAGGATCCTGGTGACATCATGACCACAGTTGATCTATCGTCATATTAAGCCATATGGAATATTTGATAGATTTCAAGAAAATGCACCAGTTTTTAGTTTAGAAAGAAATTTAAAAGATCTCGTTTATGTCATCATTATAGGAAATATCACGGAAGAATAAATCCAACCTGATTTTTCATTTCCAAAATATTATAATAGATAAGATAAGATTTGCGTTTTTTAATGGACAACACCACACAATTTATTTTTAATTTCTTACTCACTTCATTACTGCATCGTTCTGTCGGAAACATCTTGATTTGTATTTAATACTTTTATCGCTAAAGAACTTTTTACTGTCCAACGATTAGTGTTTGCCTGCTTTGCAATTATTACTTTTTGCCAGAAAATATACGTCACTAATGAGAGTAGGGGAAAAAGTTATAACCCAATAGAAAGCTTGAAGGATTATCTATCTTAAAAATTTAAATCATCATCATCAAACGCTGATTAAAAAAATATGATGGGAAAAAATCTCATTATCCTATTGACGGAATGCATTCAACCATCATATAACATATACATTTTAGGAACCTTCCAAATATTCCATTCCCTCCTGCATTTGTGCAGAATAAATAAAAATCTCCCTGTATACAATTAAATTTCCCTTAAAATTCATCCTCATATATAAATTCATTACAATCGTATCCAACAAGAGCAATATAATATCAGTTTTCGACTAATTTCAAACTAACAAGCCATAGACATAAATAGCAGTTACTGATTAGCTATTCGGGAAAGCTAATTAAATTTTTATTAATTTCCGACACACAGGAGATAGCGTTACTATTAGAGTGCGTGTGGTGACTGCTAATAAAACTGTAAATTCAAAATGTATCGCAATAACTTCATGCGCTACCTTTATATGGTAGTGCAGAACAAGATAATTAGTAATCGATAAATCGCAATTTCCATTGCAATCTCATAAGTAAAATCTTGTTCACGACAATATTCGTAATACCAGAAATAATCGGTTCATGTTTCATTAGAGTTTTTACTTAGTTAGTAAAGCTGCGAACTATTTTTTGTTAATTTATTACATTAAATTTCGCGATTTGATTTTAAAGTCTGATTATTGTTCCGACCACAGTGATGGAGAGTATTAATTTCTGAAAGGTTGTATAATGCGTTTTACTAAATCGATCCTGAACCTAATTATCTTCTCCCTCGTATGCTTAAAGTAACTTAATTAACACTAGATTGAGTAATAATTGATATGCACATTATACCTATCTCATGCCTGGAGAGGCTTCTGGATGAATATAGCAAGCGAGTAGCCCTAACGAGTTCTCCCTTAAACACCTAACAGCACGCTTACCGGAGGGGCAGATCTACGGAGAGGGCTCTTCATTCAGTGGACTGAGCGGGGACTGGAGCATATACTGTTCACGTTGGTAGCCTTTCTGGACATCGGGGCAGCTCGTCGGGATGGTGGTGACTTCACTGCGATAGATAGACCAAATGTTAAGACGACGATACTTTACTGTCGATGTGCGCGGCCGAACTCTCAGTCTGCTGGTGGAGAGAGGCTGCACACGGTGGCATGCTTTCTAAAATACTCTGGTGTTTGTTGGTTGACTCACTCATCACGGTGCTGAAAAACGTGGGATTCTCATATAAAGCGTATGCGGATCACATCCCTCTGCTCATTTCTAAGCACAGCATGACTGCTGTCTGTGCCTTCATGCAACGTGGCTTCAATATCTCTGAGGACTGATACACCCGTCATGATATGAGAGTGAGCTCAGCAGAGACTAGTTTGGTGTTCTTCTCCAGAAGACGTAAGCTTGGGTACTTTGTTTTTCCAAAGCTTTTTTGACACACTCTGCAACTCTCTACTCATGTCAAACATCTTGGATTTTGGATTTTTCCTCGGCTCGAAGCTGACATGGGGATTCCACCTAGAGGAAAAAGTTAATGCAGCTACGAGGGTCTTCGCCCAATGCAGGATAGCCTTTGGCTGCACATATGGCATGAGACCGAGGTTCGTGCGCTGGATGTACACCTCGATCGTTAGATCCACGCTTTCATATATTTCCTGTGTAAGGTGGCCAAGGCTGCATGCAATCTACGGCTACTGCCGCTCGTCCTACTCAATCTGTCACCCTTGAATCTAGTCATTCAGGCAGATGCCAAAAGGGCTGTGTACATGTTGCGCTCATAGGGATGTTGGGAGGACGACTGAACTGGCTTTTCTCAATGCTCTCTGGCCTACGGGCTGGATTTGAAAAACCCTCTGGCCAATATGCCAGGTGATGAGATGGTATCTGAGCTTCGGTTTGCGCGCCTCTTCTCTGTGAGTTTTCCTGGAATGGAATCGTGGACTGATTGAAGTGCCTTATCGAGCCTTCCACCGTCCGCTCTAAAAATCTTCACGGATCGCTCTCTGACAAACGAAGGAGCTGGACAGGTGTCTACTTTCCTGAGCCTGATATTGGAGTGGAGTAGTCACTTGGAAACTTGGAAAACACACCACTGCCTTCCAGGCTGAAGTCTTCGCCATTTCGATGGCAGCGAAGTTAACCCTAGTTATGCAAATCAAGGAGAAGGACATTCTTATCCTCTCGGATAGTCAGGCAGCCTTGATGGATCTGAGTCGTCCTTGAATAATATCTAAATTACTTGGGGGATTCCAGGGCTTCTGTGGATAAGCAGTGAATCCACACAAAGGTGTCCTTTGTGTGGGTTCCTGGTCACATGGGGATCATGAAGAATGAAAGGGCTAACCTTTTAGCTAGAACTGGCTCTGATTCTCCAATCCTTGGACCCAAACCCACCATAGGCGTTGCCCCCTCGAAAATCGGGTCTCTGATCAAAGCGGAAAGCACGAGCAGAGACGGCCGAACCTGAGTTCTTACAGGTATACAAATGGGCCCAATGGGAATATCTCCGATTATTTCATGGGGTTCGGAAGCAAACAATGTAGAACTGTGGTTGGCATCCTCACCGACCACAGCTCACTTCACGCTCATCTAACAAGGTTGGGAATTGTTGACAGCCTTGAGTGCCTATTCAGCTCGAGACAACCGAACACGTTTTGTGTGAGCTGAAAAACCTGACTCACCAAGACCTGATGAGGTTCATTAAGAGGGCAGGAAGGTTTTCGTGAATAGCCTTCTAGCAGGACAACAGAATGAGCCGATATAGCCTCCGTGCTTGGGATAGGGTTATCGCTAGTGAGGGGGTTGTTGATGGTAACCGCAGCTCGTCACATCGGTTTATTCAAATGTTATTTTGAAGTTCGTCCAAACGTAAAGAAAAATTATATACGTGTATTAGTAAAAAGATAAAAAGATTTATTTTTACATATATATATATATATATGTATATATATTTTGTAATCTTTTTTTATGGCCCTTTTAGAGTTGAATAATGAAATTTTTATTTTAATTCCATTTATATTCTTTTTAACTGATTTATTTATCTTATTTTTATATCTATATAATTCTGACTAATTTACAACAAGATCTTTGAGTGTCTGAATTTTTCGTTGACATTCTTTATTTTCTAAAACTTTTTGTGTACTTAGATTTATAGCAACTTAGTTTATTTTCTGTACATTTTATTTTTACAACGTGTCTGTACATGCGATGAAATTTTAGCGTGTAGTTTATAGTACACTATATATACTAATTTACTATGTACATAGTGAAACGTATAGATGTGCTACAAGGGTCTACTGTCCCCTGCCTTCAATATAAAAAAAAACTACTTATCTCTATTAACCGATGGCATACTTATCTCGCTTTTTAACTGTTTACTTCGCTTATTTCACATATCGAGCCGTATATTTTTTATCTTTATTTATTAGATTATTAACTAGGATACGACTCATTTCGCCTGATGCTGACGATATCTATCCAGTCCTATGCTTGAAGGGCAAGGCGTAACAGAATTACAACCTAATCTAACCACAATTTTTAGAGCCAGCTACACTCTGTGTTATATACCAAGGATGTGGAGAGATGTGAGAATAGTTCACTCTGCATGGTCCCTAGTTGTCGATGGTCTCCTACAAGAGCAATTCGGTTATGATAATTAGGGATACTGACAGCCAGGATGTAATAACAAGAGGCAAATATGATTGGGTAATCTACGATCTAATACAGAATGCCCTGAATATAATAATAATATCGTATCAGGTATCAGACGATGGGGCTTCATCATCAATCGCAATCAAAAACTCATTCAATTTATTAAGAAAAGCAAGTTTTATTTACAAGCACCATTTCTTGAAGGAAGAGTAGTCGAGTTTTCAAAGGATTTCAAATATCTAGGCATTAGCTTCGATAGCAAACTAACTTGAAATTATATGCTTGATTATTGACATGTCGTATCAATGTTGTCTTCGATTGTTGTGTAACTTTGCAGAGCCGGAAATACTCATATTGTGGTAGATAACATGAGTTATTGCCTCCTGTAAGAGTTCCTTGTTAAATTCCGGCCGATTTACTATAGGTTTGTTTCTCGGCATTTTCCTGAATATAAATAAAGTTTATATGAAAACTTTAAAAATATTCAAAATGTTATACCTTGGACAGGTCCGTGGTATAATTAAAATTTGTTACAAGGTACAATTTTGCAGTTGACAGAGTAAACAAATTCTGGATCAACTGTAAAATTTAAGTCGAAATTGTGACAGCATATAATTTTCTGAAAATCACTTTATAGAAGAAAAAAAAAATGTATACCCAAGAAAACTACTTACTATTAGCAGGAATACTTCAACAGAACACTTGCAATAAGATTAACTGTGTACTGTGAAAAAACTTGTCAGTATGGTTAATGCACAACCGCATCTATTCACTTCCAGGCACTAAATGGATGTGCTTGTCTCAACTATATGAAAATTAAAAACTCCACCAAGCTTGTTAAAGGTCAATTAGTAAAAGCATCCTAAGTAACGTAGGCTTGCTTCTAATAACGTTCATTTGGCAGTTCTGTAGGTACGTTAAAATTATAACATCCTACAAGAGAACTAATTTCTATGTAACATATTAGGTATGTATTGTATGTAAAAAATAAATTAAATTAAATATTCTTTTACAAAAGACTGCGACTACTTTGAACCACTTTAAAAACTCTATTCATAAAGTTGAATAAAATTCTTTGATTTAGAAAGACAAGCTTCACATGTTCGCTGTAATGTTTTAAAGAATTTATAATTCAAACAATAAAGGATTCTATAGAACACTTTTTTTTTCTTTAGTACAAACTTCATACAATTATTTTTCTTTCCATTGTCAGGAAGAAATTGCATTTAAAAATTTCATAGTTTTACCCATGAAAAACAGAATGAAATAGAAGGAAAAGTGGAGTGGTATTGGTATCACAAAATAGGAAAAGAAGAAAAATTAAAGTTTTTAGCCTTTAGAATAGATGCTTTTGTTGCATTTTCAATGGAGTAGTAGATTAACAAAAGTCAGTAGCATATTATCCATTTCCTTAGATACTTATCCCAATTAAGGTCTGGAAATCATTTAAAAATTTATGAAGGTGTCTTACACAAATGAATGCAAACAGTGTAGGAAAATATATATATATCTACATGCTGTCATAACCTACGACATGTCATACTGTGTAACTAGAGAGATTAGTTTTTATAATAGTCCAAGCCTTAATCAATTCAACAGCTCAAGTGTTTCAGGTGGAATCATATCTCTGTTCTTTAAAGAAATGTTTGTAAAGGAATAAAATTAATTGTTTCGCCGAGAATCTCTTAAGATTATCAACTAGTATTAGAATATTAGAAAACGGATTAAAAAAAAAAAACAATTAAAAAAGCTAGAATTGATCTATGACCAAATCTCCCGCTAACTTAAGTGAATGCCCGTATTTAATTTCGTATGGCCACCTATCTGCGCAAGTTTGATTTTTGAAGTTTTTTTCGCATATATTTTTAGAACTGTTCGTCGGACAGTGAAAATGATTATAACCGATTTCGTAAAAAACCTAAATTTTTATATGGCAATACCAAGAAGGGGTTATCCGTCTTAGTCCGGTTTTGAAATTATATTTACTATTTTTTGGAAACTCCGTGTACAAAATCTTAGCTCTCTGAGGAGTTGCCCGATTTGTATTTTCGTACTTAATTTTCCTTTTTTTAAAAAGCACGCGTGCAAAATTTCAGATCTCTAAGTGCATGCGTTTACGAGACAGACATGCAAAAATAAAAAAAACTTTTAATATTATGCGTGGGTGTTTAATACTTTTTGCCCTAGCAGCATTATTTCTATGCGTTACAAGTAGAATGACAAACTTACTATACCCTATCATTTCATCTAGGGTATAACAAAGATAGAACTCATCGTATTACCAACAATTATGTAAATTGTTTAGGATAATCCGAATTACGAACGACATCTACGATAAAGATTAAGAGCAGGGGCAACTCAGAGGAAATTGAGTCCCTGTGGACACCATGGCCTAAGTTGCTCTATTTTGTCTTCCCCTAAAGAGGTTAGGTTAAATCTGGCCTCTCCACAGGCTGGATTATTGCCTTGAGCTTGTAAACTTTATTTTTAAGGTAACTAGGTGAATGGAAAAAAATTCCAAGAAAGCAGTACTGTCGTCTTTCTTCTGCAGGGTTTCTTCTTTTAACACTAGTCTTTGTTAAAAGTTGCGGATTATCTATAATGTGCCCTTTGAATATGTTAGGATAAGCACAACTCGGTCGGAATACCTTGTCGTTAGTATTGTACCCCTAACTCATACGGAAGGGCTTAAAACTTCCTAATGTTCAAACACAAAAAACAGACAAAAACATTCTTGGCGTTGCATTTTTGTAGAAAATAAAGCTATATAACGCCACCAAAGCTCAAATCAATTCAGCTCAACTTTATTTCTAATGCAATTTACATTTTGATTTAATTATATTTATAATATTCAGAAAAACCAAAAACAAAGAATTATTTCATATTCACTACTATTCCTGAAGAATTTTAATCCTTTCAATGTGGACTAATTTTTTCTCTCGTCCATTTCATTTTTGTTTTATTGTGGTGATTTGTTTAAGATGATGTCATTAGCTGTATCTCGTAAATGAATCCCTACACAATAAAGTTTATTTGTGACTTTTACGATGTGGTATTTTTACAGCAAGTTTACGCTCATTTCTAAGAAAGTAGACATATATGAGTGTGTATATGGTATATTGTCACTCTTGAGTTTTATTGCCCATAGTTAAGTAAATTCATGGAGGCAATTTCCATTGTTTTCATTGCATGTAAAGACTAAATTATTTGGCATTTTATGGAATTCCCGGACTAGACCTTTCTACTTAAGACCGCAACTACATTATTTATTATTTTTATCATTATTATGTTTATTAAAGTATGTACCTATATAATTTGAAGAATATTTCAACAAATTTTTTTATATATGGCATTCCACCAATAAAATCACGTTAGACTTGAAGTTTTTATGAACGAAATTTGGAGGTAATCAATAATAACAGATTAAGTTCCATTATTTAAGGCAAATAAGACAGCACTACTCGATCCGGTTGGATTTGAAGGAAAGTAAAAATTGCTAAAACAAAAATTAGAGCACGACGAAAACATTGCACTTAATCAAAAATTTTATCAAGTTGCTGACTTTTCTAGTAATAACTTTGGATAATTGGTGGGCGGTCCTCGAAGCTCCGCTGCCATTGTATCGAACAGCAAACAGACTAAAGGGATGTCCTGTTGTAGTCCACACGCCAGTTAGTTATGGCAAGAACCACCCCAACGGTCATTCCAACATCCCCATGATCGCAATCTATGCATAACATTTTGGAATATACCTGAATGACTAAATTGACATGTGGCAGGTTCCGTAAGTCCTCAAAAGCGGCTATTACTGTGGAACGTATGGAACCTGTGATGCCTTTGCAGGTCCGCAAGCATGCGGTTCGCAATCCCTACTTACGTCTTTGAAAGGGGAAGGCAACTGCAGAGTATACCGAATCAGCAAAGTGACCAAGCGTACTTTTCCTGGATGGCAACACCAAGGTAGTCTTCATAGCGTTTACCGTGTTTAAGACTGCCAAACGAATGCAATATCATATGCAGCGAGTTCATATAGTACATCTGCATATACGCTGACAGCCAGACTGCCATTAAGGTGTTGGATGCTATCCTGGTAAGATCGAAATTCTTGCACTTATGAAGGACCGGGCTTGAGGAATAAAATATATGGAACAATGTGACCCTATGATGGGTCTCTGGCCATAAGGACATGCAAGGCAACAAGATGGATGACGAGCTGGCCAAAAAGTGCGATGAAATGGATAGCTCCGCAGCTGTAGGTCATGTGAGGAGGAACTCTAAAAGAGAAGAAGCCTTCAATGGATCAACAAGGAAACCTGCCGTATCACCACGCAATTATGGTCTGCATATGACAGGAATAGCTAAAGTATACTAGTTTGTGGTAGTAGAACTGATACCAGGAATCTAGTAGGGGTCATTACAGATCGTAGGACTATTAAATACAATGCTAGTAGACTGGGGATAGCGGCGAACGATTTTTGTAGGAACTGCAAGGATTCGTATAAAATCGAATCCAATAAATAACTAATTTTCGAGTGCCCGCTTTGATGAATGAAAGAGGCACGGCATTAGGTAGCTATTCCTATTCAAATCCCTTCAGAGATATCCTGAGAAGTAGGATTCATCTAGGGCGATTGCAAAGGTTATCCTAACTTAACCTAGGGTTCACCGTCAAATCGGACTCATTGCACGGAGGCACAGGAGGCAGCCATGCTGAGCCTGGTGATAAGCAAAGCGATGTCCCACACGATTCACATGAGAATCCCATATTTTTCAGCACTACGATGAGTCAGGCAACCAGCATACACCAGAGTACAATAGAGTACACCACTCTGAGCATACGCATATTCCATCAGCATACTCTGAGTGACATTCGACATCCCAGTTTCGCAGTTAAATTTCATCGTCTTAGCGTTTGCCCAATCAAACACACAATAATGCAATCAACACTATGTCCCTATCAAAGGCGCTCTAGATGTCTGAGGATGCCTCAAAAGTATAGGATTTACATTCCAATTTTTTTAGTCAGCTACAATGTAGATTATAATTCTTGAGTTTTCGTGCATATGACGTACAAGATCCAATATCGCCACCTGTTCGCTCTTTTTTCATAGACTTGGGAAAGACAGATCCCAAGCACGGAAGCTACGGCGGCCCATTGTACTAACCTGATAGAAATCTTGTTACCAAAACTGTCCTGTTCTCTTAATGAAGTGCATCAGGTCTAGGTGGGGTAAGTTTCGCAGACGTTATTGACTTCCCTTAAAAAGGCATTGAAAAAGTCAACAATTGTTATAAGCACCAGATCAAGCTATTCACTAGCATAATGACTGCCCACTGACAACTTGGGTGTATGCGTAAGAAAATAGGTAACACCACAGACGACAAATGACGATTCTCCAACGAAGAGGTAGAATCTGCAGAGAACGTACTCTGCGAATGCGCTGAACTTTTACGCCAGAGACTCCAAAGTCTAGGTAAGTCTTGTAACTGCATCCCTCGTCCAGTAAACTGACCCTAATGAGGTAACTACGTAGACTTGATCTAACATGACAGGGGTATAGCACAAAAGATCTATTAAGTTTCTGCTCTCTGGCCCCACGCCCTACTTATAATAATGGGAGAACTGAAAAAAACTCAAGATGGGACCTAAAATCTTCGAAAAAACTTCCAAAGAAACTGGTGAATTAATCTCTTCCTACATAGCTTTAAATTATGAATTTAGTTAACATTATAATTAATGAAATCTAGAGAATTATACGTAAAGGTTTCATAGGATCAAAATCCATATCCTCTTCCATAATTTGGCTTCACTTTCATAGTTACATAAATCATTTCAATTAGAGTAAAAGCCTCAGATATCCTTTACCGGTTGTATCCTGCATACTTGGTGTCTATTTATAATTGCTTACAATTTCTCTAAATTTCACCTTTTCACTTTTATATTGCATTACACATTTCCACATATGGACGTGATACTTGTATATGTGTGGCATGTATGTAAACTGCATTTTCCAACAGACTAACTCCTTTAAAAAGTTTAACATAGGAGAAAATGAATGGACGGACGAACGAACAAAAATTCAAATCCAATTTGTAAATTCTTTTCTAAATGGAATTTCAATTTTATCCCTAAAGGGAAGCGAAACGAGGAGTCCCATCAGATTTATATATGTATGTTGGAAGAAGATGCACTTCGAATGCATCTGCATATCACAACTTTCCCTTTTTGGAAAAGTTAAATGTGCTCTTACCAACCTCCTCGTCGATACGTAAAACCGCATAACACGTACATAGCACGATAGAAGCCACAATATCTGGATTATCCTACAAAATGGAATACTATATATCGCCAAGAATTCCACAAAATATCTGTAAGGTTTTGTTACTATCGTGTTTCGGGAGATGCGGGCTCTTGTTCTGCCCATTTGAATTATTTTATAGTGCGATAACCATATCTGCGGACTTGACCGACAAACGTTATGATTTACCCACATGTTTGCTTCTATTTAGCCTCAATTCGGATCAACTACCCTTTTAACATCGTTTACATTGAAACACTTTTATTGCCATTTATATCTCTTCGATCAAAATATAGCCTCCATTAGCTACTGTATAGGACAAAATATGTAGGGTCGAAACGCGAATCGATTTAAATTTCGGTGAATACGACTGTTTCGAATTTGAACAGATTTTGGCTTTTGTGGGAAGACTTCCATAATAGTTTCATATTATGCCCTAGGTAGTGATTCGGAAATTTCCTCATTTAATTTGAGTTTGTAAACTTGTTGCTTCGTAAATGTGGTTTGCATACAACTAATGAGTAACTCACTTTAGCTATTCTTAAGTGGTTCATCAACTGTCGCCTACTATATTTGATTTATGCATACTGTGTTTCGCTTGAACGATATTATTCTAATTATCTAGATTTCACTTCGATTTTACTTGTATGTCGGATCGGGTTCATACTTGAGAGAATCTACAGCCAAGAGTAGATGGGTAACATAAATGTATCAAAAGAAGTGCTTACTATTGGCACGGTAATATGTAAATGGGAATTTCCGTACTGATAATAATTCCACAGGTGAGTAGATGATTAGTCTAAATTAAGGTAGACAATAAAAATAACCCTAGTCTAGAATAGGAGGACTTTGTCTGCAAACAGATCCACTATAAGTCACGGTGGCGAGTTGGTCTTACATTTTAGTGTTCGAATAATTAACATTTTACATATTTTTTAGTTTCTTGTCCTCTAATTTACTAAATTCTATTATCCAGGTAATTTTTGAATAAGGCCTTGATTAACAGAAAATTGGAATAAGCTAATACCTTTCAGCGCACGCCCTGGAGAAACGCCTATATTCAATTCAAATGTTTGAGTTTTTTGAAGAACGTTTTACTACTCTCGCTTCCAGAGACCCGTGTATAAACTTGGGAGGCGCAAAATATTTCTAAATAGTTTTAGTCCCTAAAGAATTTTTGGTTTCCGGTCTCCTATCATGTATTATAAAATAAACAGGTCTACAGGATAGGTCTCCGGTTTCCGAAGTTTGTTCATTTGTCGTCCCCGGAGACTATTTATGTGTTGTGGTCAGTTAAGTGTAGGTCTATCCGGAAAGGAAAGGAATAAAGTGGAGTGAGTTTGACAAATTGTTACAAAGAAATTAATAAAAAACTTCATAACGAGTTCTGGATGCTGGTTGTTTTTGAAAAAAAAAAAAAAAAAACAATGAAATTTGTTGCGTTTACATATCCCGTAAAATTGTAATATTTGTAAACCAAGGATTTATTTTTTAACCTTTTTCAGAATTAATGGGTGTCGCTGATTGCTTGACGGGGAGGATTCCTGTATCCTTCCACCAAGTCGTAGAAATACGTTATTATCTATTTATGGATTCAGTGAAATTAAGCTACTTTTTCTGCCGATCAGATGTCCTGCTGCTATTTACCGAATATCAGTTGCAAGGCTCTCACGTTAGGAGATCTTGGCCCATGTAGCTGTAGCGCTATTAATTTCTTCAACTGAGAGTAACCCTAAATTACGATTTGTTTTCAGTGTTTTGAAATTCAAAACGAAGTGTCTATACCATACCTTGATTCTTATGAGCTGGGTTAAGAATGAATACCGGTCTATAAAGATATCTTATGTATCAACAATATCTGCTGTTAAAGCATGTGCTCGTTAATTATGTCATTTATATTATCATCAAATTCAGTTCTAATTACAAAAGTATTATCAAACAGAACAGATGGACCGTTCCACCATAACTAATTATCAATTCTGGCCGCATCATACCTCGTGATCCACTATCACTAGGATTATCTGTAGAGTTGATGTGTTGCCAAGATTTGGTTGACAATACCTCCAGCATCTCCGTTGTTCGATTTCCTATGAACATTTTCTTATCTGATAACCAAGCCAGATCAGCTGTGGAATCTGTCCAATCAATATCTCATCTCAAATGGATTTCAGCGGCATAGGCTTTCTCTGAAGCATCAAGAAAACTGTGCAAGTCTGTTGTCATACTTTATCTTGATCAGCTAACGTAGGTGGAAGAGTTTCGTCCCAGTCGATATCTTGAGCCCATAGCTTCTTCGTATAGAAAAGTTGGGAGAAATTCTTTAGAGTACAGAAAATTAGTACTATTGAACTTTTCCACTTTTGACAGTATCAGTTATAATAAATCATTGCAGAGCTTAAGTTTAGATCTTAAATTCACCACATTAAATTTATTTATATCTTCTTATCTAGATGTAACAAATGAAAATTAATAACTGCCTTTCTAATGTAATAAACTTGGCATGTGGACTCCCGCAATGTTCTTATCTAGTACTGCTCTTATTTAGCCTTTACATTAATGGCTTACCGGATTTTCGATGATTTGATGAAATTCTTAGAGTTTGTATGGAACATTAAAATAACTCACCATCACCCCCCCCCCCCCCCCCCACCACCCTTTTTAACGGTGGATTGAAAATTTCGTGATTTTACGTTTAGACGCCATTTAAAAAAAATCGTATCTGAAGAATGAAGCAACCGATTTTTATGATCTAAACATCAAATGAAACCAAGTACTTTATATTTTTCATAAAAAATACAGCTACACAGAATAAAATTTTTTTTTTTTAAATAATATTTTTTCAAGTAGTGTAATTAAGTATTCGGGGATTTTTCATTCGCGTTTCTCAATTCAGATATTATATATCCAACGCATCTCTACAGTTTTTTCCAAAAGTATTACATCATAACCCCGTAACTCAAAATTTCGAAACGGTAAGATCCCCACAAAATATAATTACACAATAAGGCTTAATACCAGGATCACGCTGAGCATTGAGAGGAAAAGGACTCCGTTTGGATTTTGCAGCTGGTATGTACTAACATCAAATGATATTATATATAAAAACGACTTATCTTCAGTGATTATAATGTGGCCATCTTTCCCAGATTTTACAGGAAAAATAATCATCAAATATAGGATAGAATACGTTGTACGCAGATATTCTAAGACTTTGATTTTAGTGAGAAAGCCCTTATCCGAGTATAAATATGACGACTTTTGATTTTAAAATTGGAAAGTCAGTAATAAATAGTGAAAGTCCTGTAATCCTGACATAATAGAATATAATAATTGCGGCCGAAATTTTTGTTTTTAATATTTACAGCAAACTAGGATATTGGATTTCGCGATTTTGCGGTGCGGAGTTTCGAGTACAGAGATTAGTTATTCTAAGACTTCAAGGTTCAGGACTTAACGTTTCGGGATAATAGGTTCAGGTGTTCAAAATCGTAGGACGATGAGTTCCAAGTATCTAATTTTCGTAATTTTAGCATTCCAATTTCAACCCTTTTCCGAAAAATTGAAGTGATTTATCCTGGATATTTTCTGCGAGATTATGATATTCAATATTTTGAAAACTATGATTTCTTACCCAACCCAAATTTTACATCTGTATGATAACTATGAAAAGGAAATGTATTCCCAATCACAGATGTCCGTGTTTCACTAAAGGAGAATGGCACCAAATATTACATCGTAAAGCCGCATAGTAGTGATTTGCAATTATATAGAGCACTTTTGTCCTCTCAAATGTTTTGGAAAAATTTATCGCCAGTGTTTTATAGGCGAATAGAAAAGCCTAGAACTTATATTTATCATGCTTGAAGATTCAAATGATCTGAATAGATCGTCTATATGTCATTATTGACAACGTGCGTGAATGTAATGTTTATAAAGGCTTCCCTTTTATTCCACCTAGAGATATTGATGTCTTTTTTCTGCTATAATATCAATACATTCGAATTACAGTTTGAATTCAAAATTTTTAATGGAATCCCGAAAAGTTCTATTCTTGGTCCATTACTTTTTTTATTTTTTTTATTTAGTTCTCTTGTTCTATTCAATGTAATTTTAATTTTTATGCAGATGATATTCAACTAAGAAACATATTTCTGTAGGTCTAGAATTTGTTGAAAACCCTATTGATTTAAAATAACCTAATGAGCGTCTCTTAATGGACTCTTGACTGCAGCCATCAACATAATTTTTGCAAAGAGTGCGGTAATCTTTTCAACTCCATTTAAACTGTCCTTATCAGTTTCACATGAGTTGTGTTAATACAAACGCGCACATTTTCATGATTATCAAATTTCCTTAAAAATCGGCTAAAACCTAGGAGTTCTAGTAATTAACTTTAAAGTCATTTTATAATTGGAAGCTAATCTGTTAATCTGCTTCAGCGTTCTCAGTACAATCCCCAGAACATTTAAGTAAAAAACAAATTTAATTTAAAAGAACAAAGGCTGAAAACTTCAAGTTTTTCTTTTAGGCATATTCATTGAAGCGCAGTAGTTTCCTGAATCCAAACACTATAAACGCACTCGACAAGAACTAACAAGGAACACATAGAACTACAATAAGACCACTTCCAATTATATGGTGTTACTTTCAAGGACTTTAACGTATATGTATTAACCTACCAAAAATGCATACATACTTAACTACTTATATCCCAGCACAGAAAGGAAATCGTGTGAAAATTTTTAAGAGGATGCCATAGGTTGTTGTGTATCTCAGAGATATAGCAGCATGGAACATAATAAAAATAAAGGATTTCGAAAACTTTAGAGATAAGTGGGAATTGTTTCTGACTGCAGAAGTATAGCCCTTCAAGATAACTATGCACTAGCCTATCTACTAGTACAGTTTGGATGGGAATAGAAGGATTCGACATTAGTACCCAGGGGTATGAACAATATGATGCGATGGAGCAGTAGTTATTAATCGACACAAATTCGTGGCCTGCACTTGTTCATATCCACCCCCGCCCTGCTACATTTACTTAATGCTTATTCTTCTGCTAGATTAGAGGGTGCATTATCATGTCGTTTTACTTATAAATGTACCTACGTTTCTTTCTTCTCCTATTTTATATAAAGTTATGCCTTCTTAACAAAATCTGCAATCGTCCTATCTAATACCGATGAAGATATGTAGAAGAGAGCTCATATTCTTCTTGCAGCTTTTACATCTTCTTAAATGAAACACATTCCTTCAAGGAAGAACTTGCGCATGTATGTAGTTGTGTAAGTAGTGTAGTTTATATTCTTTTCTGCAGGGAACTCAAATAAGGTAGCAACATTTTCGCTCCAAATTCCTTCCTACATATGCCTTGTTTGCTTGCTATCGTAAGCTGCATATACATCGCCGTAAATTTCCACTTTTCACCGAAATAAGCTTTTGACAACCAACGCGAATAAATCGGGAAGCAAACATTCAAGAACGTCAGATTTTCCGCGCAATTAGAAATAAACATGCGGCGCGGAAACATTTTCAACGTGAAAATATATATGCATGGTTTGCTCCTATATTGTTAATCTTTAAGTTTTAAAAACGATAACTATTTTCGTGAACTCTTTATATTGGATTTATATATGTATATATAGAAGTACCTACATAGGTTATGTATGTACAGTGATGCACTATATATTTAGATTTTTCGCAAAATTTACGTACGTTAAATGTTCTGAAAAGTTCGTGGAGTCAACCAGGCACTAATAAGCGGAAAGGAAAATATTCATGTGAACAACTAGCTAAATAGCTGGTTCACCTACGGGGAAGTCTTTAAGATCATTCCAGAAAATTTTTGTATTGTATAATAAGAAATAATAATGAACTTGTTCGATTTTTATAATGAAAAGTAAAATGAGGAAAATTGAAAACATTGTAAATTTGATTAAAGATTTTTTATAAAACCTCTTGTAAACTGCATTTTTCATTCGCCCGTCTTGTTGCAGACTTATTAGGCTGTAGTGAAAGCTAAAGAACAAACGTTCATCACTCTCCATCGCAGTATTGGTGTTGCAACTTTCAGACAGAGATTTTAAGGTGGAATCCCTGGTGGATTTAAAGTGTGCACGAATTTCACATCAAATGGTAGTGTGGACTACCTCCAATATATTTAATACCGAGTCTACTGATATCTCATCGACTCAGTAGGAAGTAGGTCCAATAATGAGTTATAAATGTTTCCTGCTGTTTCGTCCATAAGCGTGAGAAGATAGTTCTCTTCTGAAGGTATTTACTTTAAATCTTGTGTAAATAGCTCAAAGCAGGATTTATGACACTTTAAATATTTAAATCTCTAACAACTTCAGTGATATTCTTCAAAATACGGTCTTAGTCATCTTCCTTCTTTAGCGTATTATCAACAATTTCTAGAAGTCGCGGTTCGAAGACTCTCCTGTCTTCAAACTGCTTTTGAGATGGACATTCATGTTGACTCAAGAGGATAGGACTTGGACTTTATACCATAGGGTGACTTGAAGCAGATTTTAAGCTCATCAGTATGTGTGCCTCGAAGTAATGCCTGTCGGCCTGTAGCTATTTAGTACAGTCATTTCACTCATTATATGTTTACGAAGAATGTCCTGGAGATTCTTGTACAACCTTTCTATAACTCCCTTTATATGAGCCCTATTACACCCATCCCAAGCGATCGACTTGCAAACCGTTAACCAGGGCAGTATTGCTCTGTTTTGAAATATTTACCAGAGGAGTTTCAGTTGATAGACAATTTGAACTTTGACTGTGCTATCTTCACATCATCTATTAAAGTCGTACCTATAGGTTTTTGGCATGTGTGATGCGGAGAGATATGTGGGTCTGATACTTAGCAATGGTATAGGCGGCTTCTGCGTCTCACAGTATCTGAATTTTGGAAAACCCTTTCTTAGTCAGCATTGAACATAAGGACTGGTCCAGAAAAAATTGACCCATTAAGTTATTTTTATACCTGCAAAATTACAATAATCCAGGTCTGGATTTTTTTGTTAAAATATTCCATAAATACTGAACTCTGAGTTTATATGAATCATTCGTGTATTGGAAGTGAAATAGTTAAAATGTCTCGAAGCGAAAAATAAGTGCGTGAAATGATTTTGTCCAAATATTTTGAAAATCCCACAATTTCATTGTTAAAAATTTCAAAAGACCTGAATACAAGTTATTCCACGGTAAAAAGGACAATAGCCAATTATAGGCGAGGCTTTTCAATAGAAAGGATACGTGGGTCACGTAGAAAACCAGGGCCATCCCGTCCAGACGTCATAAAACATATGAAGGGTACTTATTCTCGGAAACCGGGAACTTCGGAAAGAGATATGGCGACATTGGCAGGAACATCAAAGTCTACAGTGCACAGATATAAAAAAAATTTTGGATTAAGGAGCTATAAGGTTCAAAAAGTGCCGCTGAGGAAGGAAGAAGAAGAGAAAATAGCAAGAAGAAGAGCAAGAAAAATTTATGAGAACTACCTGATGAAATACGATTGTGTCGTTATGGGTGATGAAACCTATTGCAAAGCTGACTTTTCGCAGATAGCAGGTGACGAATATTTTACTGCAAAAAGTCGGAACGGAGTATCCAGAAAATTTTCAACAAAAGGAATGACAAAATTTCCCAAGAAGTACATGATTTGGCAGGCGATCTGTTCTTGCGGTTTACGAAGCAGTGAATTTATCATCAAAGGAACAATAAACTCAGATGTGTACATCAAAGAGTGCCTTCAAAAAAGACTTCTACCTTTTATACAACAGCATCAAGGGTCTGTTATTTTCTGGCCAGATTTGGCCACCAGTCATTACGCAAAAGCAACGATGGAATAGTACAGAACTAATGAGGTCAATATCGTGCCAAGGGAAACCAATCCAGCAAACTGCCCCCAACTTCGTCCAGTAGAGAGGTACTGGGCACTAATGAAAAAGAAGCTTAGAACAACAAAGAAATTTGCCAAAACTGATGTTGATTTCAGAAATAAATGGAAAAGAGCATATAGAAATGTTACTAATATAACTGTTCTAAATCTAATGCGCGGCTTGAAGAACAAAGTTAAAACATTCTTCTAAAACAAATAATGTATTAGAAATAACTTTTGTATTTTAAAGTTTAAGTTGTAAGAAACAAAATATAGAAATTTTATAAAAAAAAAAATGCCATTAGAGTTTTTACTACAAACAAAAATAAATGGGTCAATTTTTTCTGGACCACTCCTTATAAGACAGTTAAATATAAACTGATAAATGGCATAAGGTCTTAGACCAATTTCATGCCTTGTAGGAGTCGGAATTTTTAAAAACCTTTCTTGCATCTCTACAGTATAAGGAAATTTCAGCTTCCTAGGCCTTGCTGTTTTTGAGATACAGTGACCAGTCAGTAAGTGGTATTTGGGTTTCGTAAAAATATTCTTAATACTGTCATATTGAATGCTTTGTAGACAGATGTCAGTGATAAGTGATTAATAAATCATCTAGATCTATATCTAATAGAACAATGGGTAAGATATACTATAACAACTTCCTATATGAGTTGTTGAAAATATACCTTCTTTGTAATCAACAGTTGTTTTCAAATATATTCCTCAACGATAATGAAAAACAATGCCATAACATTCTATAGAATTTTACAAGAAAAACCAACTTGGCTTTTATAGAATAATAAAGGTCGTAATAAAAGTTTTTACAGCCTTTCTAAAGGGTAGCAGTTCTCCTTCAGATTATGTGCCTCAGCTTACCCTATATCATAGAAAACAATTAGGCAATAATTCCACACCACAATAATTTGGATTATTAACTTTGTTTAGAACGACCCGTTGTAGATATGTAAATTTTTGTTTTACACTGGTGCTCAAAAGAATTACTGTGTAGCCGAATTCGAAGGGGTTTATTAGCTTCTGCAATAGTTTACTATAGCAAGCGATATCAAAAGTCTTGGGTAAATCGAAAATTGATATAATGACAATGTCTCTGTTACCAAATGCACATCGATCGAAGAAAGGACGTGGTAGGTGTGGGAGTCTATGGGTCCATATATAAGATATAACTTACACATGTACCTGGGATCCTACAAAACTATATTGCATACCATAGAAATGAGAACCAGAATCAAAACACAAACATATATATATATATTCCGACAGCGAAGCCGCGATAAATGTTTAAAATTTAAATGCCTTCATTTCAAATTTAGTTTGAGCTATATCGATGTCCTAGATTTACTACCAAAGGATAAAAAAGTAAACCATAGATGGGTATCAGGAGATACGAGTGGAATGAAGATATAGACTGTTGACGTCTTAGCTAGCAAAGCAACGAAATCGCCATTTATCACACACGAGCCACTCTGCGGTCTTACAAAATGTTCAAAACTGAAAAGGCTCACGAAGTATGTATATCCCACACACAAAGCTTGTCATACAAAACCTTTTAAAAAATCATAAACTGCGGTTAGCGCGAGACCGGACTATTCGCTATTGACTAAGCACATACTTACATGCTACATGGTAGGTGATGCACACAGTTCCTTAGCGAGTGTTAATTCGGAACATATATAGGTATGACAGGGCCTGTTCTACTTTCCATATTAACTCCATCCATGTACCATATAAAAGATTCATTTTCATAGGGTAAGTTACGATAATACCACTGTTGATGGTCCCTTAAGATCACCTTTTGAATGATGTTTCAAAATTATGGCGTTTCGGCATAACATCTGGGATGACTTTGAGGTGAGTGCTCAGAAGATAATTGCACTGAAGGTGACTTCCTCCTTTACATCCAGATTCAAAGGAAGCAGATCCAGTATAGGCTCTAATGCTAAAGGTGGTCGGATTCGTATGGCACCGGTGACTTCTCGACATGCATTATAACACAGGGTCATTTTTGTTTAAAGAAGGTAATAACTAAAAGGCTGCGGCATGTCCATCTTACCTCTGTGGCGTTCTCCAGGACTCTTTTTAAGAGAGATAGTGCCAAGTTAGTCTGCTATCTATGGTGACACAAAAAAATTTTACCTCCTTTGAAAATTCCACTTTTACTACCGCTTTTTGCGCGGATGGAGCGATTACAATTTTGCCAGGGTTGGCACGAAATTCCATTGTCTGGCACCAGTTGTAGACTTTGATAAGGGTGTTCTGCATTAAATCAAAGGTTATCCGATCATGTTTGCACCTAAGTCTTATAACCAGATAGTTTGCATATTCCTGATTATCATAGGAGCAGTTGATCAGCTCTTGTATGAAATCATTGATAACAAGAGCTCATAGCTGAGCAGAGCTCCACCTTGGGTACATATCCTGGCAGCCAATCCTGTTACCGATGCATAGAAAAAAAACCAATACCGACTATTAAATACGTTCCAACATAATAAAAAATTTTACAATTTGTTGTAATTGTTGATTTGTTGATTTTAATGTGTACTTAATTCTGGCCATATTTTTCCAATATTGCTCAATAAAATTGACAAAACGCAAAACTCTCGTGCTGTTATCATTTTTCTAATCTTTATCTTTTTTCTTATGAAATTTTTTATTACATCTTATATCGCCAGTAGAGGGGTACCTCGGCATATGTGTCTCAAAAGTTTTCTTCACTTTATACATAATAGGCTCAGGATGCCGATCGACTGTATATTGTAGATGTATAAAAAAAAAATTCTTTTGTTTTATTATATGAGTGTCTCATTAAAATATACTTTCAACTATATATAGTAATACCTGGTTTTTATGTGCTAAATATCTTATTTAGATATATTAAAACTCATAATCCAAGTTAATTGAATGAAAACAATAATCAATAAACTAGTCGTACTATAACAGGATACTGTGTGTAACCATCTACTTATGACATAGTATCCGACATCCTATCTACAAAATTTTCCAAAGTCGACCAAGTAAAGGTGTTTATCCACCCACCATGAATTGATTTGAGAGCTTAAGTAAGTTTCCTTAATAAGGTCTGCAGTATACCTATGAAAATATCTCAGACTCTTTCTAACTCTATTGAGTATCGAGTTCGATGAGTGTAGAGAGTTCTATAATGTTAGACGTATACTTAACCAATTATACCGAACGTGATCATCATATCACAGATTAGAAAATAATAAAATCTATTGATTCTGAATACCACATAATTTCAACTAATTGAGTTTTGAGCATACGTGTTTCATTCGGAAATTGTACGTTATATCAGGTGCGCACCTACAATTTAAAATTTTAATATTTCTGTCATTATCCGTAGAGTGTTAATATTTTCTCTACAAATTTGTATGGAAAAGTAGATTCAATTAACCCAGTCATATTTAGAGCGCAAAAATTGAGCTTATATCGTACATAAAGCTTATGCTCTTCAGAAAATCATTTTTGAACATTTATGCTGTGGTTTTGGTTATTTGTTGAACTGAAACTTTTCAGGCAATTTTTACCCCAGATGTGTCGAATTAAAAAAAAATCAATAATTCATATTTCATTTGCTTGAATTAAGAGTAATTCGCATATGAATTTTCAATATATTTGATCGGATTATATATTTTTGAAATGCATCTGTGTCATCAAAATTATGTATCCGGAAATTATGCTGTGAGGATGAACGAAGTGATTATAGTAAAATATATTATATATTAATATAATGAAAGCAAGCACCGGTGTTGAATAAAATGAAGCGTTGCGACTTCGTTAACAACAACAATCAGAAAACTTTATGCAGCGCTTCGGAGTCTTTGGTCCTCAGCGGGTATTTTATGTACTGAAAATCGGCTATGATTAATTTAACCTTATTTTCCCCACTTTACTTACGGTAGTATTATATTACAAAAGCTGGATAGTTTTTTTGACCCGTAAAATGGACTGCATCCATTTTGTTTTTGGACCTCGAAAGTTTAACTATGTTTCGACTATTGGATATCGACGCATAGTGTGATATTTTCATAGTTTAGTGTAATTTAATTGAATTTTTCAATGACCCAAATTCTTAGAAATATTATAAATTTTATTTGCAGAATACGCATTTTTAATTGACGTTGTGTATTTTTCCATCAAAATTACCGGAATAATAACAGAAATAAAACAAAACTTTGGCTACCTGCACTGGGTATAAAATGTATCAGCAAATGCGGTTTTGTTTATTTGAGTTCTGTAGTAAGTTAATTATAGTTTTGCTCTTAAATGATCTTATGGACTAAATCGGGAAAACATCGAAGATATTTCCTAAGTTCCAATTTATCGTAGCTATAAGGGAATCTGAATCTTCCTGATGTTGTAGTTAAAGCTATTTCCAGTACTTCACAAAGTGATTAGAGGTAATTTGTCAGGTAGGCTCTAGTATTCTTATAGAATCCAAACAATTGTTATGGACAAAAGAATTATTAACTCTTGTGTACAGTATCCTTAAATAAATATGTTATCAGTTAAATGGAAGAAAACCCCTTTTTCTAATATAATATTTTCTTATTACTAAACCGGATCTGGTGAATACTGTGGAAACATTATGAATTTCGAAATTTTTTAAACTAAAATTTGAATTTTTATACAAATCTTTTATGAAAGCGGAAAATGGGTACCTAATTGAAATCAGCAATGAAATATTTTATGCTTTAAGATCAATTTTGCTTTAAATTCTTTATTTTTCTTATTATTTTTTGTTTGTAGGTGCAATTGACCAAAATACATATCTCAAAAGTAGAATATACCTAAAACAGAACAAAAACGACCTCTGGCAAGAATTTTATTAACAAAAGCAGCGTTTGAAAAATAAATCTAAATCGTAATTATTATTTTTCTAACAATCAAAAATTACTTTTTCATAGAGAATATGTCGAATAATATAAGTTAATATAATATATGTATATAAGTTAATAGGAAAGTAGTATCTTTTAGGCGGATTGTTTCTCGTCCACAGTAGACTGAAAGTTATTGAAAATAATTTCAATTAATATCTAAAATGCATTGGACATGCAAAAAAAATCGAACTTTTCGACCCAGCAGTCAGAGAGGTCTCATCAATATGGTTATCTCTGATCGCCTACCATAGAAGTTCGATGATAGGCTCACCCAATTGCGCATAGAAATAATTTTTATTAAAAGTAAGTTTTCTGCATGTTCAACGCAATTTAGAAATTCATTGATTTTATTTCAATGAATTTCAGTCTACTGTAGACGAAAAATAATCCAGCTATAAGTTTTTTCTCTTCTTTATCCAAGTGCCATATGCAATTGTAAGAGAAATTTGGCCGCCATATAATTCGCATTTGTCTTGAAAATATTTAGATGGAAGAAAACCAATTGCGAATTCGCTGTCGTGTGAACAGTTTTCTTCAAATATTTAATTGTATTTAATGAAATACAAAACTGCATACTGTTTATATTGTTGACTTTCTTCCCCTCTTCCCCGTCTTGACATCCGTTTATTCAACTACTCCCGTAACTGTAACACAATAATATACGAATTCCATGGAATCCTGTTGATGAAAAAAAGTAGTTATCCGTAAACTTAATCAGCAATAGAAAATGTTGCTTTTAAATACTCAGCAGATGCTTGTAAAATAGTGAAGTAAATTCCTTAAACAATTGTAAGAAATTGTTCCTGGGTAAGTCGTGAAGGATTATTTTCTGTTAAGCTGTGATGAATTCATGCAAAAATTACTTCAAATGATAATAAAGTAGCAGCATTAAGTGAAGGTATTCGTAAAGATTAAGTGGACTTATTCTTATTGGAGGTTATATAGATTCTAATTCAAAATTGGGAGATAAACATTTGTGAATATAAGCCAAAAAAATTAAATAAAACAAATTTCTGATATAATGAATAGAATTATACCTAATCGTATTACTACTGTTACAGAGCATGTACGAAGTCCTTGATAACTTCTTTTACGGTACTTTATTTTTAAATCATTATAATGTCGTAATTCACTAAGCTAAAATTAAAGCAATCGAAGAAATCGATAGTTTTTTGTTTATATGGATGTTTTTTTATATGATTGTTTGAAAAGTTTCATATTTTGAGAATTGACATTGTTTGTTAAATAGGTTTTGCTTCCAATTGTTATGTTTTTTTTTTTAATCAAACTGGACCATTTTAAAATTACGCTGACCACACTTCAATTAATGAACTTGCATTAAACTCAAGTGGTTCATTTTCATTTCAAAGTGGTCCACATTTTCAACTCAACTCAACTCAACTCAACTCAACTCAACTCAACTCAACTCAACTCAACTCGTTTCACTATGGAGTTATAACAATTAAGATCGTTGGTACATTTTTACTGTATATTTTACGGTATATAGATGTGTTGGCATGAAAGTTTCTGTTGGTTTTACTAATATCAGGATTCTTATCAATCCTGAACATGGTTTTCTAGAACGTTCTTACTTTAATCCACTTAGTAATAAGAATATTAGGAATACTATACCTACTAACTTTGAGCTGTTGAATGCTTTCGAATAATTCAAGATACTTAACTCCGAATATCGAAATCATGAGTAAAATAAATTTATTAATGGGCCGCAAGCATCATTCATAGTTTTGTAATTATAATCTGTCTTATCTGATCAAGATTAAATTATAATTTTTTACAATTTTAACGTACTTTCGAAACAGCAACCCAACACATACTGCTACTATAACTACAATGTCTCAAAATACTAGTATTGTTTTCAAATTGAAACTCGGTACAATTTATGCCTAGTGTTGATGACCAAGCAGAATTCCTAAATAATGTTTTGATCCACATACATGAGAAATACGTTCCTCTCATTCGCAAAAGATCAGAAAAGACGGGCGTTGTTTCTGCTGTTAATTGCGGACAGACTTTGGATCGTGACGTGCTAAATGTCAGATTTTCGACTCATAGGTCTAACTTGAATATGGCAGTTATTTTCCTAATGCATTATAGTTTACATACACCTAACCTCCCTTCCATTTCATTATAGTATGTAGGGATAAAGTTTATGTGTGTCTGTGTAGTATTTAGTCTAATTCTTTAGGTATGGACGGGATCTCTCCAAGGTACTCCGAAATTGTATCAACCTATTTGAATTTGGCACTTGCATTAGATTAGATTGAGACGAGTTTGGGATCCGGGCGGGTATTTGGAACGTAGGCCACAGTAAGGCACATTGTGCAGCCTCCAGACGTATGAGTAATTGCTCATAAGTCCCAACTGGACGCTCTACCAAAATACACAATCGGCCCCCAACCCTCCTTACCGGCTTCATGTAGTTCTCTCAATGGTTTGTACCAGGGAATCTGTAACGTATTCCTGTGAAGTCTGGACAGTGACACATAAAATGAGTTACCGTTTCGGATTCCTCTCTGCATCCTCAGCATACCAGATCGTCTACAGGCCCCATATAATGTAGGTGACCCCTGACAAGTGAGAATTGTAACTAGAGTTCTCAGGGTTGGCTGGTTTAGTCTCAATAGCTTTTTGTTACGTTTGGATTTAGCGTGCCGCACAGCTCCTTTATTGTCCTACCTAAAGGTTCATCTAATCAAAGGCGACTGAGTTGGCAGTCGGCCCTGGTCGAGAGAATAGAGGCTAGATGTTTTGTTATGATCCCAATTGTAGGGCAGGATGCCTCCAAGGCCACCGCAAGACGAGTAAGGTTATCCACCTTTCCTTTCCCGCAAATATCGCTATGACGTGACATAAAAAAAATAGTACCATATTGTTCTAAGAGAGAGAGCTCAGGGTGGTTTTATACTCCAGTATAAGTTTGGAGGTTGTCAAGGGATTTGAGTAAGCCTTGACAACTAGGTATTTGACCGCCGGAGCAGATAATAATATCCTTATTCTCAGTGTTTCAGTTAGCGATATACCTTCCGGGTTCAAGGTTTTACTTGACTTCCGCTAGGAAGACGGCTCTTCCGAAGCTTTCTTCCGATTTGGAGCCGCCTGTGTTTATGCTAGGTTGAACCATGTGATTCTCATTCTACTTTGTCTGGAATTTTCGGTTTAAAACTGTTCATGAGCGTAGTATCGAGGAGGTAGTCGCTGTCCGTGTCTATACTAGGTACGATAGACTACACAAATTCATAGATGGATTATTGTGGACCTCATGCACCAGAGGGAATCCATCTCTGATTGAGATGAAGCACAGCGATTGACGCTCCCCGTTGAGGTGTATAGCACGTAGTGTATGTTGAAAATGAACCGCAAGAGCCACAGAGCTGATTGACTTGAGAGCGCTACTAACACTAAGGAGGCACAATCCGTGAATCTTTTTCAATATCGTACAATGATTGGCGAACTCCATTGCCTTCGACTACACCAAAGAACTCTAGGTTAGCATGGGTCGAATGGCACTAATGTACATCCATGGAAGCGAACTCGGTTTAGGTGCCGACTATTCCCTATGGATGTGATTCCATAGCCCAGTCGGATCGTTTTTATTACCAGTCCGCAGGTCCCGGACCCGTAATTACCGGTGACCTAGATTATCAGGTCATCTGCGTAGCATACTGCTTTGTACCCCATCCGGTTGAGTCTTAGCAAGAGATCATCCGAAATGAGTACCCATCGACTCTGCGGTTTTTTCCAGTTGGGTTTTGTCACTTGCTCACATCTTTAATAAATGTTTCACCATCTCAACATTCTCGTAATCTGGAGGTTCTCTAAAGTAGGACCTGTGTCCAAAAAGTCTGCACATAATTGCTTCAATCTCCTCCCCATTTGCATTTCATCGTTCCTTTCTAAGGGTTTCGATTCATTTTCTTGCATATTTCTCATTATCTACGCATTAATGGTTTCTTTCCTTACTTCCAATCTGGTTTTCGTCCCAAGATTAATCGCTCCACTGCCATATTGAAGGTTGTCAATGTTATTAGGGAAATATTAGATTTGCATAATTTTATGCTACTGGTACTCGTTGATTTTCTAAATCATGAAATATTGTAGATCATGCGATTCTGCGTAGAAAACTGTTTACTATATTTAATATTTCCAAAAAATCAACGAAATTTATTTTTAGTTATCTAACAGTATTTTATAATGATAATTACTCTACCTTCCTCAGAATTAATTCTGGTATTCCGAAAGGCGCAGTTCTTGTTCCGTTGATTTTTTGTGTGATTTTATAAATAGTTCGTTCGACTCTCTTGCACACAGATAAATGCATCTCTACTCTGATGATATTCAACTTTTCCTATCTTTATCGAAGATGTAATTAGCTGCATCAATGAAGACCTTAACTCAATATATATGGACGGTTGACAACGGCTTAGTGCTGAATTCTGGAAAATCATGTTCTAAGCTGTGCATCAAAATGAGCTTTATACCGTTATCTTTAATGATACTGGCATGTGTCTTGTCCAGTCTCTGCTTATGCCTCTGGTAATGTACGGTTGCGAAATACTATATTTGGCAATCTTTATTATCTTAATTTTAATAAATTTGCTAACCGCATTAAACTCTATTATTAAATATATCTATATATCATCCTAGAAATTATAGTCATGTTTTAGCTTATGCTACTACTTTTTTCGTCTGTGATCTTTTAACATTCTTGAATTTTCGCCCGGAAATCTTTAGATAAAATTATCAAATACGCAGCCGTCTACTGGGACAGTCAATTACATTCTGCCTAGATCTGAATACTTGATTACTAAACGCCTGTTTTTCAGTTATAACATCAAACAACACCTTACCTCCCAGTATTAAGATTTTGATTGTGTCGGGTTCTTTTAGTAGCGCCAAAGTCTTCAAGCAGTAGTATCATAAATATCTAGGGCCAAATATATTGAGGTTGCATTAAGTTGCATTAGTTATGTGATTAATTTTGTTATTTTTTATTTTTGTTTTTCTTCTTTAGTTTTTAGCAATAAGTTTATGTGGTTATTTCTGGTATCTAATTCTTTTCATGTTCCTTTTCTCCTTTTTTTACATACATATGTATACTTGTACAATTCAAAATATTGTATCTTATTTGTACAATGTAATATTGGAATGAATAAAGTGAAATTGAAGTAGAAAATTTAAAAGCCAAAGGCTTGAGATAGGATAATTAGATTAAAGCGACAGCTTAAACTAACAGAAAAATTTTACTTTCTGAACTCGACTAAAATACTCCATTTAGCTCTTAACAAATTTTCTACTGATAAAATTTTAAACAACTGAATTGAGACAAAGTGAAATCCTTGTAAGCATCTTAGTTGTAGGAGTAGATTCAGAATGAACATAAACAATACTTTATATCCTAACTAAGTGCTCTACTTTAAATGTTATCCCCTGAAACGTCAGAAAAACTAAAACCAACACTTGTAGGATACTAGTTACAATTTTTAATTAAGCGTGCATTAGGGCTCTACAGAATCCAAGTACATGCCAGGGAAGCGCAATGGAAATTAAAAAGGGAACGATAAAGGGCTGCTTCTGTGAGAAACAGGGAAATTTCGCGTAGAACATTAGAGATGGTCTATGTATTTAGAGTGCCCTTAATCTTTTTCCCTTCCTTAACTATCCCCATCCGTTCCATCCACATTTACCAGTGCCAACATTCGTCAGGAAGAAAGATACATTTGCATATGTATGCAAATGCTTTTAAAAAATGAAGTGCTAGATTTATAGTAAGTGGGGAGCTCCGACTAACTTTCAACAGTACTAATTAGTACTATTACGAGCGGCACTTTTCTAATGCTACTATTTATGTTACCTCCCTATGGTTGTGAGTGTCAAAGAGATTTCAGACTATAAACATTTATTCCTAATAGGAGTCAAAAAAAAAAACGTAGTGAGCTTAAATTTAGTCTGTAGAGTTTCAGAAGTAGACTATCTCCACTGTGTTTTTTACCCGAACTTAGTTTAAACTCATCGAAGATGTAACGAGTGCTGTGGACTTATGTAGAAAATAAATAGTGGTCTTCATTTCATTATCTTTTTTTGTAGTTTCAGCTGTCTAAATTAAAGGCAGCACTCAACATAACTATATGTATATCGTTGTCAGCTTTTTACAGTAGTGTTTTGCTTTTCTTATGGGACGGGTAGAATTAAAAGAGATTTTTAAGCTATTCCACATGAAATTTTCTTTGAACCGAAAATGTTTGGAAACGTCATTCTACGCCACAAGGAGTGATTCGAAAATCATATCACTAGAAGAAGGATTTAGAGCCATATCCACCGAATTAGAGGATACAGTTTAGTTATCGAATGTAGCGCTCCAATGATAATGTGACTTTTGAAGATGATGATTCCTTCGTCAGATCTTGTCGAAGCGTCAGACAAGCCTGTTTATAAATACAAGTATCATCGTTTGGAAGACGTTAAAGATGTTAGTTAGTCGATAGCACTTTCATGTTCCAAATATTTCAGAAAATATTCAACCTACTACATCATACATACATTGAAGCCGTCTGTTGTCCCTACTTAAATATTGTCTATCTGCTTCAAACGTTCGCCCCTTGAACCATCCCAACGGGAAGTGGAAGTATAAAAAATGGAACGATGCAACAATTATTTAAGGTTAGGAGTACTTCACTTTTCAAACATTGCATGTCATCAGAAGGAAGCAATTTTTGTTCTTTTTTGTTTTTTTTTCATTTTGGGGACTATTCCCTACATTTTAGGGAATATTCCCTACATTTTAGGGAATATTCCCTACATTTTAGGGAATATTCCCTACATTTGAGTCAATATTACCTACATTTCTAGGGATTTCTTCTTTAAGCTTTGTGGCAACAATTTGTGCCTTTTTGCTGTGTACATTAATCAAGAAACTAATGACATTCTCTACCCACCCTACGAAGAAATTGAGGGAGTTGTAGAAAGAAATCGATGAGAAGTCGACTACTTCAGTACCTGTTGATCTAGATTTATGTCCTCATCTGTCATTTGTCCTTATCTGCGTAGGCCTGCTCTTAAAAAAAAATAGGTACACAATTCTTCCATCAGAAGTATGTAGTTAATCATCCGCAGTCAATAATATTTTTTATCTGAAAATAGGATAATTCAAATTAAGGACATTTAAGGACGGATAACTATCAACTTTTCTTTTATTTATACACACACCCACACTTTAAAGTTTAAAATTATTAATTATTTTATACTCTCAGCATTTCAATTTGATATCAACCAATTACCTCTGCCTAACGATTTAATTGAATACTATCACCCATTTCATCTAAATGCCATCATCATTTTCCATTATCAGTATCATCAACATCGTCGTCATAATCATCGTCATTATTTTCATACCTATACAGACTAGTTAGGTAAGGTTCCTCTATGTGTATTTAAGTAGATTCCCCGAATCTCATTCCACTAAATAATTTCTCCCACGGTTTTCGTTTTCGGGACATGCTTGCCAATCAGTAAAAGTCATCTAGCCATCTCATTCTGAAACTCTTGGTAGGTATTTCCTGAACACTTCGACTTAGTGGGCCCTCACAGAAATAATAATATCGTGGAGATTTGAGAAATACTTTACCTTTTCTATACATAAATAGAATAAAATCTCTTTTACGAACGTTTGCTTAACCACAACCGGATGGACTTTTCACGCACATGTATAGGGACCCAGCTATGTACTGTAATGAACGGCAGCAAAGTGATGACTGTTTACGTTTTTCTTGTCCCAGATCCTGGTTCCAACTCCATAAGTTTTCTTTTCCCGAACATGATTCACATCGCAAAGGTTATTCCATTTTCATTTTGGTAGCGGATGGTGGTTATACACAGAAAAGTTTTATTGAGTTCAACTGCACTTAACAGGCCTTCCGAGGGTGCTTTTGAAAATATGATTCCTATGATGATGACACGGATGAAAAGATAGAAACACTATCTAAGTTGGAACATACAAAGATCTATACCTACATTAATTCTCTACTTTAGAAAAGCAGATGGGAGGATAAATGGCACCCTGTATGTGAATGCTGGAATAATATCCCATATCCCGGCGCGTCCTATCATCAGCATTTGAGAGTGAAAATATTCAGACTATTGACAAGGACGGCATGGGCTACAACAAGACTATTGTCATCAGTGGGTGAGGGGATGAACCGCACCTGGTTTTGCCCATCTTTTAAACAAAGGACCGGCCCATCACAAGCATTTTGTTATCTAAACAGCCCCCCAACATTCAATTGTTACAGAAGAAAAAAATAGAATAAATGGATACTTTTGTGCTAGCGCTGTTAGACTTCCATTTCCATTACATCTTTGAATAGATAGTTTCTTCCAAGGTATAAGATTAGACTTCCGAATAATCTTAGCTCTCATAGGGTAATCCTACTACTTATTACAATACAAAAAAAGTTAAATAAAACGTTACTTTTTTTTTCTTTATCCCACAAGCTCTCCATATTGTTTGGGGGTTTTCTTTAATCAACATCAATGAACATATGACATGAGGAGGGTCTATTTTCAATACCTTTCTTTTTCTGGTTGGTCCACATAAATATTTCCCACAGACATCTCTACAGTAGGTACCTACACGAGAAAAATGTGTTGACTTTTAATGCCCTGATTTAACGAATTGTTAAATGTTTTCAGTCGTTATTTCGTAATTAACTAGCTGCCGGTCAAGTCGAAAGGTGAAGAAGGTCTTCGCAAACCTCAACTAGAAATGATTTATTGCTCGAGAATTTCATTCTGTATAGTTTTGAAGGAGCAATTTAATACGGTAACAAACGAAAAATGGAGCGTAGATTTACCTAAAAGTAAAGAGTGGAACTGACTAAACTTTCCAGGATGCTCTTCATTACAGAAAAAGTACAAAAAAAAGTTAAGTTCAAGACTCTTAAATGTTTTAGCTTTTGCCATTGCGGGAGTTTAGTTTAAAGGTATATCTAGTTAATATATGTATGCAGCTATGCTTCCTAACTAAGCTTGAAAATAAAATTAAAGCTTTAAAAAAATTAGTGCAATAAGAATGGCGGGCATTTTTCTTAATTACTTAATAGTGTGAGAATTCAAAAAAAAAATAATTAAGAGGGAGAAGTAATTTTATCGATGCTTCAAAAATATTCAACCATGCTCTGGAGGTAATTATAGCTTTGCACAAATGTCCAATGATATCGTTGGAACAAATCGTTATGGATTAACTGATAGTTCCAGTTGTTTTGGTTTTTTTTTATAACCTTGGATATAGTTAATCGTTGTTCAGGATGAAATTTCAAATGAAATCTCCGTCACATACTGTGAAATTCCATCAAATCTAGTTATAAGTACCTATCAGATCACAAGAAATCTTGGCTTCCAATATTTTTATTATGAAATTGTAATAGTAATTACTAGTCGAGCGTTTTTTTCCTAAGTAGATGAAATGATCGGGATGGTAGTAGACTCATTGGTTGAAAGCCTATTACTAGCATCACATCAGCTTTATTTGAGTCAAAGTTGCGACCAATGAAAATGCAAGGGCTAATCTGAATAATCATTCAGGTAAATACTTAGTATTTCGAAATGAATTATGATTCCACATTAAAAGTTCTCTAAGTGTTTATACAGGGTGCCACAGTTTTGACTTTATACCCAAGATATCTCAAGCTCAATGTGGAGGAAATGCTTGTATATTTCACGTGCAAAATCAGGTTAACTTGATAGTATGAGCAAAAATAATGAAGTTATGAATCTATAAAAACAGGTTGCATATAGGTGATATTCTTAATCTTACAAGGAAGTTGCATAATTATTATCTGTTTTGGCGGGAAAATCGAAGAAATTTTAAAAATTTGTAATCCTTTTCCATTTTTTTTTAATTTGACGTCCATTTACTCTCGAAAGGGGGGGGGGGGAGGGTGTTGCAGTGATTGCAAATTTTTAGCAAAAGTCTAGACAGTTTACAATAACCTTGTGGTGTCAGTCATCTCTGAAGGGTGTATACATTAAGTTACAGGGTGTTAGGAGAATAGTACCCAAAACCACCAAATTCCTGTCTACTACCTACGCTAAATATTTCCCGCTTCTCCTCCCCGTACAATATTTGCTCACATTGAGTGAGGAGTTCTGGATATAACGGAAAGGGGTAATTTTTGGAATACCCTGCACGCGGTCAGTAGATGGCAGGCAGAAACAAACACATACTGAAGAATATAGGATTCCTGCTGATACGAAACGCTTTCTTTTTGAAGAACTTTTTTTAACGAGTTTTCCTTTTTTAAGATATTTTATCACTCGACTTAAGTTTATGTTAAGATAAAGAGGTGTTTCAATATTCAAGGGAATAGCCAACCTGCCATATAATCTTGCTGAAGTTGTGCATGTATATTTATTAAATAACGAAAAAGTGATAAGAGTGAGTGCAAGCTAGAATCTCAGCCGCAGCCGTTTATAATTCTAACAAAGACTTAATATCTATGCTTGCAGATTCTTTTAGTTCGGAATTCATTAGCCCACCTTTTGACTAACTCCTTAACGGCTGCAGATAACACATAGAGTGTCGTCATAGGTCAAACTAAAGAGGAGTGTCCACATTTATAGCTTTGATAAAAAATATTAACTAACTTTTTGCAAAAATAATAGAGGTCAGAGTACAAAAAAAGGGTAAGAAAATCCGAAATTCTTTGTTTAGATCAAAATAACTCCTTAGATAAGAGATTACCGCCGGGCTGGTTGATCAGTCGTTGGAAAGACCATGAAGTTCTGCAAACAATGACCTCCTAACTGTGACCGTACGCCATGTACTTTTTAAGATACAGGATGTTGTGCCAAAAACTAGCATTTTTTCTTAAACACCGTTTAACTCCGAAACGGTTGATATGGCCTCTCTCCCCATTGCCATACAATTTTTGTTTTCTCTAGGTGTTTTATTGACCATCATGAAGGAAACACCTTGTATTAACTACTATAGAATTTGTTGAAAGGCAAACGGAAGCATTCTGTATGTGCATGTTTGCAAACAAAGCAATACGCAGTAATAACCGCCGTAAGTTTCTGGGCATCATAAAGTTTTCCTTTCCGTAAAATTTAATTCATTACTGGACATAGCTATCTTGAGACCGCAAAAGATGTCAGCTTACCCCATCTATGGTTAGCGATTACACTAGCATTCCTATACACTTCTTTCTTAATTGATCTAAAATAATCTATTCCTCTCATTGGATGGATTTCTCTGAACTAAGTTATTATTTAATTGCTATTCTTTAAAATGTTAGGAAAAATAATATCCAGTCTGCTAGACTTGAGAGTGTCCCCTGAGTGTCAAGGAATCTAGACAAAATCTCAGTCTCTACGACCTCATCCATTTTAATATCATCCATGGAATCTGAGAATACTAACCTGGAGATCAGGCGATTTCTTTCCAACACTTCATGCAATTCTTCATGCAAATATGGTATTTTTTTATGTGTATATGGTTACTTAGATACGCAATCATAATCCTGCCATGATATGCGGTCGACAGTTCTTTGACAATTTGACTTTATATAACATTCTTAGTGATGGATGTTCAAAGAGATAGGATAGAGATAGTTTCTTTGACACCATTGGGTGTTTATATAGAGTCCAAGGAAGGTGGATCTTTAAATATATGTACCCGTACCATACTGTAATACCATAAAAGTGAGAATGGACATAATTATGGATATATCCATCCAGTGGTGTAAAGCAAGATTCTTAATATTTATGAACTATGAACACATCCTCAGTTTTTTGGTATTCTGAAAGTCTTTTAAGCCAATACTTATGGATTTTTATGTTCAAAAAAGATTATTGATATCCAATACGACTTCAGAAAAAGACGTTCAACAGCATCAAATAAATCGCATTCAGTTAATGTCTTACAATTAATTACTTGATCTCGTGGGTGAATCGTATTTAAAAAGATTTCAGGAAAACTTTTCATAAGCTTTCCAATGCACTATTATTTTTTTAAGAAAATAATTCTCCTCACTAAACATATTGAGATCGCAGCTTGGAAATTTAACAGTCCACATTATGAGCATTAATTTAATAAAAAAAAAAGGATAGGATGCATTTTGAGAAACTCAGGATATAAGTAATTTTTTGTTGTTGATAATTTTCCCTCAACTTTTGTACTTTACCCTTTGAATTAATCTACAAGCCATGCCTCTATAATAATTATACCCAAATTTACAATTTTTAGAATATAGCTCAACAGACCAAAAATCGGCGAAGTTAAAGGATTTCAAAGTCCTGTCCTTTAATTCAACCAACATGCATCGCAGGAAAAAAAGAATTTATTGTATTCTTGTGTATTCTTGTCTCATAATTACTTAACTTTTTGAAGAACAAGAAGGAAATTCTTCCCTACTTATTTCTGGTGTACCACATGAGAAACACTTGGGACCCTCTTGGTTATTGTATATAATGCTTCTTACTTAGCTGTGATGTATGCTGATAATTTAATATATGTAAGTACTCCACATACGAAACTAGAGCATGTTAAATTGAAGATGATCTCATAGATTTTTTTGTTTTTAAATATCGATAAAATTAGTTTGTCGGTTTTATTTCGTAAGATAACTAACGGACTTACGATCGCCGTTAAAGTATCTGAATTACATTTTTTGTTAAAGCTTTGTGAGAAGAAAATGTCTCTAGCATAGTTGAAATTAAAAAAAAGTGGCTTTGAGAACTGATAGAGTTTTTCGAAAAACAAAAACAAAATAATAGTTTATATTCCATTCCCAATTTGAAGACACATCACATTTTAATATAAATTTTAAAAGAATCGCTAAGCCAGTGTGTGTTTCTCCCAAGGAGATAGGGCCTAGTCACCTACTTACGAGTATATCATATACGAAAAATCCTGTACTTGACAAAAAGATACAAAACAAAATATCTCGCAAATAAAATTAACAAAGTGTTCCAATCTTTCATCAACATTCTTTTCCACATATAACTTACCTTTCGGATGTAGCACTTAATTTGGAAATGGAAGGAAAATTAATTTTCACTACGGTGAGACATACTAAAAGTAAAGGAAATGTAATTAAAAACAAAACAAACAAAAAAGTAGAAAGCTGTTGAAACCATCTTAAAGGGGAAGTGGACAGTATGCTTTCTATATTAAGTGAAATACCATTCCCAGTACACCGATACTTTTGTTACACACTTTGTGGTTTCGGTTTCAGCAGATGCGGACATGACTTGAGAATATTGCATGATTTCTACTCACGCAATTAATCATTTTCCTTGTTTACTAATTGTAATTGTATAAAAGTGTTGCGTGCAGATGACAGTTTTTCCAGTAACAATCCTAATTAATTCGTCAGTATTCTTGTAAGTATTGTGCTATAAATTTATTGATGAGATGTTGAATAGATTAAGAGACCCTGAGACGGTGAACCTTAATCCAAGAAAACATGTCAGTGAACTTAGTATTGTCATATTTATTAAAAATATTAAGTTAGGTTATTCAATACCAAAAAATGCATAGAATATTGTGTAGATTGTTAGAATGAAGGGTACAAGTCTAATGACATGTCATAAACCTTCGGATACTTTGTGATGATATCACATGGACATCATCAAAATAGCTTTTGTTAATGACGACACTGCTGAGGTGTGCGAAGCATTGAAAAATCAATTAAAGCTGTTTATGAATTTGCAAAGCTCCTTTATCTCAATACTTAAAATTACATCAGACTAATGACCGGCCTATCTCATTAAGTGGTATATCTTTGCAATTAAGAATTAAACTTTTGTTATGTTCGAATTGGTTTATCAATGGAATATAGATGACAGGTCGTTCATTTCGAAAGTGTCCGTAATAAATGTTTGTTTTTGATAGTTCAAATCGTTTATAGTTCATTCTGATGTAATTATAGAAATATTTTTTGTAATTTCACACCATTTAGTTGTGTGTTCTGTTTTTAAATATATTTCAATTGCAAACACATGATAATCTCTCACACAACTGCATATGATTTCGAAAATCCGAATGAAGCTCCCTTTCTATTGTTCATGGACGGTACTCTGGCAAAAGCTCACTCCACTCTACTCTGTCATTAAAAACGCTCCTTTAAGGTTGCATATTACTGGAGAAGCATTTATCTCTCCAAATAACTTTGAAGGCAATAATTCAGCTCGTAAAGGGTCTATCCTAACTACATTAGTCTTGTAAAAGATATATCAAATCTGGTCACGTTTCCTGCAGGGTAGCGCTACTGGCTAAGCCACCCCTACCCTTAATCTAGCCTATACAAGGTAGTTGCAAATCAGAATGCACAACAAATTCTCTTTATTCATAGAGCAAGAGCCAACTGATACAATTCTTTTACCTGATACGTACGTGCTACGCTATATATGGTGGAGGTATTATTGCAGTTAAGTTTTTCCTAGATGTCTTTTTATTTTAAAGTAAATTTCTTACTAAAAATTGAACATATTACGATAGATTGTCAGCCTATTCACAAATTGAACTTTGACTAGATTTCACCAGAATCGACTGAGTAAACGCCTTAAAAATGGTACATAGGATGACAGAAACAACAGCTGTACTACAGGATGGAATTTGTTTTTCCTTAAAATCTAGAAAAGTTTCGATTTATTTTCTGAATATAGAAATATTTCTCCTTTCATACATGTACATTCAATAACAGACACAGTCTTATATCCAGGAAAGACTTTATTCTTTTTTTATTTATTCTTTTCTCATTCTAATAAAAATTGCAACCCCTTGCATTCTTGCCACTCTTGCGACTTTGTCGAACAAAAAAATTCAGGTGTGGGTGGGAACTAGCATGTGGCTTTCAGGTTACATTTCAGTTCTCTGGTAGAAGATCACATAATGATTCCACATAAATGACTGGTTCTGCGTACAATTTATTAGATATTAATGCTAAAATATTGTCAGACAATTTTTCTTAAAATTGAAATATGTAAATTATCACCACCAGGACTGTGTGTTTGTTGTGGCTATGTACCACAGCATCCGGTATGAAAACGAAATGATGGATGAATTTATGATTATATGTATATGTAGATAATTTCAACATACATACATACATTAGGCTGTATGTCTTTTAATGTGTGAGTTGCAAAATGTCAGATTATTTATCAAAATCCAAATAAATTAGTTTTTGTTGGCTAGACATAAGCCAAACAATGAAGATATTGTCATTATTTTCAGTATTTTGCACAAAATTTGTGACTCCCAGCAGATGATATTACGGACCTATGTATGTATGTGCATATATTCGTATGTAAAGCAACAGAGGTGATTATGCGTAAATGTGTCAGATTTTCACAAAATACAATCTATCTTGATTAGGTATCCATAATAATTATGCAATAGAAAACTTCACATACTGGTGGACATCTAGAGATTTTCGGATATAAGTAAAACATCGAAATATTTACATTGATCTCAACATTAGGTATCCTTTAATTGGAGTTAGAAAATTGCAAATGATATTAGAGACGGCTTGGATAATGATATGTTTTCGGCGGTTGTATTTCTTGATTCTTCCAAAGCATTCCATTCAGTTGATCATGAATCACTTTCCTTACAACTGAAAACCAACATAAATTTTAGCATACATGCCGTAAGATTGGTTTCGGACTATTTTGTGGACGCTTTCAGGCACTCTTTTCCACATTCAAGGCAGTGAATTCGGGTGTTCTACAAAGCTCTGTATTGGGAACGGTCCTGTTTGTTATGTTTATTCTCTTTTACATCTCTGTGCCGATAATGTACAATTATACATTTCTCGTCCTATTGGTTTGGCTGAGTATAGGGTGTTCTGTATTATTCAGGATTTGAAATCAACAAAACTTAAACTCAATGGTTCCACTATCGCTTTTGCCCAGACCGCCGGAAAATTAGAGGTAATATTGAATAGAAACCTTGCGTGGAGTAACCATACAGATATTGTAATTCAAAAAGTATATGATGGTCTCCGCATACTGCGATCATCTTCCTCATATACTCCACTCTCGACGCGCTTATTACTAGCTAGCTCTTCACCTTTTTCTTGATGCGAGGTTTTCTATAAACTTGACTGGGAGTCCTTTTATAAACTTAATATCGCTCTTAATTCAATAGTGCGATATGTTGACCGTCTTCGGCGGTACGATCATGTTTCGCGATACGTCTCATCTATTTTCGGATGCAGTTTTTCACTTCACCTTAGGTTTCAATGTACCTAATTCTTATAGGGCCCTTAAGTTTCAATCTCCTAGATCTACCAGTATTTTGACATTGGTTATTCCTCAGTCCAATTGTGTTATATCTAAGCGCAAGTTCTTTATCCACGCTGTCAGAAGTTATAATATTTTACCAATTTCTTTGAGAAATTCTTTGAGGTTGCTCTCATTCAACTGCTTATAAAACTTACTCTTTGAATATATGAAGTCTAACTCTACTTTATTTAATTTTTAGCTTTGTACATTGTATATTTGCTTTTAGCTTCGATTAATTCTTTTGATTGCAATTATTGTTTTATCTTGATATTTAGTTATATTAGGTACAGTTATTTACTTTCCAAATCATACATATGATCAAAATTTAGGAGTTTTGTTTTTCTTTTGATTTTGTACATACTTTTGAACTTGTGCTAATTATAAGCTCCCGCATCTTCATTGTACAATGCCTTAATCGAAGAGGAAGTAAAAAGGAAGAAAATGTAAAAGGGAATATATCAAATTATTACGTATTTTTCAACTAATTTCACACATCAGAATAGAAGCCTTGATCGTTAATGTTAATGTTACTTAATTCATTACATAAAGTGTATAAGAGTCTAACAGACCGAATAAATAACTGGCGCTCAATAGTTCTGCTCTTACAATAAGGTTCCGCTAATTTAGCGAAAAATTAAATATTTGTGATTCCAAAACTAGTGCGCCTTCAATGGCTGGCTTGTCGAGGGATAATGAGATACATACGGGACACAGCTACACCCGCATTTGAGATTTTACCAAGGGTGCCAGCTACGAATATTATCATTCAAGTAGAAGCCAAAAGGTTTGTGCACAGGCTTCGTTCATGGGGATGTTGGATAAATAGCTGAAGTAATAACGGCTATTACTAAGTTTCGTGTAATATGAAACGGAACAACTCTCTGGATGCAATTAAATAATGTTAATGTTAAGAATAGGGGCGACTAGGCCTTCAGGACCATGCAGATACCGCGACTAGAGTTGATTTATTGTGCCTTCCACTAAGGTGGTTAGACCAAATCGAGTCTTGTGACCAGCTCGATTATTGATCTTGGGGTTAGGCTGCCAACATTTTTTGGAGAGATAAGTGTTCTTCCAGTAGTTTGCAGCCTTAGACTTTCAAGCGCTGGGCACTCACATATAACAGGTTTCATCTTCCTTTTCGCACGGTCGACACAGTTCACTATCGGATCTGCCTATCTCCTTCAAGAAGTGACGTCATGATCAATGACTGCATTACCACACAATGTGAGCGATCTGGATGCCATTAGATGTAATGGTACCGAAACTATGATTTGACCTTCGACTGCCTGTGAAAATTTCTGATTAGGAGACGTCGATTGAGAAGAATGGCTGTTTACACTTTCGGCATTAAGGTCCGATAATTTTTGCTGACAGATCCGTCAAAAATAAGAGGGCTGGTGCCGGTGTTTTCTTCTTCAATCCTATGGCATTGATTTGGCGTACTAATTTGTATGTCTTACAGACTAAATTTCGCCATTGTAATGGCAGTGAAGGTAATTCTTCATATAGAAATCAACGGAAAGGACATCGCTATCTTCCCAAATATAGTCAGGCCGTGTTGATGATTTTAAGTGGCACTAAAAAAAATCTAAGTTTCTGTGTGCACACGGGAATTATGTACAATGAGTCATTCTAGCAGGTCCTGCTCTAGCAATCCCTTCCTCGACCTAGAACCTTCTGTTGGCATTGCTACCATAACGATCGGGTTTCTCTTCAAAATAGATGTTCGTGCAAACTATCAGCAGTAATGTGAATTCCTGAACGCCTTCAGGTATACGAAACTGTTTCCTGATGGACCAAACAAAAATTTCACGGAATTTGTATTAAAAGTTGTGAGAGAATAATATATAGGAAGATAATCGGTATTATCACTGACTACAGCTCGCTTTACGCTACTAATACCTCGGCAAATGGGAGTCATTGTTGGTTCAGTTTCTGCTCTGGCTAGAAGGATAACCTGCCACTACCAAACACTAGCTTCATGCTTTCTAAGCCTTTGATTGCCACAAGTTGTGTAACTTTGGATCTGCTCCCCTACTTGTGGATGAACTTACCGCTTACCTCACTTGGAGCTGATGCGCTTCATTAAGAGAATAGGATGAATTCGGTGAGCGATTTTGTTAAACAGATCATCAAAATGGCGGACTAGCCTCCGTGCATAGGATATCTTGCTGTTACCCAATACTTAAGAAAATTATTTAATTAATTAATAAAATCAAAATTTCAAATCCAACCTCGCAAGCATTTGATTTATGGTAAATAATATCCATACTAAGATAAAAAGGCAACATCCGCAATATACAAAAAGCCGATTCTCCAGACGACCTCAATTGACTTTCAATAGAGACTAGTTCCTTGGATTTGTAATTCAGACCTTAGCCTAAAAATTAGATCAAGTTCGAAGAAGTGCATGAGCCTTAGAATCTCGAATTATTTTTTATTCTCAAAGATTTACTCGACAATTTCTTTCTAGCAGTTTTTATGTCTACAGCAGACCACAGGGATTAGTTTTCAGATTATCATGTCCCGCTTTGGAACTGTGTATGGGAAAAAGGAAATCGAAAGGGTAACGCTTACAGTGAATAGAGACATCGTCTCGAGGAAGAATGTGCCGACCAAATTATCTATGGTTTTCTTCTCTTCCACACAGAAAAATTTTGTCTGATTAAATTGAATATCCAAGCTATTTTATGTCAATGAAATCTTTAAAGAAAAGAATTAAAAAAGAATGTGTGGTTCAGAGAAAGAATTTTCCTCTGGAAGCGGTGGTGTTTTTCAAGAGGACAGAAATTTTTCTTATGAAATATTTCTTGCTTTACTTGCATACTTAGTGGATATAGTCACCCCAGCATAAGTGGATGCAGTACCTTTATTAGGGTAGCAGGGGAACAGACCGGAGTGCAGTTGAAGCTCTCTGAGACTGACACAAAAGCCAGTCCAGAAATACTACAGGGAATACTACATTATGAATTCATTGTATTCCATTTTTTATGTTGGAATTCTTGGGAAATAACCTATTGTTTGAGAGGGCGGATGAGTATCATATCAACAGATGACACCGGGCTTTGGATGGAACTACATATACCTTGCAAGTGGTGTGATAGTCAGAGATTCTACTTCCTGCCATTGCAGACGCATTCTACATATTTTTTATTTTTTATCATAATTGGAACTGGACGAGGAATTTTTTCAATTGCACAATACATTGTGGAATATGTTACCACTCCATATTTAAATTTAAGCGGTTTATCATCCGTAACCTATAATAGACGTACAGCTCAGGAATTATGGATTTTTGAATGAATCTCATTTAGAGAGTTCAAGGACATTCTCTCTTTATTGTTATATGAAAGTACAAAACGAAATTTCTTTGAAAAATGAATTTACGTACATAAATTCTCGAGTCATGTCTTTATGATTTTAGAAACTGATTTACTAGCCATAATCATGATGATGCACCATCCTTATCTACTTCAGAAAATCGTCTGAATGAGTTTCAGTGTTGTTGTAATTCGCTTAAAGATCAGCCATCAGAAAGGCATTCTGCTACTGCCATCTTCCCATAGAAACAATCGGACTACGTGGGAACAACTTGGTACACTTTTAGGGATATCGACTTGTCTCTGGACGTGGCCATTAAGAGAAGAGCAAACACACTCCATGAATATTATTTCACCATCATAGGAAAATTATGCACGCTAGATGTCGCACAATTTTATTGAGGTCCAAAATGACAAATGAGTTGCCTGCAGTAAAATTAAAATTTTCAAATAAAATGAGTGTTCGATATTGTAACAGATGACAACACTTGAATTTATTGCTACGAGCCAGAAAACAAGCGATAATTCCCATGCGACGTTTTACTAACCAAAGTGTTAAGCGCGCAGAAGCACATTTACAAGAAAATGGTTGCCTTTTTCGTCGGACGTCATGTTTCCATTTTAGAAGATCATTGTATGGTCAATGGTGCATCGTAATTTATTTTCCGAATTAAGTGGGCAAATTATCTTCCATCACAACAATATATCATCCAACATAGCATTTGAACTATCGAGTCACCGCTTCAGAAGTGGTATTGTTAATTCATCATAGCTTGTCACCTTATTACTTATTATGAAGGATAACATTGACTGTATTGACATTTAACATCCCTCAATTGATGTGTGAAACTTACGAAAAAATTCTTTCTGAGATGACTACGCAAGTCTTTTGTGGACAGTAGTTACAAAATCCAATAAAGCTACCAGTGCATATAGACCTTGCTTATATTTAAGGATCTCGCCGATTCATTTTAGGCTATCTTAGAACACGCTTTGCCACTATTCAATCCACGTAATTACTAACTATTTACCTAAATATTCGTGCACCGTTTTTGGGAAGGTTATTTTCTCATTACGGTTAGTTTTCTGAACGAATGATGAAGACATGGAAGTCTTGGTAAGCAAGTTCGCAGAATACGTGAGCTGGAATTTGCAGAGCTCACTTCTTCGTTGCAGAATTGGTAGTAATAGTCTGTGATTTGTCCATTTTCTTAAGAATGAACTCAAGTGGGAAATATCCAGTCATTAGGATAGTGCGTAGCCTGATATGACACTTACCACAGTTTGTACTTAAGTTATGTTAATTAATTTATTGTCATCATGGCTTAGTCCAGTGAAACTTTCCTATTGTAGCTGATGAAACTTTTCTGCAATTTGGACATTATTTATCATGCTGGGTGCCCCTTCGTAAGACCGTATAGGGGCTCGCGTTCAGTAAATGAAGATTCTATTTATTTTTTAGACAGCTAGTCAGATGTTTCATTACCTTCATGCCCCACCTAAGGGTTATTTTATTTCGCTTTGATTGTAAATCCAAGACACCCCTACAATCCCAAACTAGCTTTGTGGTGAAGCAAAACCCTCGAGAATACTTCCCAACCCATGAAACAGAAATCTATATGTGTGCGTTCGGAGTCCGTTTTCTAAAATGTTCTAAATTGATACTTATGGAAATGTGCTAAACATTGGCTTTATGTATGCCACAGAGTCTAAACTACTATCCATATAGGAAAATAGTCTTCTAGTAACTTACAGCTTGATTCCTTATCTTCCTAAAGGCTACACTTCCTATATATGTTTCTTAACAAAATAATAAAATAGTTTTGATTACAAAATAACCTTACCATTTAACGCTAAATACCTCTCAGCTGAGTGATAATTTCATGTGTGTATGTGCAGCCGGAGTCCGAATCTATAGGCAGCTACATTCGATATCATCAGCCCACGGCATAGCGACATTACAGTGATTACTCAGCTGAGAATTTTTGTTTGAAAAATCGTAGTCATTTGGTTAAGATTAATTTTTTTAAATAATTTTGTTAGGAAAAGTATGAAAGTTTTATTACGGTTCGGAAGATAAGAAAGTACGCTTAAAATTATCACAACACAATTTTTCTGTATGAATAGTAGTTTAAGGCGGAGGAGCTATTCAAATCAAACTTTTGTCAGTTTTACATAAGAACACTGCAAATATTTTAGAATTTAAGGACTCCGTTGGGGCTCGCATGTGGTAGGGAGGGAGTCTCTTTCATGGCTTGTGAAGTATTCTCGAGGGTTTTGGGTGAAGGCATTGGAATTAACGGCTTGGTTGTTGGAAATTAATTAATTATTAAATATGTTTTTGTGCCGATAACCTCTATATAGATTGATTCTAATGGACATTTCATTGCATCGTTTTCTACATACAAAGCAGTTGAATAGGATCCCAGAGTCTTGTGTTACTTCTACCTACCATGTTTATTTTCTTAAATTCACCTTTGTACCAGAATAGTAATGCACGTGGTAATTACAGTCCAATGTGCTTCTAACTTTGGCGGTTTTCTATGATCACTTCAAAGCTGCGACCAAATCATAGAGCCTTTCAATTTGATTTTAATTTTCAAAAAAAAATTATTACTGGCTTTGAAAAAACTTTACGTTAATCTGTAGCATTTTGAAAAATTGATTAATATTATTTTTTTCTTTTTGAACCTAAGGCAAAATAAAGCAAACCATTAATCAAAATCAATTCATTGATATGACGATACGCACATATATCGTGACACATGTACACATTAGACCAATGATTACAACAACGAAATTATTTGCAACATGTGTCACCTGTCAACAGATTTCTAAAATCCATGTTCAACTAATTACATAAGGACTAGAACAACTAACAACAGCATTGTGTTTATGTATGTATGTCTCTATAGTCCTTTGAGAAAGCTTTCCCCTTCATTCATTCATAAAGTAAAGAAAAGCGAAAGCTAATCGACAATTCGATTATAAACGTGTCAGTCTTCAACTGGTAATTATCATTGATTTATATTGCTAGTAATTGAATTCGAGAAAAATCAATTAAAATTTGTTATGTACAGAATGTACTAAATATTAGGCATTTTGTACATAATCACATATATTCCTTAAATATAATTTCCAAATGTATATACGTGGATTGTTATGAAAGAACATAGTTTACTAAATACTTTTCGAGTCTAATAGTTTGATAGAATGAAAAATGTTACATTTAACTAAAAACAATAAAATCAAATAAATTTGCAGACCACACACGAATTTCGCAATCACATTTCAGTTAAAAGCATTTGTGGTTTGAGCTTTTTACATCTGATCAATGATGATTGAGTCCATTTTGCTGGAAAAAGCACAAAAGAAAATCTGATAATTAGAAGAACCTCTTCTCTTAGGGACAACCCTGGCCTTCAGTATAACTCAGCAAAATATCAAGGGTAATGATGGATGCTACGTTATTATTAGAATCTGCATCTAGATACTATCGTAGAGAAAGTTCGAGGGCAATTCTGGGACCGACGAACGTAGAGCATGTGGTGCGATATGAGGTTTATAAGCCAGGAGCACGTACCAGATCTGTACGGCTATCATAAGACCCACGGTAACATATAGGAAACTTACATGATAGCAATAATTCAAACTCAATATCATTAAAACCAAATAGAGTAGCATACAGAGAATGGATTGGCAAATTATTACGGTGTCGGCGGTAATGGAAACCCTTCTTCTGGAACCAGTGTAACGTACAAGATTCATGCGGCGGGACTCCTTCGGAGAGAGTAGGGGCTCGTACAGCCTTCCCTGGATATTTTTGAATTGGCTATGGCATCAGAACATAAACAGTCGAGGCTCTCAACATTTAAATCCTGCAATGTAATGGTGAAGGATCGAGAAGTCTGGAATTTTCCGACTATCAATAGCGAAAGACTCGTCTAGCATACAGATGGGTCCAAAATTGATATGGATATTTGTGGCAAATTTCGGACCACTGCGTATTGGCTGGAGACATCGCTGAACATGGAAAGCCAGTATTGCTTGTCATACTGTCGCAGTGAATGATAAAACCACCTTGACAAACTGATTAGATCGAATCAGGTTAGGCTAATCCGGATCCCTGGACCTCTAGTTAGTGTAAAGCTAATGTGTGGGAATGCAAAAGCACCCTTGACAAACTGATTAGATCGAATCGGGTTAGAGTGGTTTGAATCCCGGGACCTCCGTCTATGGTCAGCCCAGAACCAATGTGCAGCTGAGCTGAGGGAGTAATTCGGAAATGCACATTAGCGAAACACAGCGTTGGAAACGCATAATGAAAGAAAACTATTCCAAGCGTTTCGTGGCGATTACGTATATGAAAAGAGTAAGAAAGCTTCTGAAGTACAGCAGCACAGGTCTGTCAACTGAGGATGTACTTTGTCAGTATTGGAATGGGCCGTAATCCCACCACCTGCACAGACTTTGTCTGAAGGATGATGAGACTATATTACATCACATGTGTGAAGGTTCCGCGATAGCTAAAAGTACATGGCAACTTTTGGTAAACTACAGCTGTACCCTGGTGAGTTAGTGGACCGACCGTTATGGGGATAGTTAAACCTGCCCAAAATAAGTGGCCTGCTTTAAAGAGTTGAGAGAGATAGCACAATAAGCACTCTCAGTGGGTATTTATTTAATCATAAAACCAACAATACCAGAGGAAAATAAGATAGTACTATTCCACAGCATCCTCTCTTTAGCTTTTTAAAATTTCTAATTTGATTTTGCAAATCATTAGAAAACAGAAAATTTTTTCACCTGTCGCATTCATAATTTAAAATCGCCGCTTTAAATAAATTATGCGTAAAATTATATTAGAAAAAAACCAAAATTTCAAGGATTCAACTGCTTTTTATGTCAAGAAATACAATCTTTCCCTGACGGAATTTTAAATAATTTTAGTTAAAAAAATAATAAAACGCTCCTTTGTCATAAAATCCTTACTACCATCATAATTTAGTTAAGTACCGTTAGAATCTTTCTTTCATTGCACGAACAAGAATTTACGAGAACATATATTTTTGCAGATAGATTTATATCATGGCATTGCAGGAAGCACACTCAAAAAACTTTTGAGAGCGCAGCACTAAACACAAAATTGTTTCCGACCGCATATGGCAGAGCTTGACTTTCAATACGCTTTTGATATGCCCTCTATATATACTTACTTTCATCATTGAATAGCTGTCCTCGACATTTTATCTAAAACTCCCAGACATCATTCATCAGAAGTATATTTGAGTTACTCCACCTTGTGATTCCATCTTCATAGGAAGCGAAGAATACTGAAATTGTGTAAAATGTGATTTCCCAGGGATTCTTTATGGTATAGGCACCTGCACATAGGAACAGTTCCCTATTATTCCCGCAGGGTTTGTGTTCAGGAAATTGTGCAAAAATTTATTAGTTTTATTACATCTATGAGTAAAATACTGGAGAACGTTGAGATTTTAATAATGAAATGACATGATACTTAAATTTTATTACTTTAGACTCACACATACATTGAGCTGGACAGATTGCGGTTTGAAAACTACATATATGAGGAAATGTATTACACAAACGAGTAATTTGAGCTGCATAAGAATTCTTTCATTTCTGATTTGTAGAATTGTGATGCTTATTGGTTTATAAAACCAAACTAAGTTAGTCCGAAAAGAAGAAACTTGGTCGAATCGAATGCAATTATGAAAGATGACCGTGATCTTACCGAGCTCATATATTGTACTATCCAAATAATGAGAGATGATGCTATCACACAATAGCTAGAAGCTTACATACATACATAGATCGCATGTCTCTTAATAAAATAAATAGATAATGAAAGTCTTTTTAAATTGTGTTATCTCTCAAGGCTCTATTCTTTACCGTCTGCTCTTCAGTATATAGTATAGTGACCTTCCTAATGTTGTAAGACTGTATTGGTTAGGTTAAACTCCGACTTACACAATATTGCACGCTGGCCAGAAAATAATCATTTATTAGTTAATTCCAGAAAGTCAATTGAGTTACTCTCCTGAAATATATGGTGGGCTGCGTTGGCTTTGGTTGCCTTCGGGAACCATGTCTACGAATACGCGTTCAATGTTAGTTAAATCTTTAACTCTGCCGTACTTTTCACATGGCAGTTTCCTTATTTATTTAATAAATTATAATTTTTGGGCACCAAAAGTCGTTTAGATTTGCTGATAATAAACTTTCAATATTCAGTAATGGAAAAGTCGTACTTTGTTTGTGATATTCGAGCTTGAAATACTTCACCATCCCATATTCATCGTACGAGCTCGATTCTTGGGTTTATGGAGATGTAGCGCGTTGTAGCAACATTGTGAATGTGTTTTAGGTGGTCTTGGCTTTGTGTTTTCTAGTTCTTAGTTATTTATGTATATTTGTATTCTTTTCTTAAATATAATCTTATGTTTAAATAATAAATTATTAATTACTTATTTCCGTTGTTTAGTAGTATGATTTTTCGAACTTAATTTTTAATTTCTAATTTATTTTTATTATTAATTCATAACTCGAACTTTATATTATTACTTGCTTGTATTGATTTATTCTTTTTGCGCTTTTTCGTACTAAAAAAAACTATATTTGCATCATAAATAAAGTATTCTTATTCTTTTACATTCCACTATAAATAAAACTGCAATGTAGTACATACATATGTATGCAATTGTGTGGAGAACTAAGTTTTGGATATTTATATCCTTTTGAAAACCTAATAAAAAATTAAGATTACCTAAATTCATTTTAATATTTCTTTTAAATAAATAAAAAAGGAAAACATAATCAAATCTACTAATCCTTTACCACCTAAATCCACTCAAAACACAAATATAGTTATATTACGAAAGTTTCAACAGACGATGAGAGGGCTGAACGGATGTTTTACAAAACAACGGACCAGAATCTTATCTTATATATTGCGGAAACTTTCTGCTCAATCCCCTTTCTGTTGTCCTTCTTCTCATTACAAAACCCCAATGCCAAAAACTAGAAATATTATCCTAATACGAATTGTGTTGAGTAAGTACTAAAAATATCAGGGAACCTTTTTCCGTTAAAAACTGAAATTCCCCAAGGTGAATATCTCCTTGGGGCTAGCTTTCTATGACCAGATGAAATCAACTGCGACTCCTGGAAACATACACCACAAAGTTGCCTATTATATGATGAGAACTTTATTACTTAGATTACGTGTGGGGGTGGGTGTGATAAGCAAAGAAGGAAATAGGCTTTTCTGCTGGCTTTAGAAATATCTTGAAGTTGGACAACAGATATACCGTAGGCAACCGGCAATTGAATAATCTCAATAGTATCAAAGTAGAGTTTATTTTTCGAGTTGAATTTGTTTCACTTGACCGGGCCTCGGACCGGAATTTATACGTGTGTTATTTTATATGTATCAAAAAGTATTTAAAGGTTTCTTAAATTTTATCTGCGGTAGTTGAAGAGGGTGATATCGCAGAAGGGGATTTTGATATTTATTCTGCCTGTCTACACAACATTTTTTTTTTTTCATGAGAGATTACATTTCATCGGATAAACTAAGCAGGTCGCATCTAATAATAATTAAGAAGTTCAGGCACGAAAATACACTTACAAGAGACCTAAGAGACAAACTCGAATTACTATTAATGGCTTTTCCTATACTACAAAGTTTTTTTTTTTTAATTTTCTCACTCAAGCTATCAAAATCCTTTTGGAGAAGTTAGAGTTAGTTAGAGTTTTTTAAATTACAACAGCTTTATTTTATCCCTATAAATTCTTCCACCGAATTTTATATATACAAGTTGTAAAACTTATAATTTTTAACACAACCATAATTGTGACGTAATTATTTAAACCTATTTACGAATAAAATATGTAAGTATGTCTGACAGTTTCCTTAATTTAGGAACCTAAGGTCAAAAGTGACGCCTTACAACCCAAACTACACGCTTTATTACAACAAGCTATCAGGTAAGTCGAGGTCTTGTATTTTGGTGAAAAAAGAATTGGATTTTTTATATCTAAATAGTTGCAGTTTTAATGACTTAACGGCCGTCTAAAGGGAGCGTTTGGTTTTGGCATACGTGGAGCACGACAATCAAATACCACCACCACCGACAGATTTCTAAAAAATCATATTCACCCTGGCAGAATAAGTATCCTTCGGGCGAGCGCACGAAAACTATTCAAAAAAGTAAAATCGAGTAGAAGTTAGGACTGGGCTCAGTATAAGGAAATATCAGACTCTACAAGCTTTCAATCAAAAAAGTTAAATAGTTTTCATGAAGAAACTATTGTTAATTCATAGAGAATACGAGCGAAGCCGCTATACTGAGGAAGGTTTTACCCAAGCGTTTTATGTTCCCTAGTTCCTGAAAAGAGATAACGCTATATCGACCGAGACTGACGAAGAGACTCAAGCCAACTGTGTAGGTATTTTGAACTAAAAGTCTATAGGGGATATAGTAAATGCGAATATAACAGAGTGGGGAATTCAATCCTTTGCACTCTGCAAATAATCAGGAATTTATGGTATAATTCCTATCATGACAGAAGGTATAAAAACTTGTAGTAACGGGACTTATGGTGGTTTATAAAAGTTACTTATACCACTTCAATGTCCCATGCATCTGAAAACAAATCAAAGTGATATTTATTCACAAGGCAGGCTGAATCATACACATCACCCTAAGGACTTTAGACTTATCGTTTCTTTTGAAGATTTGTGGTAGATCCATACAGATGTCAGTGGACACTCTAATAAACGGACGTGAAATTTTTCGATCACAACATGAATTAATTATAAAGTAAAAAATCAATCTAAAGTAAGGAATGCCTATTACACCCACACGACAATAAAGTTAGTAGAAGCCTGCCTAGGGGTAGTAAATAAGGCGTACTTTCACCTCGACTGTGATTATTGATGATTAATGAAATCCTCATATCTGTACAATTATTCGCAGGAAGTGATCGACTATTGTAAAATCTGTCTTTAACTATGGAATCTGAGTTTGGCCAAGTGCTCTAGAGCGAGCGATTCATTACTCAAATATAGAGAGCTGCCTATATAGGCAATACAGGAGGTCTTCGAATAAGAGCAACATCAGAAATGGAGATTTTGCACCTGTTCCCGCTCCTTGAAATCTGTGGAATATGTATAGCTGTTGCATTAGCAACCCTGTAGCGTTTTCCAGCTATAAGTAATGCAGTAAGGCTGCTGGAAACAACAACTTATAACGTATCTACTGATCGATATATCAAGATTTGTATTGACAGCCTAGCTGCTAACAAAACTCTTGACTGGAACACCATTAGATTGGGTAGTGAGTTCGAAAAACATGGTGCTAATCCGGGGATTACACGAGATGGTACAACTTGCATGCAAGCCTCCCTTCCAACGCGATTTCTAACTTGACTACAGAAGGCAATTCGGTTGGTGTGTTATCATCTTGCATGCAAGTTCATTTAACAAATGGCACTGAGACGTAAAGTCATGCGTATATTACAAAATTATAGCAATCAAGGAAGATGTTGGTAAATGATGTAATGCAAGTGATCCCAGAAAATTTCATTTTCCCAGAATAAATTTAATAAAATTCTCTCAAGCTTTGTTTTCCGCCATCTTAAAAACTGTATAATGTCAAATTACTATCACCACAGCTGCCATGGTTTTTCATCATGCAAGTTCGCTGAAAGCTGAACTGCCAACATGGCAGTAGAGGTTACACGTACAAGAAGTATGGCAGTGCGACTTGCATGCAAGTGTACAATACGTGTAACCCCCGGGTAACCACAGAGCTATTCTATGCAGGGTACCTGGCTATATTAATATACTGGGAAATGAAGTGGCTGATGCGCTGGCCAGGAAAGCTTCGGCTATGAATGTATACTTAAGGCAAGAATCCATATGTAGATCACAACAGACAATAAGCCTGTAAGCCAGCTAATCGCAGATGGGAAGAACTAACCAAATACATGATTTAAAAACTTCTATGGCCTAAAATATGTGTTAAAAAGATAAAAAAACTTCTAAGGTGGAACCATCCTGACGTTCGGAGGCTTACTTCAGTTATCACACGACAAGGGACTCGATAGATTCCACTCTAACCAAATCTACCCTATGTATGACAGCAAAAAAGCTTTTCATTTATAAAATCAAAATTGGAGTTAATTCCATGCAAAAATTAAAAGCTAGTAACACTAAGAAGGTACTTCTCAAACCCCAGAAGTGTAGTGATTAGCATCGTGAAAACATTTATTGAGATTGATATTTTGGTCATCATTCATTCCATGAAATTACATCTAACTTCACTTTATAGAGATCGTGAAAATAAATTCAAACCTTTCCCTGGAAAAGTATATACTAATATATAAATCTTTAGTGTTCATATACATTCCACTTCCACCTTCTTCGACCGCATAAACAATTTCTAACAATATCATCACTGAAAAAGGATGAACTGATGAAAAATCTCTTTCGCAAACTTTATGATGATTTGAACGCAAGTCATGTTCGTGACTGACATTCTAACATCCGTAAATAAAATAAAATTCCAAGAGATAACTGCAAAGGATAAGTGTGGATTATAAATCTTCCATCTAAATTTATCTCGAATGCGAGTGTGTCATTAAAATAAAAACATTCATGGAATAGGATGATACAAAATTAAAGGATAATTGTGAAGAGCTGTGCGAAGAGGAGGGAAATACAGAATATACATATATGTACCTAATTCCTATACCAAGCACGTTTTACATTGTTGACACACAAATTTTCGCATTAGGTTAGACGAAAGTTGAATTTAGACTTATTGAATAGAATTCATAGAATAATTTGATTCCTGCAGTAGTTTAAAAATAGAACTAAAAAGGACCAAAGTTGTTCATGAATAGAAAAAAAAATATGTATGTAGAGGAAGGATACTTTATTGTATGCTTACTGTTTTTCGAATATAAACAAAATCTCTACAAATTTCAATCCCTTGTTAATTAAACGAGATTTACTTTTACATAAGTTTTTGCTGTAAATAAGCGTGGATTTACGGTTCCACAAATTCCTGTTAAAATGGGGCTCGTAAAAGAAATTTTTTTTCATGACTCCTGGACATTTTTTATGATATGGAGCTACATGCCAATTCAATGGATGGACAGTTTCTCATGAAAATATTATGCATACAATATAATATAGCGTATGTACAAAGGTATTGAAATTTAATAGGCTTTTATGGATTACATTCGTGATGAATAATATATGCAGTATTGAAAACTGAAAACTGTCTACATTACTTTGATATTTGACTGCAATTATCTCACGATTGCTTTGGTAGTGATTAACGTCGTAGCCATAAACACCATATATAATTTGCGACCAGTATGGATCATTTCAAAAAGTTCTTATCCTTGTTATCTCAACGCAACAGCTTACCAACTAATTAATTTCTTTGATTTGAAATTGATCATTTTTGATGCACAAAAAACTCCCCTGAAGTGGAAACAGCGCAGAAGATATGTTTACCAAAACACATCTTCAAAACTCATCCAAAAGAAATAAAGTAAACAATATACATAAGGTAAACACATCAATTTTCGTCCATTTACGGTTATGTCGTCCTTACAAGAAAGATTTTTAGTAGAGTATACTTTGTAACCGACGTTGCCGATAAACGTAAATATCAGTGGCTTACAGTGCGTCATAATACCCAAATTGGTTGCTTAACCAGAAATCACTTGACAATATTCCCTTTATTCTCTTAAGAACTAAGATGTCTCGCGGGATCAATCTCTTTCTATATCTCTCCACTCTACGAAGCATTCCTCCTCGGAATCCACTATCGACGACACGCGATGCAATGAGCTATCCGATTTATTTGCATACTTTTCTGATGAACTACCTGCAGAACTTCGAACTTCTTTGATTAACGTCTCTAAGTCAGTATTGAAGAATGACTGCGATGTCCACAAAAGGTTTAAAAATTCTCAATGAACTTATCTGTGACAGAATTTTAATTAGAGCCCTAAAATTCGTACAATTTCCTCTCGAATTATCCCGGTTAATTGCAATCAAAATTTCGTAGATCTATTACGGCAAACATTGAAAAGATTATTTGTAACCGTACGTATCCCAACAATACGCTCCTAGATATCAGCCAAGTAACTTGGTTGTTCATAATCAAATCAGAATAATTTTATGGTGGCAAGGTAACAAGCATTCATTAGGAGCTACATTGCTTGAAGGATTTCCTTAGAGTTGTTTTTCTATCTCAAATTACAGTTTCGAGCAGCTATTATCATGATGGCCTTAACAGTATGGACCAAGATATAAAAAGAATCGGCCACCGTTGTGAATCTCTTAATTATAGAATTATAAATCATTTATGAACGAATGATTTAAATTCGGTTATCCTTCTAAAGCCCCATAACCGTTCAAATATTCGTTTGACAAATACGAGGAAGGAATCCAGGTCCATAGCAAAAGAAGTATTGCACAAACTGGTAATAATAGCTACCCTATCTAAGTTTCCTAGTGCTTCTATAATAAGGGCGAAGATAAAAGTCCAAAGCTTTAGTACACAATTCGAAGGAGTCTGAGGGTTCCTTTGAACAGTAACACATAGATTTGTTAGCTTCTCTACTTTTTCTAGCAAAATCGTTGCATTGTAATCCATGTGAGCAACCTTTTGTACATCCAACTGAGCCCCGGGTTCCAACTGGTGGAACAAGATTGATATCACCTATAAAATAAAAAAAATTTAAGAAATAAAGGCATACATATGAGGAATATAAATGTAAGCAAGAATGTTAAGAGGTCCAGAATGCCCCACACAGACAGGGAGACCTAAAAAGCTGGTTACTTAAATGCTCCAAAAGTCCACGTGTGCCGATATTTAACAAAAGTGAAAAGAACAATAAAAGAACAACGATACATTACATTGTAAAAGAAGTAGTACGAGGAAGCAAACCAATTGTTTTTAAGTATGTCAACTCTGTTGATTTAGGGCATGTATATAAATAAATAATAGTAGGAATCCAAGCTGGAAAGCATGGAAGGACAGCAAATTTAAATAAGTTGATAGCAAGACTAGTAATCGAAAAATTAATTAACAACCGAAACTTAGTTGGTTGGGTACAAGTGTAAATATTCTCCTAGGTTAGAGCGAATTGGCACTTTGCGAGTAATTATATGACAGGTCGAAAACGAAAGATATTTGAGATTCTCTAAAGTAATAACAGTTCCGAGCTCAGGTGAAGATAGTTAAGATTGTAACAGGAAATAAAAAAATGTTGTAGATAAGATAAGTTAATTGTCATCTTGTAAAATATAGATAGAATGAATTATTAATTTGCTTTGAGTAAGGCGTTAGTGCAGTAATAATATTTCCAAGTAGTTAGTTATCTAGATTCCAATGTATGCACGGCTTGAGTAAAAGGAAAGGGCGAGCATTTCCGGAATCAACGGTATCAGCTGACTCTTGGAATTAGCATAATGGAAGTGATTAGTAATCGGAAGATGTACAAAGTCGACCAGACTAAACTATTACCAAGTAGTACTCAAAATCGAGCAGGCTGCCGAAACCAATTCAGGTAAAGGGCTCGTCAGAACAAAAAGGTGTGGTGACGACGTTGAGATTAATATTTGCTTATTTTGCACCAGGGCACCAGAACTGCAATAATTACCGTGAAGATTGATTATTATTAAGACAGAACGAGCATCCTTATTATTGAGAGAGATGGCGAAGACAAGATAGAAGGGCAACTAAAGAACTTACGCGAAGAAGAGAAAATAAGATCATTTTTGAGACTTAAAAGCAAAAAAAAAAAATGGATTGAGCACCTGAGGTCCGCAGATCTTCCTGGAAAGTTCTTATAGATCAACACGTGTGTTCCGTCGCGGAACAATCTTTTAAACTAAAATTAAACTTATACATACTAAAAATCATAAAAAACTCATACACTTTTCCCTCGATGATAAATATCCCACGATGAGCATCGACAATAATTCCCGCGATGTATAAATATATCCCACGAAGCCAAATCTAAAAAGGAAAACAAATACTGGCATTTACATAAAATCAACAAATGGTAAAATCTCAGATCATTTAAAAATTTAAAAAATCTGAGACTTTACTAAGAGACAATAATCACACATTAAATAAATCCCAATCCTGCGCCATAGTCATTTCACCACCACCTCAAAATAAATAAAAGGCAAATTATTAATAAAATTAAATATAAACAAATATTCAAAACATAAACACTTACCTCAAACCAAATCGCTGCCATGAAACACTTTGACAGATTCAAAATGGCAGCCACAGAGCAGAGAAAATCATTCTCATAAACCCGCACTGACGTCACTGCGTGACTTAATGTATAGACGACGCGGGGGTCATAGCAACGCCATCGGCAGACACAATTCCTATTGTGTTTCTGCCTATAAATAGCGAGCTACTGGAAGTAGAAAATCACTATCGATTTGACCAAGCCACAAGACAGAGCGGTAGCTCTAAAACCATATTAAGTCTTGCTTAGCAAAAACAAAGGAAAGTATATATGAATCCCTTAATACTAACCTAATTATTTGCAAATTTAAAAATATTAAAATTTTTGATATTTTCAGCATCCCAGTGGGAGTTTTGATCCCAGCCATAACCTACATGAGCAGTTAAGTTGATGCTCATTCTAACCAACTTAACCTTACTTTTTGCTTGATTAATAATACTAGCTACATTTCTCTCATTTTATATTAAGAAATAAAAATTGCCATTGGAGCCCCAAGTAATTGGATTTGTATAGAAAATAGTATTAGAAGTAGTGTAATACCAAAAAATATAAATGAAATGTTTTAGAAAAGTACTTGAATTGATTAGTTTATAAGAGAATTTATTGATAAATAAAATTTTTGTTATTTGAAAAATCCTGTCTTATCATTTATTAAACCGGCACCTGCGCCTTTTTATGCTAAGCCCACATTGGGACTTAACAACGTGTGATCAGGTTGGGCATTCCAGAAAAGAACAGTAATCACCATTCAAAGCAGCTGCAAGAAACCAACATAACGGAACACTACTACACTACACATAACGTTTTACAGCCATACTGCACTGAACCACGTAGGATAGTCGCAACAGTCATAGAGGCACCTAGGTTTGATTAGGTTATATGCTACATAGATTAGTACTAAGTATATTATATTTTATATTTGTTGCTACATTATATCTTGAATTATATATTGCTTATTAGTTTTAAGATTCAGTAGGAGTTTCGTAGTTGTAGTAAGTCTATCTTGAGTAAAAGAAAGATAATAATTGAATATTAACTACTGGTTAAGCCTTAACCCAAGACTAGTCCATCTTAAGCTAAATTTTTGGACCAACAGGCTCGTTACAGCATGATGTCGGTGATTAAATACTTATAGTACAATAGTAAGCTCTAAATTTATCTTTTAGTTTAACCTAAAATCGCAAAACATTCAACTGATCTACTTACCTTCCTGATAGCATATCGAAGATCAATCCACGGTCTGATAGCCTGGATAGAGAACTGACGCTCTTACACCTGGCTTGCAAATCGTGAAACAATAAGAACATTAGTGCGTTTTGAACGTGTAAAAACAAATTTATAACAAAGATACTCGGGTAGCTTAGAATTTTATAGAGAAGTATTAATATTCGTTGATAGATATACAATTTTAGGGAACATCCAACAACGAAGTTAGTGTAAGCAACATGATCATAAATATGTGCGAAGTCCATACATATGTAACGTATGAAAAGTTACTTCAAGTTTGCGTCATGACGCTGAATCCAGTTTAGCAGGATAAACCTCACACCCACATATTATTATGGGAAGAATAAGTACCCGGATCAAGCTGAGTTTAGTTAAAAGTGGTGTGTATATAGCAGAAACAGAGAGCAGGCGAAGAGTGGTTTATGCTTTCCTAACAGCTTTAACATGATTACTCCAAGTCAGATATTTATTAAAAATAATTCCAAGGTACTTAACATTATCGCGGTATTCAATGGGGTATAGTCAAGTAAGGTCATATATAAGGGGGGGGGGGGAAGTTGTATGATTTATATATTACAAGGGAATTACTTTTTGCAGGGTTAAGTACTATTGGCCCATTCAAAAGCCGCTGAGAGGTCTGCATTGAGTTTCTCAATCCCATCTTCAATTAGTCCCAGCGAGATGGAAAATTGGCAAATAGTTTACGAAGATGAAGAAAAGAAATGCACCCAAAACCGAATCTGGTGGGACGAAACAATTTGTATGCAACAGCCTCGAAGATTGATGATTGGAAACTTCCAACTGCATTCAACCCTATAGGTAAGATGCAACCAGTATTATGCGCAATATTCTTTAAATATTCACCTGCTATATTCACTATGACTGAACAGTGAGATCTTTATGAAGCATACTTATATATATATACTTATATATATATACTTATATTCTTATATACTCATAAGCCGAAATATGCGTATCGAAAAATAATAACTTGAAACAACTGCTTATATAAAAAAGAATTTTCAATTTTTAAACTACCAGCTAAAGTTGCCCGTTCTTAGAACGGAGTTCTCTCTTAAGTATGTAAATTTTTATTAATTTTATTTTTTTCTTATTCTTTTTTAATTTCTTTTAATTGTTTTTTTTTTTTATTTTTTTTTTTGTTTTATTTAAATGATTTTTCTTTTATATTTTTTTCATTAAAAAATGAAGGTATGCTGGGATTTCAATGCGTTACAAACAGAGTCTGGGCTTTTCTCAAGATTCTTTTCCATCGTTTAGTTTTTTTTAATTGGTTCACATTTATCTGCTGTTATATTTCAAAATTAGTTTTTAAATAATAAGCTGCTCAGATAAGTCACTGATAATAATTTTCTGCTGCCAACTATAACTTTCAGTATTCTCGTTGCCAAGCTTCAACGCTGCGTTCGTGGAATTTTGTGGAGAGCAGTCCTGGCAACAGACCAAAATTCTGGACCGGATTGTTGTGTGCCCTGTTTACTACTAGTATTGATTAAAATACTTCAAAATCATTCATAAAATGTTGTAACTAAGTAATTCGGAAAGCCTAATTATAGGATTACAAACAACACCGGACCTTTGAATCCGCTATCAAACTTATTAGTGTACGCTATAATTTTAATTTTTGTTCCATGTTTAAAGACTTTATAAAAAATATGAAATTTATGTGGACGAATAATAAAAAAAAAAATGCTTTTTTCGTACCCATTAGAAATCATTGTTAGTTCCATGTTCACAGTTAATTGTGCCAGATTTATCGTTTCAAGCTTGTTTCGATAGAAGAAAATAATCCATTTGTAACTGATAACAGAAAAAGAAGCTCTATTCATTTTCCTAATGAAAATAGATTTTAAATGTATTTAAAAATTCGTCCAGTTCTCCCAAGTTATACAGGAAATTTTAATTTTAACTTTATTCCATAGAAGTTTTTCTTCAATTCTTTAAGAGTAACTTGAAGTGAGATTATTAAATTTATAAAGAACAAACTTTTGCCTTCCTTCTTAATAAACAATTTCTTCTTTTCCGAGTAACGAAGCTCAGTAAGAAATATACTTTTGCGCAAAAAATCCTAATTAATTAATGATATGTATTTAAGTACTCAAATCTTAATCGGGCCCAATAAAAAAAAAAAAAAAAAACAAAATAGTGAAAACTGTATAAGATTTCAAATATTGATAATGTATTCATTTGAGAAATTCCAAGAAATATCAATCATCCGAAAAGATTGCTTGCTCAAAGATGAAAAATAATATTTGGTTTCCAGTCTAATTGATTACTACGCCTCATTTCTTTTATCAAAGAGGTACATTTTTTTTTCAAATGTGTTTAGTGAGAAACAGATGAGCATTGACAAAAAAATTATTTATGTGTAAAGAAAATGAGGAAATGAGTACTCCATGGATTGATTATTTGTGGCATAATTACAAAAAGTTTTGAGAATTGTGAAATTGTGTAATTCAGAATTTTTATATTGCCAATATCAGAATTAAAATTCTTTGACGTTTGGATAACACTGATTTCTCCATATGAGTTTGGGTGTAAACACTAATAGTAGAGGAAGTCTGTTAACAACACAATATTCACTGGAAAGTCATATTGGGAGGAATATTGTAATATGTATCTTCGATGATTTGAAGGTTGAATAAAAGTACGAGTTAAAATCAAAGGAATTTTCGCCATCTAGGCTCATAACATACACAGTCTAAATATATTGTTTGACACTGTCGTATCCACATTTTAAGGTCATGGTTATATAACCGTATGCACATTGGGTAGAAGGAGCAGGCAGCTGTCCATACGAACTCTGTTCCGATTAATTTATAATTTTTTTTTGTAAGGTACAATTTTTATCATTGAAAATTTTTACTTTGAGTTTTATGGAAAAAACAGTGTAAAATTAAACAGTTCTACGTGGATTGTAAAATACAGGGTATTTTGGGAAAAACTACCAAATTTTCTTAATCACCCTGTTTATACAAAAAGTTTATGGAATTTAGTCTCCCTCAAATTTATCTTTTTACATTTTGGTCGTTGAATCAACTGTTGTGGAATTATTAAAAAAAAAAAAAAAAAACACTACCTTTAATCAAAGATGGCCGTCCGCACGGACCCCGTCAAATGTAAAAACTTGGATTGTCGGTGTTGTGGACGTAGGACATCTTGTCGACCCCAGTACCTCAATGGGATTCCTTCGACCATGAGGTTTTACTGTTATTGGCGATGCGGGAAGATTCGACCGCATGTAACTCGAAGGACCTTTGTGCGCTGTAAAACTGCAATGCAATGCGAACAGTTGCCGTAATTACAAGAATGACTTATTTCAGGTTGTCTTGAACTTTACAATAAAATTTACAATGAATACTTGAAAAATGTTTGATTTGGATTTACAAAGCCAAAATAAAAATACTTGTTCCCGCAGGTCAAGAGATCAATACTCCATGAGATTTAACCAAAAAGTGACAAAGTAAGAGGGAGAGAATGTCAGAAAGCAGACATTTCTGTCATTTTAATTGCGTTAGTGTCGAGAAGTTGCGCTAGATGGAGATGCGTCAAGTATGAGATTATAATGACGCGAAAGATTCAAATTTGAATGTACTATTTTCTCAACAGTTGATACTCGGAACTAAATAACACATATACAAATCACAACTACCCCACCTTTTGTAGTGCAATGGCCTTATTTAGTCACTATTGACTGGACTATAGGCACAATTTTCAGAAGAGTTATTCGCAAGCCAGAAGAGGTCTGACACCCGGATTTCAAATTTTGAATCAAACACTGATACCCAACAGATTTCATCAGGCTATAATAAGAACGTAAATGATATTTTTGAATTAATTTTTAAATTTTAGTCCTAAAGCCCAATTTAATTATTTTCTAAATAAATTTATCCATTAAACCATTGTAAATTTCGAAACATGTTTTACAAACAGTTTTAATATTTCGTAATTCTGTTCAACGTGCCCCTGGATTGCTCCAAATGTTGATATATCGCCAGAAAAATAACTGCCCTATTCAACAATGTGCCAAATTTCTTATATTTGAATTCGCTGGAATTATTGATCATACTTCAGGACTTCATTGGTAAACCATTCCTGTTTCGATGGATTCAACTTCCAATCACTAGACGATTTCATATCTAATTAATTTTTCCACCGCCGTCTTTAATGTCTTTGCGCAATATTCGAGCTTTCGGAGCTTCGGCCTTCGAAACTTTGTTGCTTGAGTATTCTTTCGAAGCTTCGAAATTCAACTGCAGTAATATTTACTCTTGTCTAATAAATGTTCGACATAGTCACCGAAGCCATTAAATTTTTTGCTGGCTGCTGTCCACAATTTTGGAAAAATTTTAAAGAAAGTGGCAATTTTACCTTTCTTTTGAAACACGTTTAGGTACTCTAAACAATTTTTTTAAGAGATTCCAATAACATTAAGCTGTGTTTGGCAGATTTGTGAGAGAAAATTATTCTTTTAAATATAATATACGAATATCGTTAGTGTCGTATTTTAAATAATAACATATAGAGGAGGCCTGGGTCTTGCATGATAATAATAATAATACATGTACGCCTTATATTTGATATAAGTATGAGTGGCCTACACATTTACAATAATATTTTAATGCGCCTGTTCTTTCGCCTCACTACATCTCTTTGTAAATAGATTTTATGTTATCGAAGAACCCTCAACCAAGTAAATTGAATTAATTGCATCTTTGATCTTTATATTCTTTAGTTTTTCACAATAATAAGGAAAACTATTCAGACCGCTATTGAAACAAGTTAAGCATTTTTAAATGATCTCTTATGATGTTGATAATAAGTTTTCCGTCTAAGCTTATGTATACATTCAATTAAATCTTATTTTGTTGATTATGTTGTGATTATATAGTAGGTGGTATATTGCTAAAAACTTTAGACCAACTTACCTAAGGCATAATTGTAACAGACTGATAACAACTACATATATACTTATCTAACCATGAATGAAACTCGAAACGTTATTATAAGCTCTGTTCTTTTGTGTCCGCTGAACAGAGCAGAACAAAAGATACGCAAAAGAACGCCTCATGCACATCATTTAACAGTAGAAATTGTTCATTTTAATCGCAAAAAAAATTGTTTTCTCCTGTATATGGGAGCTCTAGAACAAAGTACACAAAATAACACAGCTATAGAGTCTGTTGTACAGTCCACTCATGAAAAAGCACAATCCTTAAATATTAGAGATATTACGAAAATATGAAGTTAAATATACTAAGGGGTAGACTATGATAGATTGGATTAGAGTTCGGCTATCGAAATAACTCCAATTAGCCGCACTTAGATGAATAGCACATTATGAGGGGCAATCTCATCAGCACCCAACCTGGTGATGTGTGCTCAATCTAGGGGGTGTGTTAAAGCCACCCATATGAGTTAATGGAAATTACTTGGTCCATCAACTCTATGTCTGCTAAAAGTGCAAACCAAGCGAGGTCATTCTACGTTTAGCGAGGTTGAGGCATTCACATAATAAATACTGAACACACTCAATCTCGTCCTCGTAAGTACAGATTCTGCAGAAATCATTGTATTGAGCGAAACGTATGTACATATATCAGATATTTAGTGTCCCACAAAAATGCAGTAAAGCTCCAATATGTCAATCCGATTTCTCCATAGCAGAGTTTCTAGCTTCCTGGAACATACCTATCTTGGGACATAGCTCTGTCGTGTTAGTTCTCCCCATCTGCGATTAGCCAATTTCTAGACATGTAAATCTAAATTCTTCTTCAGTGATTCTTCCAATGAATACTTCCGCAAAACATAAATATATTCATAGCTGAAGCTTTCCTGGCCTGAAAATCAGCAAATCACTGATACATCATTTTGATCAGGCCCTCAAGCGTAGACCATAGTATATTTAGAGATTTTATATCTTACAGGAAAATATAATAATTACCACACCTCTTTCTCACCTGGAAAATATGTTTTTTTTATGGAGTACAAGCGTTTTCTATAGGAAATCAAAGCATTAGAAGTTACGAAAAAAAAGATGGTAAATTCACAATGATATTTCACATTAAGACTAATAGCTGCCTTAACAAAAATAGGAAAAACCTTCAGGAATTCAACATTCATACGAATATATAAACCTATGGGGATTTGTTACCAGCAAGATTTATTGCACACTCATCTGAGCACAATAACTTCAATTTAGAAAACTCAATGCTCTGCTCATCTATAGAACGAAAAAAAAATATATATATATCGATTTATGTGTACATATATACCTTCATGATTATATATGTAGACATATAGTAATATCCTGAATCCCGATTATATTCCTTAACATTGCTAAATTTGCTTTGTGGTCATAAAATACGCCTAACCATGAGAACAGAACGTTTGCCTTCTCGAAAAGGATTGTATTGGAATTTGGAAGCACATGGCCAGGAGTTGAAAAATAAAATACAACGCCACATAGATTGATTGTCGATCATGTAGATACTTTTCCCATTCACACAAATAAAGGCCGCTACTTCCGTTGAACCATTAACCAGCAGTTCTCTCAAGAGACTACAAATTGGTGCCTATATTATATGGATTACGTTTCTGTTGGAAATTTTTATTCCAGCTTCACAAAGTTTTGTTCAGTGTAAATTTTTGCACGTTAACATACCACCATCAGACTCATAGTACACCACATAATATATGCCTACATATGCATATATTTCTTCATTAATGTAAACCAGAAAAATATAATATCTGTTTTTGCAACAGAAAACAAGTATTCAGGAGATAATAATGGGCCTGATTACAAAGCCATGATGATGATGGTCTCATAACTAAAGTGTAAAAATTTTCCAACATGATATGAATATCATAAGAAGTTTTGCAGGATAGCATAATGATAAGGTGTGTTGGGAGGAGGGTAAAAATATGGTTTACAAAATATGTAAAGACATTAAGTTTTCACAATAATTGGCTCCTCCTGATTCATTTAACTTGCATACAACAAATTATTTATGAATGAGGAAGGATGCTTGAAAAATAATAAGCCCCGTATATATAAAGCTGATCATGAACGTAAATTGCTTTAATTATTTACAGATATATGTAGGTAAATGTCATCCTTGTAGAATCCCTTAATTGTTGATTATTGATTATATATATTTATATGGGTAAGCATTTAATTCAATGACAGGGGAATTAAAATACCCTCTTAATTGGGATAAATCTATTCAAAATTAATCTGAGTAATAGCAAGAAATTAAGATAGTAGATGATAATAATTGAGGAAATGTCCATTGTAAACATTCTGTGTAGGGGATGGAAATCTATATGAACATTTAACTTCCTCCTCAGCAGTATTCCCAACTACTTCTGACTTTTTGCATGCAAGTATTGAATCACCATCAGGTGATGTTTTCAGTTTTCGCTGCGCAGATTCTTTAAGAGGATTGTAATGTCATTAATTTGGTCCTTTTCCTTTTCCCGAAATTACTTTTGCCTGCTATATTACCTGTTGTCAAGCACATCTTTAGTAATACTTTAACTACGGCAAAGAGTTCAACAAACTGGAAAAGGGCAGTTATTTTAGCCATTGCTAAAAATAACTCTCCATTAACATTTCTGATTTCGCAGCAAAAGCCCTCGAGAAGCTCCGACGAACTAAGATGTTCGAGTACCTTGAGGAACGTCCGTTATTGTCTGCTTGTCAATCGGGTTTTCATCGAAAACACAGCTGCGAAACAGTTTTACTGAAAGTTACCAACGATATTTGTAAAGGCGCTTGATAAGGACTTGGACTTTCAGTGTCAATTCCAGTAAATTTTTACAAAAATTAGCTTAGAATTGTAACTCATCTGCACTTTCAGTTATTAACAGGTTTTGGTATGTAGACGAACACAGCAACTGAAAATTAATAACTGCCTTTCTAATGCAATAAAGGCGAATACCAACTTTTCATACAACTGAAGCTGCCCAGCCACAAATCGCGATGTTTTGCTGCCAATCATCAACCAAAAGTATTGGCGCCCGAGTAAACTCTTCGAACAAGAAAAGGACGTCTATTCATTCATCTAAGGAAAACGATATTATAATAGTTACGCAATAAAATATCTGAAATTTTAAATAGATTTCTGTTAACAAATTTTGGGCAAATAATATTGCCTCGAGCTCTGTGTAAGTGTAGCGAAATAAAATTGTTCAACTTAGATTTACTTGAACGCAAATTTCAGTTGCAGTTTTTTTCTGTATATATGTATATATATTTAGTAAATGTTCATTTATATAACCCGATGACTAGAATAGCTTTTAGTGGGTAATTTATTTACATATAGACAAACATTTGAAGCCACCACAACAGAAATATTCTCAATATGTGGTTACAGGTTCAATCTAGCATTTTGTTTACCTAATTCAAAACGTCCATAGTGCGTATCAATAAAAGTTAATTAAAATATGCTAATCTACGCTAGATAATTGGACATTACCTCACAGAATCACTATATATATGGAGCAAGAGATGGTATTGTTTTATGACTTCTGTTTGTCGTTTAACTTGTTTTCAAATAAATGGTCGGGACAAATTGAGGTTTATATACCTATCTTCCAGTAAAAAATGAGAGATTACTTAAAAACTTCTGATTTGATCGAATTAAATGGAAAGGTAGGTATATGTGAACATTAGCTAATATAACTTACTTGCTTTCTGTTTTCAACATCTATTTTAAATTTCTATTTTTGAGGTTTTTTTACTTTATTTAAATACTGCGGGAAATTATAAATTTTGTTCCGTTTTATTATTGTGGTTACCGTTTTCGATGAAGTCTTGGGTATGGGTTAACATGTCACAAATGTGCTAGGCAGGAATGCGTAAAATGTATTCATATGAATGAATAAATGTTAAGAATTATATTCATTCAAGTTAATCGTGACTAACAAAAGAATTGCTCACATATATCGAATTATAGTAAATATGCCCTTTATTGCATAATGAATACATGCATCATGCTTTTGCTATACTCATCTAGTCTAAGCACATCGGTAATTATGACATTAGTTCTTATATGCAGTTTATATAAATATAACATAAAAAAAATTGGTAAGTATGACGCATATATGCAGCTAATTTATATAGACATTTTGATTATGGCGCGAATGTGATTTGAAGAAAACTCGAACGAAAGTGAAGATGAGTTTGAAGAGGACGAAAACTTGTTAAATAATGAGGCAATTTGAATGAAATTATTCATTATAACTCATTACTGATTATTATGCCACTGGATTCAGAAGATCAAACTTCAAAATCTATGCAAGAATGTCGAGAATTACATGAGTTTAAAGAAAATGAAGCACAGTATCAACAGATTTTCGTGGACACAGCCAATTAGGTTTTGTTTTATCTAAAGAAGTCAAAATTAAAAAGTGATATAGCGGAAAATAAGAAAACTTTTGAAGCTAGTGCTAACGCAGTAATTGTAAGCTTATGAGAGATGTAGAGAAAAATGTCGGACACAAAATATATTTCGACATTTCCTAGTCTTGCTTGTAGAACAAGAACAAAAATGGGACTCAATCCGTAGGTGCAATTCGGCAGAATAGGATACCCTATCGCAAGATTTGAACAAAGAAGGAAGTAAAAAAGGCGAAACAAGATACTTCATTGCTATGGTGTTGATATTTCAGCTTTGAAAAATAACAAACTTGCTTCGCTTGTTTCATTTGGGAAAAATCCTGTTGTCTCATATCTGTTTGATTAATCATTCTAACTCCATAAATAGTAATTGCCCAAATATATAGTCAAGACCTATAACAAGCATACGGGTGGAGTTCACCTCATCGGTAGCCTTAAGGCCAACACATTATCAGAGCAGCAAAACATTGTTGGCGTTTTATTTGTCGAGTATGTCGCACTTCAAATACAGTGAACGCAACGCAACTTTTGCTTTTACAGCTGTCGTACCAATTGAAGTGTCATATGTAAAAGTTGAGAAAATTGTTTAAATTTAGCATTATAGCCTACGCGGCTTACCTTAAAAGGAAAGTTAGATTCAAATTTTGGACGCGAGGCTAGCGTCGTGTGCAACGAGTTGGAAGAAATATGCTTGTCAGGTTGAACGCGTTGACATTTGAGTTTCGACAAATTTGTTTGGAATTTTTTGTTGTAAATTAGCTCACATTTATACAAATTACATACAAAAATTTCTCAAATTCAGTTTATTTTTTTCCTAAGTGTTAGATTAAATTGAACGCGTACGCGACGAAAAGTGGAAATTCGTCTGATTTTTGCATCGCATGGTGGTAATCTAACACTCTTTATAAAACAAGCGTACATTGGATATTACCTCTCAACGCGAGCTACGCGAGTTACGCGTTAGAAATTTTCAAATTGACTCCAGCTTGAGTTATAAGATCTGAAAAGACAAAACGAAAAATAAGGTGGTGGATATGTGATATAAATAAGAATTGTCAAAGATGTTAAGAATTCCTTCAAAAAGAAAAGGAGCCCGGATTGTTTTCCAAAGTTACAAGAATGAAAATCGACTATTTTGATGCTCTATTGAATAAACTGCGTGATCGTTTAGAGAAGCAAACAATTCGGGAAAAAATTTCAATAAGTAACATTAAAATATAATAAATGGCATAAATTTTGGAATTTTAACCTTGGGGAAGTTCAAAATGGGATTGTCGACATTTGTAAAGATAATGTTGGACTGAGCTATCGCATACATATATGTATGTATATTTAGAGCAAAGGAATGCAGCAGAATGGTATAGCATGTCATTCTATGTTGTGGTTTTACTTGCTGCTTGTGATATGATCTATTGCTTCCAGAGACCGAACCAGTTATATGACATTTTGCAAAAAAAGGTAACTTTACCTGTTATTCTTGGCCGATAATAAAGGGTTTTCCGATAAGAGGTGTTATTTGAATTAGCCCGCTATTTCGGTAGATGTCACTTCTGGAGCTGTCGTTTTTTGACATTTGACAAGTATAAACTACGCCATTAATAAAAATGGAACGATACACGATTCAACAACGCATTAAAATTATTAAAATTCACTATAAAAATGGTGAAAATGTGGCAGAGACGGTTCGTAAAACTCGAACATTTTTGGGTCGTCGTGAAGCACCTTGTCGGACTGCAATACAGAAATTGGTAGAAAAATTCGAGCTGTCGGGACAAGTTAGTGATGTGAAGAATAAAACCCGTGCACGTCGCTCAACAACAGCCGAGAATATTGCTGCTGTAGCCGAAAGTGTTGAAGAAAACACAGGTTTGTCCATTCCTCGTCGTTCTTTGGAATTAGGCATTCCACAAACGTCATTACACCGTATTTTGCATAAAGATTTGGGTCTTAAGGCTTATAAAGTTCAGTTAGCACAAGAACTCAAGCCGGCCGATCATCAACAACGTCGAGTCTTTGCTGATTGGGTCCTTGAAATGCATGAAAATGATCCGGAATTCCATCGAAAACTCATCTTGAGTGATGAGGCCCATTTCCACCTCGATGGCTTCGTCAACAAGCAAAATTGTCGCATCTGGGGCTCGGAAAACCCAAGAGTTATTGTTGAAAAGCCTCTTTATCCTGAACGTGTGACCGTTTGGTGCGGTTTATGGTCCCGCGGGGTCACTGGACCTTACTTTTTCGAAAATGAGGCTGGAGCAACAGTTACGGTGAATGGATTGCGCTATCGACAGATGATTAATGATTTTTTATGGCCGGAATTGGACGGTATTGATCTGGACAACCTTTACTTTCAACAAGACGGCGCTACGTGCCATACAAGCAACGAAACCATTGATCTTTTACGGGAAACGTTTCCGGACCGTGTTATCTCTCGAAGAGGTGATCACAATTGGCTACCGAGATCTTGTGACTTAACACCTTGCGACTTCTTCCTTTGGGGCCACGTGAAAGAGAAGGTCTACGCCAACAGCCCAGCGTCGATTCAAGATCTCAAAGATGGAATTCGTGAGGTTATCGAGGACATAGGGCAGCCACTTTGCGATTTGGTTATTGAAAATTTCATGAAAAGGATATGGTCCTGTAGGCGTGGTCGTGGTGGTCATTTGGCTGATGTTATTTTCCATTATTAACGGCATACCTTCCTCTTTATAATGAAATAAAGATCCGATCATTTATCTCAAAAAATGGAATTTTTCTTTCAATATCAAAATAACACCTCTTATTGGAAAACCCGTTAATTTCAAGCTACAAAAACCAAGCTGGAAAGGCTTTTTATTTTTTCTGGCAAAAATAAAAAGCCAGCTAGACTTTTTATTTTATCTGGCAGAAATAAAAAACAGCTTGACTTGAAAAAATAAAAAGCTGGGCTCGCTTTTTATATTTTTACCGAAAAAAAGTATCAAGCCGTTGCGCTTGCTTTTGTAGCATCAAGACTATTATCGGCCAGGAAAAACAAGTAAATTAAGCTCTTTTCGTAAAAATTCAGAACTGATTCGGTGCCTGAAAATAAAAGGCCAGCTTGGCTTTTTATACTTCCGACTTCAAAACCTGTTACTTCCAGATCGAAAAAATAAAAAGTCATGTTGGCATTTTATTTTTTCTGGCAAAAAGCTGGATTTATATTTTTGCCAGATAAAACAAAACGCCTTTCCAGCTTGGTTTTTTAGCTTTTTTTTTTATAAAAAGCTAAGTTTTCAAAAGCTTTACAGGAATCGAAACGGGTTTCATGAGACATCTTCTGGTATATTCCACTAAATTCCAGGATCATGATTTATCCCAGCTTTTTTTGTTTAAAATTTTCAAAATACCAGTTATTTTCGGACCCTGATTGCTTCACAATGGTGGATATTGGGTCGTATGGGAGTCAAAGTAATGGAAGTATTTTCCACCAGAACATTTTCGGGCAACAGCTTATTAAGAATCAGTTACCCATTCCATAGGCAGATGAGCTGCCAAATTTGACCGTAAATTTTTCGAACTTTTCCGTGGGAGATGCTTCTTTTCCTTTGCGACTTAATGTGATGCGTTTTTATCTGGATAAGCTTCCGTGTTTAATACAACATTTCTGTTAATGTTCTTGGTAAAATTTGCGCTTGCTAAAGTGCTCCTGTTTTACTGAGCACTTTAACAACCGCATATCCCGAGATCGGATGACGATAGAAAATGTATTTGGAATAATGGTATCTAGATGGCGAGTGGCCCAGAATATATACACTGCATACCTTCGAACGAGGATAAAATTGTTAAGGCTGTCTGCGACCTTCAGAAATTATCCCATAAGAATGGCGGAATTTACACATAGCGAAAATGCAACTCGTGAATCAATTCGTTTCCTAGAGACGCTATCCATGTAATCTATTTACCGAGGTTGCCAAAGACCTGAATAAACCATCGGTGGAGTCTTCTTTATTTTTCTTCGTTCATTTATCAACCATGGTATTAGAAATTTTTGGAAGTCCTTATCCAGATGTCGATATTTGATGGGAATAAATTTAGCCCCTGATTTCGAGAAGTACTGGCCTCCCCCTATTGGTTGACCTCACTCACAAAATTGCATTTGTCCAACGTATCTTCGGGAATTGGGACGAATGCATTTTTTATAGAAACTAGTTCTGTTTAGTTATCGGTTCTTTATTCAAATGCCGGGTCGTAGTTGTTGGAATGCCTTGTAGTAAAATTATTTAGTAATGAAAGATAAATTTACGTGGTACGGTGTGCGTTTTTGCTCAGTGCTCATCCAGTGCCGCGATGAGTGTGTCAACCAATATGCACCAGAGTACCAGAGAGAGCACGCCAAACCCAACTCAATGGTTAAGTTTCGTCATCTTAGCATTTTACCGATCCATCGCACGGTAGTGCAGAGAACAGCATGCCGACGTGATATCTCACACAGACAATCTGGGGCTGGGGTGGCCCTATTAAAGTTCCCTCTATATCCAGAAAGGCTGCCAAGCCAGTCCCCGTTAAATGATTGAAACCATTGAATGAAGAGCCGTCTCAGTTGATCTGTCTCTTCGGTAAGTGTGCTGCGAGGTGTTTAAGGGAAAGAATTTTCGAGATACCTCTTTAATGTACTCTTCCGCGAGCCTCTCCAGGCAGGTCAAAAGAATGAGGAGAGGATTATGGTTGGGAAACTCTTCGGGTCCATATGCGATACCCACTAAAACCTCTTGAAGGCAAAGGTAACCAGAGCATATGCAAACAATCGAAGCTGTAGTAATAACGATCCTCGTAGCTAGGCCATTTATAGCTTTGAAAAATAGCAAAAGCTATAAGCATTTTTTTAAACATCTCCGCGTGATCGCGAAGGTCTAATATAGGTTTACAGAATTTAATTACTATGACTGCTGCAGAAAGAAGCGTATCTAGGTTGGGCCAGTGGGGGCGGTCCGCCCGGCGGCATTTTTTATATTTCTGTCTAAATTATATAAAAAGAAAAATTATGATAATTGCGACGTAAATTTGGAATTGGCGATAACCACATAAAGAACTTGGTGGTAGAAATTATAACTGCTAAGAAAGTATTTTTTAAAATGGGAATCAGATTAAAAATTTTAAACGCGTATACCGTGTAGTGCTCGTTGATATTCAATATTGAATGAATGCTTGTTGCATATGGAGTGTTAGATTACAATCGCACGAGACGTTTGTGAAGCAAAAATTCAGCGAATTTCTACTTTTCATCAAAAGCGATTAATTTAATCTCACATTTGGCAAATTGAACCTATTGCTGCTGGATACTTTTTTTTTATGTTTTTTTTATTTTCAGACAAAACGGTAATTTCCTAAAAAGTTGATTGAGAAAGTGGAAAAATGCGAACTAATTTATAAAAAAAAGTTGAAGACAAATTTGACGAATCCCAACTTACAACGCGTTCAATCTGACAGCATATCTATACAAAAACATCTAGGACTGATCATTTTCACAGAATACATTCCTAATTTTTTATATGGCAACACCAAGAAGGGGTGGCCCCATTTAGCCCATTTTTTAAATTGTATTTACTATTTTCATAAAAACACTTTGTACAAAATTTCAGCTCTCTACGTGGACACGTTCTCAGGCAATGTCCAAATATATAGTGAAAAACGAGATTTTGTATGGGAAACCTACGAAGGAGTTACCCGAATTGTCCCATTTTCGAACCTTTTTTTCTCTTTAAATCCCGTGTGCAAAATTCCATCACTCTAAGTGATCGCGTACTTGAGTTATTGTGTAGACAGACAGACGGACAGACAGACAGACGGAAAGACGGACAGTCAGACAGACGGAAAGACGGACGGACTGACATGCGAAAATCAAAATAACTTTCAATATTATGCGTGGGTGTAAAATCCATTTTGTTCTACATCATTATCTCTAGGTGTTACAAACGGAATGATTTCATCTAAAGTATAAAAATATAGGTCGAAATTTTTGTTACCAACATAGCATTATTCCTAAGAATTTTCTTAACAATATCCATCAGTGTAGCTAGTAGTGAACAGAACCTCTCCAAATTAAAATTAATTAAAAATCATATTCGTTGAGTGATTGGAGATTGCGAAATCTACCAATTCTCTTAGAAAAACAACTTACAGATGAAATAAATTTTGACAATTTCACTCAAGACGTTTTTAATAAAAAAGTAAGCAAAACAAATATATATGAGGACGCTTACATTTTATCATTATGTGTATAAATTCTGTTTTTAAACAAAAGAAATATTTTTATTAATTTATTTATGTTCCGTAATTGTTAATAACTACTCTTGATTTTGATTGATTTAGAAAGAACGGCAAATTGGGGGCCGCCCCAGGCAGCAAAAGCTCTAGGTACGCCACTGGCTGTAGATATATGGATGTTAAATGTTTCATGAAATCAGTACAGTTGGAAATATATCCTCCTCTTAATTGTCTCCTATCCTGCATCGCGAATATTACATAGGTGCTGTTCGTCATAGCAAGCTATTTAAAGTTCACGATCTTGCTTGCAGAAGAGCCCAAGAGTAGAATAATTGGCAACATAAAAATTATCTCAGAGATGCTGAAGATAGGTGCTGACGAGCAAAAGTAAGTGAAATAGATCAAAGGCCACAGGACTGCTGGGGAACTGACTGATTGAGTTTTGCGCATCTCTCAAGTATTGACATAAAACCCCGACTATACAAAATCGAGGTTAGATTTCGACGTTAAATCTATAATCAATTACAAGTTCCCCTGCAAATTATAGTTCTGTATCAGGCTGTAAAGCACATTGGATGACTTAAAAGGTGGAATTAAAACATTGTCATTAGTACGATAAATTAGAGTTAATAGCACCCCATAAATTATTACCTTTAGGATATTTTTCAGTCCATGTTTCCTATTATCGCCATAATATAAGGGTGGAGAAAATCAGTATTCTGATCCTCATAAATAACTTCTAATATCTGATGTTGGTTAAATATTTTCACATGCAATCTCTCGCACCCTTGAAAGTCCTTAAGGCCTTTGACAGTAAGGATAGGAAGCAATACCTTGACTTTTGTCACAAGCAATAAAATAAATTCAACATGAAATGTATACCTACTATATATAGGTTGGTATGTCCCCTATTCTCTAACGCAACTACTTAATTCTATAGGGATGTGCTGATATAGAAAGCAATTAATTAACACCTATATATAGGAGACGTGTGTAGCTTTTAAGGCAACAATTCCTTTTAGTTATAACGACCTCTTCCAAGTATTTCCAAACAGTCTGGAATTATGATTCCGCAATCGCTGTCAGGAAAGTGGACCTAAGGATGGGCGCTTGCATACACATACATAATACCTACATACCTTTCTACATCTTGATTTATATCAACTAAAGCTGATAAGGTCTGAATCTTGTCTGTCACAGTGTTAGTCAATTCGGGATTGTGGGTTACTACCATTTGTCAAATGTCCACCGCAGATTCTTTTAGTTAGCCTCTACGTTGATACATACATATATATATATAGATATATATATATTAATTTATTTATACGTCTCACTTGTTGTTACTTCTGGAATATGTTTTGGAACGGGGGTGATTTGCAGACGACAAGCTTTACTGTCTCTTCCGGTGTCTATATATGCTGCTTAGAATTTCTAGTCATTAATAAAGGGACTAGTACTGAATAAGTAGTCACGCAAATAAATAATCAATTAAATGAATCCCTCTCCGTTTTAGCTTTGCTGTCCACTACAAAGATAATTACTCAAATCATATAGAGATAGCTTTCGAGTTGTTCAAATTGGAAAAGTGTGTATACGAATTTATTGAACTGACAGTCCGAGAACCCTTTGTATAGTTCACCTCTGATAAACAGGCATCTGTGCTTTTTTTGCTGTGAGTTTAGTTGGATAATTTTTTTAATCTTTAAGTTACCAGTAATTAATTGGAACACCTTCGGTGTTAATTAATGCGTGTTCAGAAAAAAAAATATATAACAAAATCCCCCTGCTTCCTCCCTCTACTTGCTGTCATCAAAAAAGAATGTACCGACTTTGCTTAACTGTAGAACACCTTAGCGAAGGGATAACCGAATACAACAAATACCAGAATTAGTATAATCTATTTCATTAACTATCTAAGCAAACATAAATGAAATGAGTTTTGAATTTTTCCGACAGATGGGGTAGAGGTTCCTTCTTGTTTTGACAAATACTGTTTCTAGACATATTTCCGTGCTTAGCGATGGAACTCATAGATCGGCCCCTAGGATCAGCGAAAAGTAATCTAGATGTACAAGAATGTAAGAATTGACCCCATGCGCGATTTCAAGTTTGTCCTAGGAGGACCGAATATCTGCTGAAGAGGAACCGTAATGAGGTACTTAACCTTATCGTAGTTATTTACGGACACTGTCGCTTTGGTAAACATGCAGAGCGCAAGCACCAGCAGGGACTAATGTATGAGAAATAGGTTGAGACTATGCAATTCCTGCTCTGTGAATGCCCTATCCTTGCCAGGCGTAGGAGGAGTGCCGCTCCGCAGCTACTTCTTCGGCGAACTGGGGGAGCTAGCAGACAAGGAGCTGGGGGACAGAGTAAAGTTTATAAACTCTTGCGGCTGCTTTCAAAGACCAGCCTAAATCTGAGGTATCTGTCCCAGGTAGGTTCCCATTAAGGTGGTATCACAAACCGCAAATGGTCAAAGTGAGGATGATCGCCGTAGTTTGTACGATGGCCGCCACTCTAACCTAACCTATATACCTACATTTCAACATACAGAATGGGCCATGAATTTGTTAACATTGAAAAATATTATAAACATATTATAAAATTAGATATATGAATTAAAAAAATTGTTATTTACATGATTACTAAAACATGGAAAATTACATTTTAAAAATAATATCATTTAAATGCCGTGTACATAAATTTTCGAAGACTTTTCGGCAAAGGGAGCGAGAGATTGCAGACATTTGTTTCTTAATCTTTGATTTTAATTAAAGCAACGTCACGATTCTTCAAATATCCCTATAAAAAGGAGTCTGCTGGCGTCAGATCGGGACTCCTGTGTGGCCACGGGAAGTCACCTCGCTTAGACATCAACTTTTTCGGAAACATTTCTTTAACAACCGGCAGGAAGTCTTTGCAGGTGTGGCAAGTGGCTCCGTTTTACTAAAACTAAGATTCCAAATGTTCCGATTATAGCCATAAAATTTCTATAGCTGGGGTACCAGAAACTCCTATAATATTCTCGTATACTGCTTAGAGTTAACAGTGACCATCCGGATGCGAACATCTTCATAAAAATAAGGCCTAATGATTCCTCTAGCTGAATTTAATGCCGATATAGTCTTAGGCATATGCAGGGACCTTTCATGTTTAGCTTTGGGATTTTCTTATTAACGTGTCTGTTATTGTGGAAATGGGCTTCATCGGAAAACAAGCCAATATTGTTTCGGCATACAACATGCGTAAATTTAAGTCACTCGGCTGTAGTTCTTGCACCAGCAGCATCTTGGTTGGATATTATTTCAAATCTAATTTCAGGAACACGGCGTAATGATGTTCATGATATTCTTACACCGATAAATCTACATCGCGTTGAACGGAAACGGAAATTTTCTGCACATTCTCTTCATTCCGAGAAGTCCTTGGGCGGCCGGCTTATTTCACATTTAGTATCGATCCCGTCTCTTTGAATTTCTTTATCCATTTCTTTATAAAAACAACATTTGGGTACTGCTTTATGTCGTGTGAATCATACTGAACGCGAAACAAATGCCTCACAATAATTTGAAAGTTTCTTTACACAATAGTTGCGCTGCGGCTCCGTGAACAATTCTATTGTGATCAAATTTGCGGTTAGGCTACTCCCCTCGCCCCACACCGCTTGTGTTTATTCGGGAAATGAAATGAAATTTAAATTTAAACTGATATATGGCCAACAATTAACTATATTGTGAAACATAAAAGAAAATTAATAAAAGACATAATTCTATTTCTAAAAAGTATACTAGAAGACTTTTACAGAAAGTATCTATACGCGACGAAAAATTGAAGTTGGATTTTTTTAGAAATTTTTGGAATTTTCCCGAAATATTGCTAACGGACATAGGAGCTGTCTGCGTTAAATAGTTATATAAATTTTGGTAGGAACACCGAATTTAATATTCTAAACTGAGTAAATAGAAGAAATTTAACATTAATTAAAAATTATTGTTGTTGTTAATATTATCGAAAGTGTATCCAAACAGGATTTTTTTATATTTCACAGGTTATTCCTTCATGCAATACGCAAGTTCAGCATTAAATGAATATAAATGATAGAATAATTGAAGCAGATTTATATTTCCTTAAACTTCAGATATCTGCATATTATAGAGAGATCCGATGGCAAATTGTTCCACACACGTAAAATTCGGATTAGAAAATAATCATTAAATTTCATGGTATACGGCCAATATTACATTGCAGAATGAATTGAAAGAAATTAATGGTTAGCAATAATCAGATGAGCATATAATACAGGAAACATTTACCGTATACAAACAACATTTTTATCAGAATAACGTCAGTAGACAGTTTGCTTGTTGATATTATTAATACCTTACGACCTTCATATAGAAAGCGATGAATAAAACTAACGCAATGTGTCTATCTCCAGCCTTGTGAAGGAATTATATTGCAATCAAGCTCGGTATAAGACTTCCATATATAAAATTGTACGACTTTATGAAGTGAAATATTTGGATGAAGCCAATGCAGTTTGCATATTTTGAAATAATAAATATAAGGTCAGTCCTGCTAAGCTATCTACTAGAGATTGTCATGACAATTATATTTAGGGAATGTTACAGCCTGTAGAGGTTGCACATACAAAATAATGAAACTTTCGGTTCAATTGAAAAAAACAACCTGCCTGCGTTTATTGATATTTCTTACAACTAACAATATATTTCTAAGTTTGCTTAAATTTAATTATTAATGTTAATAAAAACTAATCATAAAAAAAAAATAAAACTACAAAAGTTATTTCAGAAAAAAATAATTAATTAAAAAAAAAATATTAACAGAAAATAAACTGAACTATGCCTTAACTACATAAATTCTACTTATTGCTATTTATCTCCAACGAAACAAAAATATTATAATAGGAAACTTTTTATTGCGAATAGCAACTCACATTTTTTTATTAAAAAAATTGATATATGTAGTTCAAATTGATTAGTAAGTTTATTAAACTCATCCGAACTCTCGATGATATAATAGTCAATTATGAGCGGCTTGTGTAGCTAATCCCTAGCCTGAAAATATCTACATATCCAGGTTATACCGAAATTATCGATATTTTTTTTTTTTCAATGCCACGTTTTCAGTTACTAGGGGAACAAATTATCTGTGACCTCAATAGGTTGAAAGCTAATAACTCCTTAACCTTCACGTACAGAGCATAAGTGCGCTAAATTAAATTAAAGTTTAAGATCTGGACGTTCGCAATATGGTAACAAAAATGTATGTTATCGAGGTATTTTAAAAAAACAACGGCAAAATAAAAAATAAATTTAAAATTTAACAACCGAAACTTTGAATTTAAAGCGGGGAGAGGTGCGGGGATGGTTTAATTTTCATAGCAAAAAGCTTAAGACTCCGCATACATTGCTGCACTAAAATAGGCCGCATACCATGTACTTTTCAAGATATAGGGTGTTTACTAGTCTGGACTAGAAGAATCATTTGACAAAATTTAGTCATATTAGTCTGAGATACCCTGTATATGTTTGAGGCCTTTCTGTAATTAGAGAAGATAAATTAAAAATTTTAATTTTTTTTTAATTTTGTCACTAGATGTCGTGTCATTTCACAGGTATCGTAATAACAGAAAGGTAAAGAGGTTTGAAATATTATCAAGAACTTCCTATATATTGGCCAACTAAGCTCTATACCTGCTCTATTACTGTAGAAAGTACAAAGCAAAAAACACATTGGTTTTAAAAATCAATAAAATTTAGATAAAAAATTTCTTGTAAAGAACACCGAAGTAAACAACCCTTAAAATTAAAAGCGCGGATGCGCAAAATCGTTCTGTCATTGTGAATTGAATACATTTTTCATTCTGTTTTCTCTTTTTATACAAAATCTATTGTTTGAGTAGTTTTAGCAATGTATGATTGCTAAAGGCTTTCATGATTATTAAACCTCTGATCCTGCTAAAATCAGGAGTTAAAATTTTGATACGCTTTAGCGGACAATATTAGATGAAAAATTAAAAAAACAAATAAGTGAAAGTTAACATTCTTATCATTGGCGTCCTTTCTTACATATATTTTTGACCTACTACTTATTATTCTTAGCTAGATTGATATTCTAACTTTTAAAAAATATATATGAATTTTTTAAGATGACCTAGACAACATTTGTGAGAAATTTAAAAAAGGAAAGGGCAAAAAAACAATGCAATGTATCTGGAAAATTGTTAATTTGCATTTTCATTTTCGCAAACTCTCCAAGTATATCGAATTTAAAAAATAATAATTGTGATGGTCATGTGACACTTTATGTAATTTTGGTCGGTTTGCTAGGAAACTAACCTTGAACTAATAATAAAACCCGTCCTTCAGCACGGTGTTCCTAGACTTCTTAGCTCGGTTCCTACAAAACGAACTTAACCTAAATATACGACATTTTGCGATAATGTGACTTCGTATTTCGAGATTTGAAAATACCCTATACAAAGTAGTGTGGGAATATGTTATAATTTTATTCATTTTATTTTCAAATACATTAAACATATATATGCAATTCAACATCAATAAAATAAGGTCGGAAATGAAAGGCTTCGAAATTGATATCTTTAAAACAAACGACAACACAACAATGTGCAACAAAATTCAAATAATATTAGATTTCATGTAGATACTACTTTATCCCCTTTATAAAAAAAAAAAAATCAAAAGGATGATCCAATATTGAATTTTCAATGAATTTTTCATTTCTAACAGTAGGTACTTCCATTTTACAGACATTTTTTTTTTTTAATTTTACCTATGTATAACAGTAAACATTTTAACTCCCATTGATCCATTCCAATAAACATTCAATAGAAAGAAACAAAACCAAGAAGATATCTCTAACGAAACATAACAAAAACAGATTGCTATACTATTCGAATTTTAGAAGGACCCAATTTAAATATTGTGTGCGTTCGTTTAAGAATCAAAGTACAACAAAAAAGGGACAGATCGACGTTTTCCAATAATATGGACCGACATTCGAACTCAGCCCATCCTAAATTAGCTGGCACTGTACTGTAATCCTTTCTAAATGAAAGATGTCATGACATGACTTTTTAGGGATTTACTGTCTCTGTTTGTCTCTTCTATTACATTTACATAAAAGGGTTAATTGCTCTTCTTTATTGCCTTCTTGTATCTACGTTACATGAAGTGTTTTTTTTTTTAAACAAATCTACTAAATTCTAAGAGTCAATTTCCCAGAATCCAAAAGATTACCTCAAATCGAACCTTTTAAAAAATTTAAAATCAATTTTGTCATCAATTCGACTCCGCATCAAAGCTGCTGGATTAAATCAATTTCAGAGTATTCAGACAAAACGAAAGTAACATCCCCGCCAATTTCCATCCAATGTAGAAATTACACGCAATAGCCGTTAAGTAGGGAAACGTCTCCATAAACCAATATCAAATAAAAAACCAGAAATTTCACATAGAGGCAGAATTGGAGATATCTTCGTGTATTAGAATGAAAAAGTAGAATTTTTCTTAAGGGTCTCCATGTGTTTTTTTATACCTCCCCCGCTTTAAACGTAACGTGTAAGTACTATAAAAATCGACTCTATATATGTATATGTAGGAGGTTTACTTCAGTGCATTTTTTTTCAGTTTGAACATACTATGGCTCTATTCGTTTTTGTGGCAAAAAAAGAGAGTGAGGTGGAGGTATAATGACAGTCTTAAATCTCATAATAAAATTTTATATCAAAAGGGATGAAGGAAAATCCCCCTGGACACGGAAAACCCTCCAATGGAGAGGTTGAGAAGAAAATGTGCAATCTAATTCTTCATTCTTTTAGGATTTTATTAGACGTACATATATCGTGCAGGGTTTAATGCTAGGACAACCAACAACCCATTGTAAAAATTTCTAAAGTGCTTGGTAACTCGGTGATGAGTCTGCATATAAGTGACTTTTCAAAGGAAAACGAGAAAGGGTAACATGGGTTATAATTTTTGTTTTAAAGCTTGATAAAATTTATAATGCTCATAACGTGGACTTAAGTACATTCTGGATTAAAAAAAAGTCTGCAATTTTGATTAAATGTTGCGGGTAGCCATAATTTAAAATATTTCGCGTTTCTCTCAGATATCACAAGCCCCAAATCACACGCCTTACATCCTGTGATGATAATTTAAAATTTATTGGATAGATTAGGTAAGAGCTTATACTTCCAATTCTTATTTTTAATGTCAGGTCTCTTACAGAGGACTCTTCAATTTCGAAAAGAGGATAAGAGGGGAACCTAAAGTCCTAAATAGATCCCTCAAAACATTATTCAGTATTCATTATTCATATACCACGATGAAAACATCGCTTATTCATCGAATCACTCCCAAAACTGTAGCAGTATATCAAGCTATCTCATTCTCAACAATTCCTACTTCCAAAGATAGCTTTTCTGTAATGAGAACCTGCGAATAAAAGAATAAATTAATTGCCAGGTGAGCATTTAACACACCTGTTCTTGATTATACTGTAGCTATGTATCTAAGTGTCCTAGTGCTCAAGTGCGTCATTTGTAAAAGTATATATTTGAAAAAAAAAGAATGCATCATTTTTTAAGAGAGGAGCATAGAACAGGTTTTTCCAGTATGTAGATGATCTATACATAGCAGTCAAAATATCCTATAAAAACAGCACTGATTAAAACAGAATTCCACTCTTGATAAAACCAGATATCACTTTTACCTGACATATGCTTTAGCATAAGTAGAGGTGAGTTCTTCGACATGAAGGTCCAACACTGAGAAAGCTGTAGTTACCCGAACCAATTAAAAAAAAAATTGTAACGATTTGTTCATGAATTTTTATTACAAACCAAATTAATTTTAACCTTACAAATCTCTTGGGTTATATAAAAATTTTTAAGGTCTTGTAAATTATATGCTCGCACAGTTAAATCTTTTTATAGAGGATATACAGGGTGATTCTGATCAAGATACCTTCCGGTATAGCACGCGATTCCTTGAGGTAAGGCGATCAAAAAATTGTTCCACATACCCCCCCCCCCCCCCTAGAAACCATCCTTTAGGAGTTGTGGCCAGTTGAAGATTTCGCCAATATTCGTGAACCCTGATGGGAATAAATGAGTATAACTTTTGAACCACCTTATAGATTTTGGTTACTGTTGGCTTATCAAATAGCCAAGAATAGTAGCTGTCGAAAAGTGTATTTCTCTGTATTTGTTAATTAAGCATCTTAAAGTTATTCTCAAATATTTCCAAAATTTTGATTTTTTTACACACAAATTTCATAAATACCGTTATTTATTTCAAAAACTTTCTTCCATGTAACCCAAATTTATTGCTTCTTATTAATGCCCCTACTTTCCTTAGGAAACTCAGGATATATGTGAGACTGATTCTCTCAGAAAACTCAGAATATATCTGAGCTCCTTACTTTGCAGCTCCCCCATACTTGAAAAGAAGTAGCTACCCAATAGCGTATTTCTTTCATTCATCAAAGCGGGGCACTCGAAAGCACGTGTTGGGCGGATTCGACTTCCTTCGAGTCTTTACAGCTCCTGCAGAGTTCGTTCGCCGCTATACTCAGTCCTACTAGATTCCTGGTATTTGTTCTGCTGCCATTAACTAGTTCCCTTTTCCTTTTCCTGTCATATGCAAACCATAACTGCATCGCAATATGGCAGGTATCCCTACTGGTCCATCGGATATATCGATTTTCAATTGAAAAACTAGAAGAGGAAAAGATAGCACAGGATCAATAAAGAAATCAAAAAATCAAAATGGAATTGGATTGACCACAGTGCACCCATTTCTAATAACCTTCGATTGGAATTCTAAAAAGAACCATACAAACAGAAGCAATATACATATTCCTCAAGTGATACAAGAAGCTATATCGTCGGTGAGACTGCATAACCGCGAGACTACTAATGTCACTACCGCGTAAGTTAAGATCACAATACAATTTTCAGCATACAGTAATTTTTTTTTTTTTTTTATTATACTGACAAAGTTATTGCTACTGAACTCTCGGATAGGACGAGAAATATTACACTTTTTTTTATTTTAGACATAATATTTACAAAACAAGTTGCAGTTTCTTAGCTACGTTACCATTACCTTCGAAATTGGAATGATATTGCTGGTCTCGTAGTAATGCAGTATCACCGACGATATGATGATGTAATCATAATTACCTAGTTAAGGGAATACTGAACACAGAGAATGAGACTCTCACCAACATCGACAGCATCCATCCATCTTCAACCTACTAGTGCTTTTATAGGTGGAAAAAAACACGAAATATCGAAAATCAGAACTCGAAGAAGGAAAAACCTCTTAACGCAACGAAATTGAGAGAAATTTCTTCGATTAGTTAGCATTCGGTTTTCTAGTAGCGTAGTGCGAGAATTATTGTGATCAAGTTAGTGAAAACCACAATTGAAAAAAGGAAAATATCTAAATTCTGAAAATACTTGTATAATATTATCAGTAGAAAAAACAAAGGTCCGCGTATATTTCTATCGAGTTACAAAAGATATTATTTTTTCCCATCGCACCTCGATTACAGGTTTCGTAATCTATCCTGTAAAGATCACGGGGCGCCTAACTAAAGTTAGTAAGCTTGTTTTCTTTTAGTGAAAAGATCTCATCCCATCTTCTGTGCAAGGATTGTGAGTATTCTGGGCACGTAACAAGAACTAAAACAAACAAACAAATCCTTTTTAATTTCCACATGAATTTTTAATATTAATTTTGTCCTTCTGGTAAAATTCTATTGTAAAGCTCTCATCAGAAATTAAATTTTTATACATTTACTCATCATATGCTTCAAGTATCTACCTTAAAACGCACGAATCCTTTGAGAGTTCCCTTTCTTCCTTTCTCTAAAGCTTCGTGTTTCAAGTAACTTTACTGTAAATATCAGACACTACATGCAAAGCTCCAGAGGAACATTTAAGGATGAATGCATAAAATATGACTGCCTTGATGTTGGTACTGTTTTACAAAATTAATTTCATTGAATCTGTTGAAAGGTATTTTTTGAATTTTACGAGGGACTTTTTTCGATGAGATATTATGTGCATAGATAAATTAGGAAGTAGAAGAATCGAGAATTTTTATTTTAAACGAACTCTTTTGTAGCTTCTACTATTGCAATAAAAATTTATGTTTTTTGTATGATAGATAAAATAATTTTTCACATAGGGTGAACAAAATGGAGCACGTGAAAGGTGGTTTCTAATGACTTGAGTTGACTTGAGAATTTAATGATTTTTTCTTTTTATTTTATAAATCAACCTATATTAGAGGAGTATTAATAAATATCCAGACTGACCACGTTTATTATTAAATTAATCACCATTTGGGCTGCATCATATACAAAATAATAATGCATTAAACCAGCGAGTCCAACGTTTCTGTCATTTTCCAAAAGCTCTCAAAAGGTCTACTTTTTTAAGCTGGTCAAACATCGTCTGCCTGCGTTTCAGATTCAACCTCTTCAATCAGCTTAAAAACTCCCCCCTTGAGCTTCTTCAACTTTATTTATGAAAATAAAAAGAAGTCACCTAGAGAAAATTGTCTGTGAGTAGGGAGCGTGCGAAATGACAATCATAGAGTTGGATGTCAAAAATGAAGTAGTTTTAATCGGTGAGTACTCGGTTGCGTTGTTATGGTACTGGTGGTGGGGGTGGACAAGTTAGTTCTGTTGAGAGGACTGACATGTATAATATGGGCTGACTACGTAAATGAAATGCATTGCAAAAAGTGGGCTCACTTCTGTATTGCTGACTCTTTCGGTCTAAGAATCAAGTACCAACTGAGGAGAACTGCAAACAACAAATAAATAAGTGAGTCCGTCGAAATAAATGTTTTTAAATTAATTATTTAGGTTTATTACTCATAAATTTGTTTTACTAAAGGCAATATATTCATATGATGTGCAGCAGAAGTTCGAAACGTTTTATTATAATCGCTTTTCGAGCTGCGCGCTCATTTTTTCAACTTCCCGCCAATGATTTTTTCAATGTTGGCACCGGCGTAAGAACCTTTTTTGACATAAGCAATCGAGCCCACATGAAACAGAAAATTAAGCAGTCCATATTATATATGTCAGTGGTTGAGAGTAAGGAAACGCGCACTCATGTACGCACACCAAAGATTCATGAGTAATTTACGACTTGCTGCACGTTCAGTTCTTAAAAATTCGTGAGCCCTTGCGTGAGTTGTTGACAGTGTGCCGTCCATGAGTGAATAAATCAAAAGAAGAAAGCGCATACAAAATTGCTCACTTCCAACTCGCGCAATTTCATTTATGACATACATTACGTAGAAAACGTGGATAATTAATATTTAATTGTTTATTCGCCTCATGAGCATATGTACAAGGCTGAAAGGTTTATTACGGTAATTCGACGTTACGTTTTCCTATTTTTTGTTTTTTTAGATAAGTTACAATTTATAAAGACTGTCGCCTAACAAAATGGTCTGGTGGTGATCGGTAATTAAAATATTTAAAAGAATAGTAGGAATGATTATCACCTAACACACTCCACACACCTCAAAACTAACCTTTATTAATTCGGCATCGTGACGCTTTCTATTAAACAAATGCCCACGCGAGTTGGTTACAGCAGTGACCAACTGCATGTGCGCGTTCGTACTTTGAATTATCCATTCACAAGTTATGAGTAGAGCTGAAAGAATTCGGAGAACTGGCAATCCGGATTATCCGGAATAATTAGGTACCGACTCCTCAATGCGGGCATCCGGGCAATTCGGATCCGAACTATCCTGGTCCGAGCTATCCTGATCCGAACTATCCGGATCTCAATTATCCAGATCAGACTAAGCAAAAAAGGTTGAAAGTTTCCTCCAGATTGTATTGTTTCATCGGGAAATGGAATTTATATTTTCCAAATGAAGCAATGCAATTTGGATGAAATTTTGAACCTCATTTGCTTAGTCTTGATCCGGATAGTTTGGATCCAGATCCGGAGAGTTCGGATCCAGATCCGGAGAGTTCGGATCCAGATCCGGAGAGTTCGGATCCAGATCCGGATAGTTCGGATCCGGATGCGGATTTTAGGAATAGGATAGTTTTCAGATCCGAGTATCGGGATTCAATTTTTAGCTCTCATGACTAGTGGGAAATTTCGCCTGCGAACTCTACAAATGCACACAGCTCATATACGCGAGCGGAATTTTCAAGAAAAACGTATACGACTAATCAGTATGTGCGCTTAGATCGCACACAATTTATTACTCACTTTGAGCGTGCATTTTCGTACTCATGTTCTGATTGTGCCACAATTTTTTCGATTGTTTTTTAAAATCAGCATGTCCACTAGGAAAAAATTTTCGTTGCCGGTAGATATTCCATTTCAAATATGTTTCTGTAACATATATATATGGAGCAGAATTTTAAAGCGGCTTTGATATTTTGAGCTTTTCCTATTTATATATATACATTTTTTTTTTTTCAAGGGGTGGAAGACCCCTAGCATGGAGATGAAGGCGGCCCATTGTGCTAATAACCTACTAATTAGGAAGGCTCTTTAAGTCGAGAAAACCTAGCTAGGATAAAATGCACAGAACGGTGTCTACCAGGAATTCGAGTCAGCGACCACTGTAATAGCAATCAGCGTACACTTACCAACTGAACTATCGAGGTCACACCTTTTATTCTGGCTGTCATATTAAATATCATTTACAAGTGCTTTATTTAAATCTATATATTTTCCCCCTAATACTTAATTATTAAATACACTAACCCTCCATAGTATATTTGTATATCTTTCCTATAATAAATCAAATAAAAAAAAAAAAACAGGAAAAGTTAAAATGAAAATTTATAGTTCACAATAAACAAATCCCTTTTACAATATCTAAACGAGTTTAATAGCCGAGTATACAACAGATCTCAATATATGAAAAAGCTCTAGTCTATTCCAATCTCTCTAAATCTTTGGAACATACCCTCCTTAAAGTAATAGGTAAACACTAACGCAATTAGAAAATAGCGCAACAAAGCAACAGCAATGAAGAATAATTCATCATTTTTCTGTTTTTTCCTGATAGTATCGCACAAAACTTGGAACTGGAAATTTTGAAACGTTTCAATTCATAAATATCTGGTATAAATCCAATTTATGTAGAATCTTTGATATTTTTTCTTTTAAATATATAGATAGCAATTAGGGCACTTTTTATAGTAATTAATAAAAAAAAATCTATCTTTCAATTGTTCATTCGATATTATATGTAATCAAGACTTTTGCGTAGCGTAGGTATAAACTTCCTTGAACTGTAATGTTTTAATTGGATGACTTTAAATTGTAATTAAATCTATTTAATTGAAAAGTTCATTCAATCAAGAAATACAAATCTTTTCAAGTATAATCGAAAATAATTTCATATTATATACTATGTAGTCATCATCACGGGTATCCTCTGTTATACAAAAGTTTTCGTAGAAATAGCAATAAGATGTGAGTACCAATAACCAAAAATTAATATTTCTACAACAAATAATTTGATGACACGATCATCTTGAGTTTTGCTTTCTAAGGTCGCCAATGATGGTAACTTGTTCCAAAAAATGTAATAATTTTAATAAGAAAAAAGAAACGTTTCATTATAGAACTTACGAAAACTATAAATCTAGAAATTGAATGAAAAGAATTGAATGTGACCTAGAAAATAGACAAATTAAAGCAATTAGACTACTTCGATAAACTTGAACATAATCTGCATAATTACGAACTAACGTCATGTCAGCAATAGATATTCTTATGCGTAGGAGAAAATGTTCCATTTCTCTTGTATAAGCGAAATACACTATTTCCAATATTCAATTAATATATAAATGGGAAGACGTACCCCAGATTATACATTTACGTTAATTTATAAATATTCGCCCCTTTATTAAATCTTGCCGGATCACCAATTATCGACGAAATTCGATCGATGATCCTAAGTAAAAAGCCGGTGCGTTGCTGTAACTTAGGCATTAGTTTTTAAAACTAAATCAAAAACGAACCAAGAGACCCCTGGCCCACGGTAAGGTCTCTTGTTCCCCTAATAAAGAACAAAAAGGAAAATTAAGAAGTAACTAAATAAATTGTAAGTCAATAAGTCAAAAATAAAAAAACGTAATAAGAAAAGCTTACGTTCTTAGATAGAAAGTCAAAATGTCAAGAAAGAGATCTAAATCGCGACTGGTGAACTTCTTGCATAAAAGTACCACCAGTCCTTGTTGTAATTGGAAAACGTAACCTCACAGCAGCTTTAACAACTGGAAGAAATTAGCAGAGGTGGTAATTTTTTGAAAATTTCATAATTTTCTTGTAAATATGGTGACAAATTTCTTAAATTCATCAATAATTATAAAAAAATCTTAAACATTGATACAGCCTTGGAAGCTGAAGCGATGATCATGTAAAACATGCTTAAATTAAAAAATTATGACATAAACCCTGAAAATTTGAGAAAAAATATTAAAGAAAGGTATAAATTTTCTAAAGCGGCAATATTGCTCCCAGTGAAGTCCGCCGGCTGTGAGATAAGCTTTTCTGCTATGAGGCGGATAAAAATGTTTCTTAGAAGCACAATGCTTCAAGAATGATTCTCTCGCATGTCACGCATGTTACTGTTCAACACAGGGAATGCCATTATTAAAAAAAATTACAGCTGAAGCCAATTTGCAGAAAAACATAATAAACTAATACTTATTTAATTGGTTTTTGGCGATTTCTGTTCTGGGGCCGGATTCTGTAGCACGGAGAATTTGGGAATTTGGGAGATGAGAATTGCGTTTTCTTAGAATTTTTAATTCCCTAATTCTCCATTCCCAATTCACTAACATGGTTGGAGAATTAGAGAAAACGTAAGAAATATGAAAAAGGGCGAATCGCCTGGGACGATTAAGGTTATCAATTGTAAAAAACAAATTATTTAAATCCATGCAATACTAACAGAGGAACAAGGATTTTGTCTCTCAAAGTACCCGATAAAAAATTACAAATCACGCGAAATTGATCAATTTGGTCGTCGTTCAGTACAGAAGAGATGCTGTAAAAATTTTAAATATACACCGTAAAGCTTGTTTGTAGGATGAAATCGCATCTACATTTTGTCCCCTAATTAAATATGTAAATAATTTTTGAATCCAGATAAACCGTTTTGGAAATAACTGTAAAAGAAGTGTAGCAGTCCTTTTTAAGGTGAAAAATTGGCCGTTTTTGGTACAAAAATTGACATATTTTCATCTCATCATTGCGAAGAACTGGTAAGTCCTGGAAATTTACTTCCCATGACAGAAATGTTCACAACGGAGTACTAATGGATGTGAAACAAAGAACGGAAGAAATATATGCAAAATGTGGAAACTGGGGTGTATATGACCGTAGTGTAAAAAAATAGTTTTTCGGCGGTCAAAAGTCAGCTATCACGTTAAAACGATCAAAGACAAACTACACCACTCGATTACCCTCTCCTCCCTCTTTCATTTGGTACCAAACATGACGTAGTTTGAGCAACCCCCTATGAGGGGTGGTACGACCCCCAACCCCCAAAACACCCTGCCCCAAAAATTATTCACCTATATTTTTGTACTCTAAACCCTTAATCTATCAAAAAAATTCCAATACTCTACAGCCCTCCCATATAGAGTTAGGCGCCCGTGAATATTCCGATAGCAAAATTTACCGTCGAGGCCGCTCAAATCTGCAAATTACCGTTAATCGAAATAAAATATAGCTTATAGTTAATACCCATGCATGTCTAATTACCAAAGCGAATTCTTACTTTGTTTTTTATTGGGCTTAGAGATCCTGAGCTTACCCCTGCGAATTATTGCAGCTCCTGATATTGTCTTAATTTTTTTTTTTAATTTCCCTTAATCAGCTCCCATTTCTACCCCGCACTCTCCCCGCCCCTTTTCGTAAACCTATCTTGTTCGTGCTGAGCTCCCATTTTTTTGATACCACATAAATTCTCCTTCTACTCTCCATTCTCTCGTTATCCCGGAAAAACTCGAGAAAACCTACCCTCCTACATCCCTCAAAAACTACCCCAACAAAAAGGAAATTTAAATTTATTTCGACAGCGGAAGGTGATAGACAGATGTACCTCAAATATGAAAAAAAGTTCAACCCTCTACAACAAAAATTGATAACCTTAATCGTCCCAGGCGATTCGCCCTTTTTCACATTTCTTACGTTTTCTCTAATTCTCCAACCATGTTAGTGAATTGGGAATGGAGAATTAGGGAATTAAAAATTCTAAGAAAACGCAATTCTCATCTCCCAAATTCCCAAATTCTCCGTGCTACAGAATCCGGCCCCTGATTAGAAAGTTAGGTGCGAATTTGGGCTTAGCAGAGATTTTCTGAATGTAAAAAAACAGATTGCTTCGTCTTATTCAAATGAATATAGAAAAATTATAATTAATAGTTGTAAATATATTTTTTCTATTATCTCCGATTATGATAATAGCAGAAAATTTTATTACAGAATATGAGAAAAGGTCATATATTCTAAGAATAGAATTGCTTAAATGTAGTCTACTAGTCGTTATTCTAGAAAAAGATTTATTTTAAATGTTCAAAATTAATTTTTAATAGATATTTATTATGCTGATTTCATGTAAAATGTTCTTTGTTGTAGCAAGTCAGTTTCGTTGTATATGCGATAATTTTCTTATAATAAGAAGAATTTATCTCGTGTCCCTACGGTTTTATTGCCGTTAAAAGGAGTTTTCTTCTGTCTTGAAAGTTTTCTCACTCCAGTAGAAATCGTAATGCTAGTAGATTTGAAAAAAATCGTATTTTGTATTCGATTTAAAAGATAACGGTAAGGATGTAAGGAAACCTGCTGTTAACACTGATTAACGTCTTAGAAACTTTTACAGACTTTTGAGAAAAAATACTTGATTGAAGAATATTCTTTGTCAATTTTTGTGTCAAACTGGCCACTACTAGGCCCACCACACAACAAAACCTTGGCTACGACCATGCAACTACCCCTGGGGTAAGATCTTCTCCTATACTAATTTTTCTATTAGTTTTGGTAGCATAATGTCGTCTAGTTAAACATTACAATAATACATATAAAGAGCACCCCTAACGCGTGCACTAAAAATCATTTGAAATTATATATTAAGATTTTCCACGTCAAAGTTGCTCGAGAAACCAAAAAATAACCAATCAATAGGTTGACCAGGATCTAACATGATTTTTTTTTTTTACTTAGGAAAGCACATCTTCAGTACTTTTGTTTATATCTTCAAACAAAACAACATGATTTACTTCAAAAATTTAAATAATGCTGATTTTATCGATTTCTACAGATGAGATTAGTAACTTCCTAAATTGCATATGTATACTAATCTAAAATTCATACATTCTAGCAATGTCTTAATTAATTTAACAAAGGCATTAATATAATTAACTTTTATCTAACAAGAGACTTGTTAATGTCATCAAGACATAAGGACACTTTCTGGAATGTCGAACAGAGTGCACGCCATAATTGGATAAACGTGACTCATCATTATTCAATCGAAAATTTATTACACAATGACATGACATCAAACATACTTACCTACTAACAATGGAAAGTTTGTCTGTAATAAATTTCAACAAAAAGTTGACGATACCATCGTGGAAGAACGTTTTCGTTCCCTCTTAGCGTATAACTTTCGTTCCACTATTACTAGAGGATAACAGCGTCTCTTAATCACATAGATAAGACACCAAGACAAGTTACGAGGACATTTGACTCTGCACGTTCAAATTAATTTAGCATGATTTCACATGACAGGGCATCATCAGAGAGAATATAGTTAGTAGAAATATAGAGGAACTAAAGTCAACGAGCAAACTCAACTAATTACTTACGTGGAATTCTCACCTGTCAAATGATAAAGTTTTTATTGATATGAAAAGATGTATAGAGTATAAATTTGGACGATCGACGCGACGAGATGTATCTTTTTGTAAATTTTAATTTCGGCCACTTTGAATTTCATTAATTCCAATTATATTTCAAATTTTACAATTTCGTTTGACTGTCCAATTTTAAAGAGCTATTACGATTATCATCCACATTCATGTCATATACATATGAACACTTACATATATGTACAAAACAAGGGATTGTAAACCTTCATTACAGTATATAAGGTATTACAATGGCCTTTGCTTGGAATTCTACCAAGAAAGTAGGTGTTCCGCAGGGTCCGATATTGGGACCAACCTTATTTATAATGTATTATTTGTATTGTTAGTGTTAGTTATTTTGATTCTGAGTCAGTCATTAAAAAAAACTGGTTTACTCACCATTTTAACTAGAAACTTTACATAATGTGATGTCTAAAAGGAAAAAGTGGAAAATATATTAAATGCTGTAAAGCTTATATGGTAATAGTAAATGAAAAACTTATAATAAAGAAAAAAGTGTTTAGCGGGGATATTTTATATTTGATTCGAATATAAGGTGAATGAGTCTAATGATTTAAAATTTCCATCGATTTAACAACTTTTAGGACATAACATAGCTTCAATTTATCCATCTGTTCATCTCTTTCTGTACGATAATACGAGAAGCTTGGAGATAGCATATATAAACTTTGATTGCAGTAATTTTCTAACAATCTTTAGTACAGATATGGCCAAAAATTTACGAAAGCGGCAACACCGCGCAAAAAAGTCATGGTATAGCAATTCCCTATCTCAGTTATATTTAATCTCCACAAAACAAATTGTCTAAATCATATACAAACACTAATAAAAGTCTCACCACACAGTACAAACGCGAAAACATACTCTACTAAAATCAATAAATGCACATTGTCCTACAAAAAGTTGAGCAGGGTAATGTAAAAATGGATGCCTATTACAAAAAACATTGCAAACTCAAAAATGACTTACATTCTCAGGCCGACAACATCATGCCGATTAAATCTGACCTCGTTGGCTGACAATATTCACATAAAAGTCAACAATCAAAAAATTACACCCTCCACTCCAGTAAGGCCAAATACTTTGGGATATCCTAAACCAAGTTACTCAAATTCAGCCCTCCAACTCACCTTCAAAAAATCTAACGCTGCCTACAGTCTCTTGAGTCCACTATTCAACGTCCAAAACGGGCTCTCAGTTTCGACCGAACTAATATTGTACAAACAATTGCTTCGAGCAAGCATTACTTATTGCTACCCAATCTGGAACTCAATTTCGTAAGCCTACACGAAAACCTTTGGAAATTTTGAAAGGAAAATTCTTCTTATTTGTACTGGTTTTCGTAAAAGAACAAATTACAGGTTCCACCCCAATGAAATGATTTACAAAGCTGTCAAAATTCTTCGTATTGATGAGTACCTTGTGACAAAAGCGCAGCTCCGGATGGAAAAACTTCACCATCTACCAAACCCTTTCATATTCAACCTGCCTCCATACACTCCTCCTACAGAATTCAGGTATGTCTCATCTATTTAACTTGTTGATTCCGAAGGCAGGAGCATTTGCTTACTTTACTGGCTAAAGATTTACCTTTTTTGCAGCAAAGGGGGAGCATCATCGAGGATGGATCTTCGAAACAGTACCCAACAACAACAAAGCAGGACACGTCGTGAAGAAACAGACCCGAGAATACTCAGATTTTGCCTCAAAATACAACTAGCGTTGTCAAATTCAAGCTTGTGACACGTGACAAATTTAATTTTTAGATTTTTTATTATCTATGTAGAAAAAATTTGCTTGTAAAAATCTCTTCATACTTCTGTTTAACTATTGTCAAAAATTCGAACAAATCAAATGAACTACTCCACACAGTACAAAATTGCCCAGGCTTTCCCGGGATAAGCAGGAAGTTTCCAATATTTACTTAGGACCTTACGTCTAGGAATTATTAGAAATTTCCCAGAACTTATTCCCTGGGATATCCCACAACTGTGGAAACATTCTCAGCAGGATAATTTTTGTGACAAATATGGGAAAGTCGTTTTTCCCCTTTCCAAAATTTATTTTGGTATGATCTCTGATTCTCGTGATTCGCTTGGTTCTCTGGTGCTCTGGTGAAAGCGCTAATTTGTCGCTTGGTGTGCTTCCGTGTATCATTTTCGGAGACCAAAAACAAAATAACAAAATTTGTACATCAAGAAGCCATATTAGAACTGCGTTGTTTAGACCAGCTACGTGCGTGTAGCTATATTAAAATTCTATTCCTTTCTGCAATTTCTTTCTGGTGTGGGAAAGTTTGTTGTACCTTGCAGAACTAGATTTTTTAGTGATTTTGAATATGCAAGTTTTAAAAATTTTGTGTTTATATATTGGGCCAGTACGTAGACCTGTAGCATATACTTTCCAGCCATTGTGTTTTTTTTTTTTTGTTTTCTTTTTTTTAAAGGCTTGTCCATCAACAAAATCCCAGAAAATCTCATACATTATACCAAGGTATGCCACCGTCCATCCTGAAATCAAACTATGAGATCCGTAAGACATCCTAGATACGCTTGCAGCGGGGATGTTGCATTATTGAATACGTTAACTGTGCCTAAGTATAACCACAGAAAATCATGTGGGAAGGGCATGGAATCTAGCAGCGACATCCGAACCGCAGACATTCGTCAATCAAAGGGATATCCTAAGTTGTTAATTGGGACTGGACGGATTTTCTCACGGACAATTTATATATACTAACTAACACATTTGTGCTGTATGGGACAGTATTTGTATATTGCTCAAGTATAGATTTGCTCGAGATGGAATTGAGGATTTTAGACTTACCGGTCGTAATTGTTATGTCAATTCATTAAAATTTTTGACAAATTTTAATCCATTTTTGACGACTTTTAATAATTTTTTTTCTGAAATTCCAGCAGCAAAATAACAAATATTTTGGCGACACTGTATACAAACAATTCAAAGATAATAATCGCATGGCAGGGGGGATGAGCTGGTATGTCAGAAGTAAGAATTATTTAGCCATATTACTGCGAAACCAGGTTAAGTTTACAATGGTGACTAAATAAAAAGGATAGACAGAGGTAATGTTCTCTTTTTCTGTAGAAGATCATATGTCACTCTTTTTTAATGTACCCATTCAAAAGTTTGCCGAGTGATATTTTAGCAAGGATTATGGAAAATATAAAATTTGGTAAGTCTAACAAGGTTTGAATATCATTAGACCTTTTCCAAATATGGGCATAAGACTCATAAGACATATCACGTAAATAAATTGTGTGAGGACTTTAAAATTATACCTATTAACCAAATTTCACAAGTAAATGCATATCTTGCATCTCGCTGATGCTGCGACCTTCAAACTTTTCAAAGCGGGTTCATAGAGAGTAGTTTAAAAATTTTAGGTGTTCTAGGAAAGATAGACAATGTGAAATATACAAAATTCTTGTAGAAAAGTATATATGTAAACAAAGACAAAATAATAAATATACTTCGCGAATATTGTCTCTCTCCGTTTAATTCTGATAGAGAGAGGAACGTTGAGAAGTCGATAAATTTTGAAAAAAACATTTACGGAGTAGTAAAAACAAATGCCTTTATTTTCTGGAGATATAAAGGTATATATACATAACGAGATGAAGCTTCGTCAAGAGTTAAGTCCATTTTTTTAGCATGCAATTTTCTTTTATCCTGTATTATCATAAATTTTAAAATTTTGGTTGTAAAGTCATCAAATAATCTAATATCTATATTAAAAATTTAAAATCAATCCATAATAAGCCACTAAAATTCATTGTCCACTTAAAGTAAACAAATCACTCTCATAAAAGTAATCCCAATAAGCTTAAGCCTAATAAACTTTGCTGGTTATAGGTGTTTTTTACAGGAATATATACTCTTTATGCAAGTATAGCACATCTCGTTAAAGAGTAATCCAACTTTATTGAGGTTGCACTGCTATAATTTTCATTGAATCCTTAAAATGTCATATCAAGCTCTACATAATACATAACCGCATCCACGCTATTTACTTTTATTGATCTTAAAATATCATCGGTTCCTTGTAAGACGTTATTCTGAATATTACTGAAATGAATACATATATTGCATTTTGCTCTGATATTGTGTAAAGAAGTAAGAGTTATCCAGACTTTCAAGATATGATGGCAAATCTATAAAAAAAAATTGAATTGATTTCCGCAGCTACATCCTTTTGGATCCTGAGTATTGTCACAGACAAATGGATGAAAGGTCAATTTTGTTTCGTTTTTTTTTCTTAGGATTTACGGAAGAAATATTCACATCAAGATTATCAACAGATACACGCACAGTTTAAGTATAGTTTCTACTTTTGCTGAATTTAGTTTAGAAACATTATCTGTATATACAATACATACGTGCAGAGATATACATACGTATGTACCTACACTATTTGTTCGGACAAACTCTATCTTACTAAGGAAATTTCTATAACTATACCGCTGCCTACTCACGTTCATTATAGTTAATATTGATGTCTCTATTGAGAAAATATATATTTTATAAATTACGGTTTAAAAGAGGCTTGCTATTATATTTTTATGGAATACCTCAGATAAATAGCCCTAGAATCGTCTCTTTATGGTTTTTTTTTAAATATATTTTTAAAAATTTAATAATTTAAAAAAACAGAATTATAAAAATTGTTCAAATTAGAATTAATTGGGTATGTCTTAATGCATTTTTCAATGCTAAGGAGGAAGTGGGAATTTAAAGAAGTTTTAATTTTTAAAGGAAGATAAGAATGGCTCAAAGAATATATACTCCAAAAATTATGTAATTACTTTTAATTATTCACAGTAATTAAAAGTAAACCTTAACTACATTATACATTACTCACAAAATTACGTCAAATAATTAAAAATTATCTGAGGATTACTAAATTCAATTCCTTTGAATTACATACAAGAGTTTTCTTTCATCCATTATCACGAAGTTCTTATTTATTGGTATAATGCGCTGAAACCCTTTATATGGCAGGGTATGCCTTTATTTTTCTATAGCAGAGTGCGCCAAGTTTTTATACTTGTGGCAGAGTACGCCGCTTTCTTTATCTAAGGCAGAGTATGCCGATGTTATTAGTTATGGCAAAGTATGCCAATGTTTAGAGAGAAATTAAAGGATACATTAATTTGATCATTAATTCTTGAATTATTGTATATCTGATCACAAAAATTCTTAATGTCTCGTATTGGATAGTTTCACAATTGATAATATTGCTTGCGTAGTAGAATTTGCGTGTATTGCAAATTCTTGCTAAGGTCAAGCTTTTTATGTTTGTTTTATTTCTTTATCGTTTCTATTTCTGTTTATTTTCATTGTCTGTGGTCATGGATTCACAAATTATTATTTGACATAATTCTGAAAGTAGTAATGGATTTATTGTAATTAATGTGTTAAAAAGTGTTTATCATTTTGGGTGACTACAATTAATTAAAAGAACAAGTACCGAGATACTGTTAGCGTGTCGCCTAAAGCCGGTACTTGTTCTTTTAATCTTCTCTGCTCATATGCAGTAGGTTGAGAGTTGCCTGTAGACTCGTATATTTTGTACGGGTCTTGAAAGAGTAAAAACTCATTAACACTTTTCACTCACTCACAATTAACTAATTTTGATAATTGTCAAAATAACTATTCTTTCCAAAAAATAGTACCTAACCATAATTATGACGTTAATTTACTACTATTAAATTAGCGTAATTGTCGATAAAAACTTTTAATTCCTATGAAATCATTACCATAATGTAATTGTAATTTAATATTTACAACTCGGATTAAATTCCACACCAGGTATTTTATTTAATAGGAAAGTTTTGAATCGCTTGGAAATTAAATCCTTGTTTTTCTTTTAATTTAAGTACAGAAGAAAAAAACAAATAGTAGCAATCCTTCCAGCTAACTAATATTGCAATTAAATTAATTCTTTAAATTGATTTATTTAGCAACAAATCACTTTATCAACGTTCATCTAGAGGGTTGCTCACTATTCTTATGAAACGGTTTAATTGCAAGTTAACTATGGAAAATGTTCTGGCAAAATCTAAGTAATGCGGGGGTTCATGGGATGATTCGAAAAGCTTTAAGTTTAGTCTTAATAACTACTTTGTAGTTTACCTTTCATGTCCTGTGCACCTAACCGATAGTGATAATTTTCAATCTTGGTTGCCTCGTCATTTCATGTATTCTAAGAACTCTGAATGCTTCATTCTTCGATGTGCGAATAGCGAAGTAAAAGGCTAAAACACAATATGGGCGACACGACAAAAACGCCGTAAAAAACGCTGTCATTTGGGTTCTAATAACATGGCGATTTATGGTATAATCTACAATGCTGACGACATCGTTCGACGTTGTCGTCGAACTTAAATGAAAATTGAAATTTGTCGCACGTTTAGGGTGCGTTTAGCAAAATTAAGATTTTGGGCTGCGTTCATATGTATTGTTAGACGTTTAACGTATCGCGAAAAATAAAGCATAATAATTTTTTGGTGATAAATTTATTTAAACAATAATTAGTGTTAATTAATTAGAAAAACATTTATTATTTTTGGAAAGTAAAGCATAATAGTTTGTTGGTGATAAATTTATTTAATCAATAATTAGTGTTAATTAATTAGAAAAACATTTATTAGAGAACCTCAGCTAATATTAGAAGAGATTAAAAAAATGGAAGAAACTATTCGTATGCCAAAAACGCTGCACAACTTTAATTATCTTTTTTAATTTATTTGTTAACATTTTCCCCATTGTTATTTGACACAAATAACAGAATAAAATTTAATTACGGATGACAGCCCTTGTCGCTCACATTGTATTTTCACGGACGTTTTCTACGGCGTTTTTTACGGAGTTTTTGTCGTGTCGCCCACATTGTGTTTTAGCCTAAACGATAAATATGGTATTTTCTATCAGATCAAATGCATCTGGTTATGATTAAATATCGCGGTAATTTCTCAAATTAGTCCTGCCAATGATTTTATATCTTAAGGTCTTTTTAGAAGGTCTTTAATATGTATCTAACATTTCTTCCTTTCCTACATCTTGTAAAATTACAAATTCTCCCCCCGGAGACAATATTTTTTAGACCGATTAGTCCATTATACTTCCTCTATTAAGAATCTGTAGAAATTAATGTACCTACTGGAAAATTCTAGAATACCTACTTATGTGAAAATAATCTAACCAACTCACGTCAATCAGACTTTTGCTAGTATCATAGCTGCGAATCGTATCTACTCAGAGTAACAACTGGAATTGATAAATATTTATGATGACCATTTTCTTTCTGTTACAGATTTTTCAAAAGAATTTGTTACCGCTTGTCAAGAGAGGTTCTTGTTGAAGCTTGCATCGCCATTGGTTTTTCTGTAGATCTTAATAGGTATGTCACACTAAATAATAGTGATTCCTCAAAACTTTTTTCCTGTGGTGTACCTTCAGGCTCTAATCTTGGTACTTTATTATTCAGTTTATACAAGAATAACCTTCTTGAAGTGACTCGTGACTGGAAATTTCATCTATGTATACCTTATGATGTTCAGGTTTATCTGAGTTGACCTATAGATCTCATCGAAGATTGTGTACACCGCTTTAACCATGATCTTCAAAGAAATTACTGCTGGTAGATTGGCAATGCTCTTATAGTTGTAATCCTAATAAATAGTAATGCACTGCATTCTATCCATGACTAATTGATTCATCCTTTATATTAAATCAAGGCTCGAAGGCGGAGGGTGCCTTAATTTCCAGATGAATTACTGCAATCAAATAATTACCATACTGTCTAAAATCTGCGTTGGGCTTGGGTGGTTTTTAGTTATATCCTAGTATTATATCACGCAGCTTACGCATGACTCTGCTCTGGTTAGATTTCTAGTGCTTCCTCATTTCACTAATGGATGCTAAATTTTCCCAGGTTTACGGCTTTCAATTTGCGCTCCAGAAAACTAAGGATGGCATTCAATGATTTCTACGTAGATATGATCATGTCTCCAATTATAGTCTCTCGCTACTGGGGTATTTCTTGGAAACGTTTTTGAAAATTGGGTATTGGTATTCCAATTGGGATAGGTTCCTTATCTTGTTGAATTTCTGCAACTGTTGCATGTATTCCGCCAAGAGTCGAAAACTCCTGCTGTTATGATGTTGTACTTCTGCTCTCAGTATAGTCCTTATATTGTTCAGGTTAATCGCCTCTCGAATAATTTACCTTCCGGGTTCAATGTGCAGGCTTATTTTGATATTTGCATCTAGCCTTTCCTTTTCTTCCTTTTTGCTGGTGGACACGTTCACTTTTTCTTTCACTTAAATTTCTCATTTAATATGGGTTTTAATATATAGGTGGTATTACTTGCGAGCTGCGCCCTACTAACGCAAGTGTACACCATTCTCTCTCTGTGTCACTTCTTAATTATTATCTGCTGTTTGTTATTATCAAACTCATCCATTCTTGATTTCGCTTAGGTTTATATTACATATATTACAATTGTAAAAAATTCGATACATAATTACAACTCAGAGCCGGCTTCTATCATACAAAGTTTACAATTCTAGAAAAAGTAGATACCTTGGCTTCCATAATGAAGACATAAAATCAAATTAGTGTTCATAAAGTACAAGTATATTTTCCTCCCATGGGAAACTAAATCAATTTTATGAATTACTTGTTTTGTAATTATAAATATTTTGTTACACGTTCAGCATAAAAGCTCGGAAGGCCATATTATTTAATATCCCCCCATTCCAGCCCCTTCCACTATGGCATATAATTTCAACATGAATAGTTGTGTAAAGTGGAATTAATCAACTCATTTTCGACGATAACACCTTAGGGAAACAGATCTCTGCTGATATAGCTTTTCCTTCCCTGAAGGGCGGCATATATTCCACTGAATTTCTATGGGCTTTGATTATGAATTGCTGCGAGGCTCCACGGGCTATGTTTGTGTAATTTTTTTCAAATTTATGTCTAAACAACACAAAATGAAGGACACTTATTATTATTATTGCCAAAGTCGATCTATCTGAGGCAAGCATTTATAGAACCCCATCTACCGGCCGATTTGGATAGATTGACATCAATATGCATGTGATGACCATTATTGTTTGCAGGATGACATATAAAAAGGTGAGGGGTCCACTTGGTGTTAGTAAGCGTAGAAAGGACAGACCTAGTGGTGAAATGTGAAGATTGAGGACGGCTAATGCATACGAGGCTTTATATTCCTTGTATGATTTCATAATTCGTCTACTAGTGTAACTTAAATCTAAAGCAGTTAGCACATTCTGTTTGACGATTATGGCAGGCATACGCCAGAGAAAACTGTCCGGTAATTCTCTTGGCAAGGAGTTGCCGATATGTTTAACCTTCCGAAAGTGGCATCCACTGCCAGGATACGAACAGTGGCATGTGGTCTACAGGCCCGCAAGTATATATAAGAGTTTAAAAAGATATAATATATATTTCATTTTCTAACTTTATATTATCAAAGAATGACACCTTTACTTTTTATAGAAATACTCCCAATTAATTATTAGCAACGTCCTTCTATTTCGGATTTGATCACTTTGGGGAAAAATGATTATTTTTGTACCGTTTGCATGCGGTCTGTCGGACCGCAAACTACAATATCAGCACACAAACACTTTGAGGATAGTTGGCGACCGATTGACGTGTATGTTACTGCTTTGCCAGGAATACACAGTCGTTCATAAAACTACACTCGTTTTCAATAAAAATATAAGGGAAATATTATTGGTGTGGACTCACAGACCGCACACCACTTCCGGAAGGTTAAAATTCTTCCCAAGATAGAAGTGAGTAAACAAAGAGTCTCTTCAGAACTGGGACGAAAGTACCTAAATGGGCACTTTGTATGGTTGTTGGTAGGTAGGTTCGGGTAGGGTAAAAATGGTCCTAACTATACCGGAACCGGCAGTTTACAAGGAGGGATTTTAGAGTAAGTTCAACTAAAAATCAGTCTTAGCATCCATATTTCCATACCACCACATCTGGACCACTTACGAAAATGAAAATTACTTAAAATGGCTAAACGGAAAGAAAAGTTTTCTAAATTCCAAGAAAATAGAGTACCAAATCAAGTGAATAAAGAACGATTCTCGTCCAAGTGATTAATTTCTCAAACTAATTCAACGTCACTTAGAATAAGAAATTATCAACTTACTAAAAATGAGAAACTTTCTCTTTTTACTAGAAAACACGAGTTCTTTAGTTAAGAAATTAAAAGTTACTAATAAGAAATATTTTTGTTTTAAAAATTTCTTGAATTGAGAAAGATGTAATGCATATTTTCGAATATATTTTCCACATTCTAGAAACTGGATGGGAGGCTGGGAACAGTCAATAATGAATTTTCCAAATATTCAGCCATTAAAAATGTGAAGTCGATAACTTTAAAACAAGTAACCAACAGTTTTAGAAAGACACTAGGGAAATACTGCAATTAAGGTATAAATAAAGAAACCAATAGTCATTTTATTTAAATATAGATGCATCCTTTTTTAGTAGTTCAAAATTCAATGTTATATACATATAATTTTTTTTTTTTTTTTAATTTTATTTATAGAAAAACTAGTATAGAGAAAAACTTCCCTGTCGTGTTTCGTTTGATATTTGAAAATCAAAGTCCTGAAAGTATTAAACATGACGACTTCTGAATGTACTAATAATACCACTTATATGTACCTTTCTTTCATTTGGAAATCTCGCAACAATTTGATCAATTATTTTGAAGTAATCTGCATCTTTCATAAAGCAATTGTTAGAAGTATACAGCTTAACTATGTCGTCAACAAGTTTTTCTCTCCCAAAAGATGTAAGGTTTTCTTGGTTATCTGTATATATTTTTATTATTGCCCGACCATCACGGAATGAAAAATATTCATGGATATCCTATAAATGTTTACAATCTTGGTTCATTGTATTGAGAACTTCATTTGAATTATACATACAAAACCCATAAATGGCAGTGAAGTTAATAGTGAGTTTGGCCCAGAAGACTCCTCTGGTTATGAAGATGTACTTGCAATTGGAGTACAAGGACAACTTTTTTTAAATAAGCCACCACTGACTTATTTTTATTGAGAAATTTATTTAAATCTCAGTAAAAACCTTTTATTTGCTTTTCTATTTAAATAATCACTTCACTAAATTTCAGAACATGTAAAATTTTAGGATTCAAATCATTAATTTTTTTTATAACTCACTTTTTATAATTCACTATAAGTACAGTCTATGTAAACTTCACTATCTGAAGATCAGAAACAGACAACACATCCGATACCGATTGGAATCTGAAATAGCAGTAAATCACACCAAAGTTCTTCTACCAGCTCTAGTTGGTTTAGAATAATCACATGACCAACCGGATTACTAGTATTAAAAAATACTTTCTGTATTTTAGAATTACGCACTCGACTTCCTCGAATGTGTACAATAGTATTACTACTATTCAGAATCAATTCCTTTATTTGACAAAACACACACTAGAGTTTTTTCGCAAGAAAAAATTTTTTACTAGAATTAAGAAATGATTTCTAGAGTTTAGAAAAATACACTCGAATTTCTTGATTTTTACCAGAATTCCTTTTCGTGTTCAAAATTCAAGAGAATTGTTATTCTTTTTAGAAATGCATCAATTGTTTTTAAGCTTAAACTTCTGGAAACAAGAAAAGTATCATCAATATAGGAAAGTTGCAAATCGTTATTATTCTAAAAATTTATTTAATACTTAACTTAAGAAAATTAGGGTGTGTAAAATCAAGAAATATGTACTTACTAGTACCAAGAATTTATTCCCGACAACAAGAATTTATATACTTAGATTGTTCGTTTTGAGAAATAATTAAGATTTACTTTATTCCAATTTATTTCTAGTAGTTTAGAAAATCTTTTTTTTCCGTGTAGTACGATCAGAAATTCGCTTAAAAATCTCCACCGAGCTTAGTTCGTCCTAAGTGAAATTAACGAAATGATCACACATATACGCATTACTGAATATAAGGACTTAAATCGACATTCTAAAAATATTCTCAAACGGTCCAAATAACCAACGTCAGAAATCGTCACAGAGCCATAGAAGGCAAATATATAGGACTACAATGGCCCCCGAAAAGGGAATGAGAAGCATTTTTGTTCTAAAATTAATATATCCTTGGACAGAGGAGCGTACAGAAGTATGAGATAGTGGCTATTTGACACCAGAGTTTACTATATACTAGGTCCTCCGCCGTTCTCTTAATGTGCGTACAAAACCCTATCCTCAACTAAACTTGCTGGTCAAACAAGACCCCTAGAACTAAAAAGACCATAACTATGTATATTATTTTTCAGAGATCCATTGAATCTAAATAGTTCATGACACCATAACATGTACTACAAAGGCAAAATGACACAGTTTGGTAAAATAACTAGATGGACAATTCATCTGCAACTCCTCGCATTGAATTCAGTTTTATTTTGTACTATTTATATCTACTCAATGCCACAATTTCCCTACCCCTCATTTCCGTTATTTCACAAAAATAAATTCAAGCAACTACCGAATCCAGTTGGAAAATTAAACGCCGAAAGTAATTTCACGGAAATCGTTTTGTTATAAATTGCAAATTTTCATATTTCATGGGGAGGTGGAGTTGGTTAGGTAGGTAGATAGGTCAAGATGAAATATTTCAATAATTTCGTCGTGTTATCAAAGCATTTATCACTCAAATGTTTCCCGAATTCTTTCATTTTGTAAAAGAAGGCAAAAAAAAACCTGAAAGTAATCTGTGCTAGACCAAAAAAGCAAAAGAAGAAATCTCGGTCATGGTTTATAAGTTGAATAGATTCCATTCAACACTGAATCGAGTTTTGCCAATAGGAAAAATTTCTCTCCATGAAAAACGAGTAGAGATAAATCAAATTCTGTGAAATCACCACTGGGACCTAGAATTTATCATACCATTTTAGTCCATTGAGTAAAAAGATAACATTTACTATGTATAAAAAATTCTGCTCGGTATATATAATTTGTATGCATATATTATAGAGTGAAAGCTTTCTCTGGCATCTCAATCTTAAAATCTTCGGAAAATTTGCAGTTTCGTTTTACCCAATTTATTCTTGCAGCTCTGAAGGAGCCAATCAATTTTTTTAAACAGAGGATGTGCCGCTTATAATTTATCAGAATCTCTTCCATCAATGTGGATGCTAAATTCCTCGGAAATATTCATTATTTTCTGATCTATGAGAAGATTTTGCCCAAGGAGCAATTAGGGGGAAATAGTTAATTATAGAATTCCCACATTTCCACATCATAATTTCAATGCAAAGAAAATTTCTGATTTGGTTATGTGCGGATGAAAATGAAACTTCATTTGGGATTTGAGATTTGGATGCATAAAGAAATTTGTAGCTATCCCATATCCAAGGAATAATATCGAGAATTTTGGTATGCATGAGGACAAAATTTGATTCCATTTAGATATTCATCAAAATGTCTTTCCATGCTTTTGGTACTTTCTAAGAAGAATGCAATAAGCTTTATTACACAAAGTTTCGAAATGAAGACGACTTTAACCATTAACTTGGTGTCAAAAACGTATAACATAAATCTTTATGCTACAGCATGTTCAGTGTATTATCATTAGTAATAGTGCAGCAATCAGAACTATTGTAGAGTTGTAATATAAGTTCACCATTCAACTTTAAGCCTTATTTTTCAGCCTACAGCCAAGGAAGTGACTCTACATCACAAGCCTACATGTCTCATCTGTTGGCTCTCTTTACTCAGCATATCAGTCGAAAAACTCTTTAGCGCTGATGTTGTGAAGCACATTCCCCACATCACGTACAAGAATCCAAATTATCCTATAAAAGTTTTTTAATCACTCCACAACACTGATATCGATAAGTGATTCACAAAGGCCAACAAAATCTAACCCGTAGTACATTTTAACACTAACACTCGAAAACCATCTTCATTGCGTTCTTGAATAACCTTGAATAACTGTTAAGACTACAATTCCACCAAGAAGTCGACTACCTTCCAATTCATATGAGAGGGGAACATGTCTTACACGAAATCATAATTTCCAGAATTTTTAACTGTCTTCTCAATAGCGACGTTACACTCAACACATTCGCAAGACAGGAGTTATATTCCATAGGGAACCTCTACTAATTCGTCTATTTGGGATTATTAATAAGGGCACTTCAATCCATCAGCACCAAAATAGAACTCAATAGGCGAGTGAGTAAAAATTGATGCAATGCTCTGATTCAAGAAGATAAGCTAAATTGGAGTCATAAACGGGAAAAGTTATTCACTTTATTTGCTGACATCCAAATTTCCCCGAATCGTATGGTGAGAATTGGCCTAGCATTCAACCAAGTAGTAATCCCTGCAAAGTCCAAAGCTTGTAACGGATCGTTATAGAGATGGAGCTAAAGAATGTGATAAGCTGAGACAATACTGAGTTCCTTAGATGATTCAGCAGCCTGTAGTTGTGGTACCACAACAATTTCTTTCATCGCAACTGGCATACATGTTTTTGGAAGAGAACGAGTATTTCAATATTTGATTTGGAGTCCATAACTCTCAGTAGGATACGGATGCGGTTTTTGTAAACGCAGTACTCCTGTACGAACACCAAGGGTGTCAAAAATTTGAAGTAATATCACTTCTTTAAGTCACTATTTTTTACAATATTGAGGATGGAATGGATCTAACTTCTATACGCCCACCTTTTTCTTCGGAAAATCAGGGACTTAATCTTGCTCACATGAAGATGACAGAATATCCAGAATATATTCATAAGCGATATCTGTGGTATGTGAAGATTTTCCCATTTCTGTGCAGAATACCGGAATTTGGCATTGGAATCTCTTGTGGACTTCACTGATATTCCTAATTTACAAACCCAATATGATATACTACTTTCAAGCCGAAAGATATATTAACGCTAACCACGCATCTACGTTGATTCAGATGGATATGTTAGAAACAAAAAATCCACTGTATAAATGCGCGGACAATCCCTGTAAACCGTCAAAAACAAAAAAAAAAAAAGTGACCCAACAGCGGCTTACCATACGCCTGCCGCTTTTCAAGAATGGGCACAAATTATCGCTGCTCATTCGTCTTATTTTCCGGATCCGGAGGTATCAGGATGCGCTCTTGCAGTGTAGTGCTGAAATCCTCATTGAGGATAGAAGGAATAAGCCTCGAGTGTACGCTTTAATCACTAGTTCTTATCTTTCGCCTTTTTTCCGTTCCAAGGATTATATTTCTTTTACAAGTCGAATTTATTTAAAACATCACTCAGATATCACAGGATCGCAATTTTGTATAATGTAAAATTCATCGACGATTGATAAATGATACCCGTCGGCGGGGGGGGGGGGGGGGGGTATGGTGAGAATCAAGTTACATTTGCCATTGAGCTTTGTATAAAAGTTCAATGTAGAATCAACCGCAGATTTTGGAAAACAAACGCACCGAACAAAATTTCTATTGATAGTACAGATGCAATTCAAAGGTTTGCGTCTAAATCATACGTGGTCATTAATTTTGCGTTACTAAATCGATAGTTTTAATAAATAATAAATGGAAAACTAAATAGGATCATTGATTGACCCTCGTGATACACCGGGTTAATTAGAAAGCAGGGAAGATGGTTTTCTGTTAGCCTCCACAATTTGGATAGGTACATAAGTCATTTGAAGACGTTATGTTTAAATTCACATCAGTTCTTTACGTTCAAAGACTACGCCACCACACCATTTGTATAAAATATTCTGGATCCGATTTTTTATAACAAGTATTGGTGGCGCTATTTAACAAACGAGGGTGCGAAGACGAAGTAAATGTAAAATCTTAAAGTTCTTCTTTAATTAATGAAATCCAGATTAAGAATAAGTGAAAACTTTTATCGTTGTTCTTTTTTCATCATATTTGAAAAGGAAGGTGGAAAAATATACCTTCAAATTTTGTTGTAAAATGCGAGACTCCGCCGCGCTACATAAACGTACCGAAATGTACTAAAACGTACATATGGATGCAAATGTTTTCCTCCAACAACTCTTTCGTAGTCGTATTGAATTTTCTTGTAAGATCAGTAGTATATAAAAGATGACAAGAGTGAAGATCGGACGAGCTAAATATCAATAATGAATACATTCGCACCATTTTACAGGCGTACTGCGGGTGAACGAAAAGTATGTGCCCAATTCGCAGAAGAGTATCTTGTCATCGTTTGGGCAATATAATCAATGGAGATCTAAATTATTTGTAAACGATTATTACGGAGGACGAGACATAATGATTCTGACCAGAAATCACAGAGAGCGGAATGAAGGGATCCAGAGAATGAAAAGTGTATTCGAGTACATTTTTCGACTCACAGTACGTGACCCAGAGTATAGATAGCACAAGAACTAGATATAGCATGTGATACCAGAGTAAACCATACAAATTTTATATGGTTGATGAGACACTTCGGAATAGATCACAACATTTGAAATAAAAGATCCGTCAAGTGATTCATATTTTATCGCATCTGCCGTGTCGATCAAATGAGTACGAAAATGATGTTAAGGAAACACTTGCTCTCGGCAGGATCTAAAATATGGTGTAGGTCGTTTGGGAATCACCATTGCAAAATCTCTATACTCTACTAGAATATTATTAAACTAGAAGGAGTATTTCCCTATGGAAACTATGGTATTAAAAAAGAAAGCTGTCAGCACAAAGAACTGAGACTGACACTTTTCCTGTAATGCCTATACATTTCTGGATTTTTTCCTTTCATCATCCCGGGAAGTTTTGTATACATCTTCCATAGATAAAATTCATAATATCGCTGGCGCAAAAGGAACCTATTGGAAATATTTAAGTAATGATGACGCTATAAGAATGAAATCGAAATCTAAAGAAAACTTTCTCATTACTATACAAAAGCCAGAAGTCAATCCTGCATACAAATAGCTTGATAAGAATTCACTAATATGACAATCTAAGGAAAGTCCAAATTTACCAAGTTCAAGTAAGTGTCCTTCCTAACGGCCACTTATCAAAATTAGCATTTTGAATATCTTGCAGAATATCTGTGAGAATTAAGTAAATGTTTGCCTATAAGAAGGTAATTGTGGTATGATCGCATAAATCAAAAACTGCACAGAAAACAATTGCAACGCAATCGAAAACAATTCGCATTAAATAAAATAATCAATCAATAACAAAGTTGCATATCAGATTGCGTCATGACCTAGAATAATTATAAACAAAATGCGAATATGCATTTGCGTCATGACCTATAATAATTGTAAACTAAATGCAAGTATGCATTTTGTATTAAGAAAGAGGAAATTAAAAGAGCAACCGAATTGTGTTAACGGTAAGAAATAATTTATGTATAAATTAAATCGCAACACCTGAATAAAGACCAATTGATTTTACTAGTTAGATATAACAACAAGTAGTCTTTTATTTTTCCACCTGGCATCTGCTGTTTACAGCGGCGCCCGTCATAGTAGCGGAGGTCTGCTATTTACAAAGCTTCTCCTATCTCATCTACGTTCATATTGGATCTTGGCGATCCACAACGACGAGTGTAGCGGAAGCTACAAAATAATTTTTATTTTTGTTTATAATTAAAAATAGAATAAAATATAATTTTTGTTTGTCAGAGTAATATTTGCGCTGATTGTTTGTCAGAGTAATATTTGCGCTGATTGTTTGTCAGAGTAAATAAAATAAAAATACCAAGAATTTAGGATACATATAGATGTATATATATATATATATTTATATATTCATTTAAATAAAGAACTCTTGGAGTGCAACATTTTCATTTTGATGCCACATCAATCAAATAACAATTCAATTTGGAACAAATCAACCAACATGTTCAATAGACCGTTCTGCTACACGTGCTTTGCACCTTGTCATACAATAATTAAGTATAAACACTATTTTTTATTTTTATTTTTTTTATTACATATAATTACACTAATGGGACATATATATATACCAGTACGCAGGCCGAATGGGACATGTATCCCAGGCTGTCACTTTGCACTGATGTGAAAAAATTTTCTTTTCTTCTACCTTATTATAATGAATAAATTCATCACCTGAAGTAAGTATTAGAAATATCAACTGCCCCTTTTATTTTCTTTAAAACAAAAATCCGTCTCCAAAGCGTTAAAAAAGTCTTGAACAGTTCGTAACCTACGAAAAATAAAATTGTGTACACGCCTATTCGACAACCCAGTTCGCATTTTGTTAAATTATTAGCCAATAGAGTAAAACTTTGTTATGATAGGATAGAGTGGTAACTGTCGAAATCGCTACAATCAGCCACACTTAAACAATCGAGAGTCAGTTCAAATGCCATCTCATCACGACCTTACCTGGAAATTATTGTTTTACTTAGGATGGCATTATCACCAGCCTCAAGAGTTAATAAACCTCACTAGGTCGCAGAACTCCTTGTCCAGTTCGTATCTATCAGGCGTATGTCTTCTACATTTGGTAAGGTTCGAGTAGTCACACAGTATATGTTGAACTTTCTCAATATCCTGTCGGAGGTACGAAGATTGTAAAATAAATTTATTATTTTATTTATTATTGTATATCAAAAGTGCAGCACAGATGATGATTATACTGCTCGAGGGTAGGTACTTGACTGTCAAAATATGCAGAGAATTCAGTAACTCATAGTCTTTGACATGCACACGTACGTACCCAATAATAATCATCCTCAGAAAGAAAATGTTATTTGACAATCTGTCGAACAGGTTTTGTTTAGATTATAGTATGTGGTTACATTAGAAAACGAAGATCTTTTAAAAATTCGGTAATAATTTAAGACATAAAGAAAATTGCGAAGAATAGAACGAACTAACGAAAACTCGTTTCTAAATCAGCCAGTCCACTCCAAGATTAAAACAAATTGCTAATTGTGAATAAGAACAGGCTTGGGAAGAATAGAGCTAAACGGAGGTGGCAGAATTACAACCAATGACGACAGATATGAAATGGGTTCTAAACCTACATTGATCGTTGGTAATTGACAGTTTTGAAAATAATTGAGATGAATAGCGAATGAAAAAGTTCCTTTTCAAAATGTCAGAACCACAGTGCTTTATGAAAATACGCTAAGTTAGAGCTACCAACTAAGGGCGATATGACATGAGTCGGAGAATAATAATAAGATGAGAGTATATTAACCCATAAGTCTTTCAAAAGTATCCGAGATGACAAAGAAATCATTATCGATAAATGTTGCCGTACGCCTGTATACGCCTGGTGAGATAGATATCTGATACCCGAACAGTGAACAACCAAAATTTCCCGATTGTCGTAAATTGTCATTTAATTCAGACTGCATTGTATTATATTAGCTATATAGATGCCCATGCCGTCTTTTCTTTTGGAAGTTCTGTGCAGTCTACGAAGCCTATCCATATCCAGAATTCTCAAACACTTCCGAGAATGGATAAACAGCAACTTTAGTCTAATTCTCACAAATCATTCGAAATTCGCGTCTAGTAAAACTTTGCTGAACGTAGGAAAGTTGAGCTAGTTAGGCCTTGACTTTAGGTGTAAATAGAAAAACAAATAACACAATTTATTATTCTGATGCCAACCGTCCATTTACTCACACTACTAAGAAAAATAAATAAATAAAAAAATAGTAATCTGGCTCCAGAGTCAACACAAATAAAGAAAAATCCCCGAGAAGACTTCGTAACCGCAGAGCCGGCATTTTATTTAATGGCTGCAAAAGTATTTTTTTCTCAGAATCCATGTTTTCTTAGGTCTAGCACAATGGGCTGACTAACCGCAGCGGAAACATAAGATGCCTCCTTGGAGCTCCGGCATCACTGCTGCTGTTACTAAGTCCACCACATCGACATAGAGTCGACTGAGTCCAGACTTCTAGAAACAAACCCTGCAGACAATACCGGGCCTGTCATTCTTCCTGAGGCAACCACCTAGACGATGCATGGTCGGATTGATCCCAGCGCACGTTTGGGCTGTCATAGGGACAGTCTGGGCCTGAGTGGTCGCTTTCCCGCACGCAGTCTCCCTTCACCCGACTTGGGGCCACTGCACATTTTTGAGGTCCAGAAGTTGATCACTTGTAATCTGGCTACTAATTGAGTGCTTGATATACCAGTAGCGAGGCATCCAAGATACACCGCTGCACATGTCGCAGTGACCATCTGAGACATCAACTCCCTGTATTAAACAGGCTTTCAAGATGTCTCCACTAAGCAGACTCTCAAAGCGTTGCAGTTAGTATTAGTATTAAATATATCGCAGCCCGCAGCGCCACTTAGTAGAGTTATTCAAGACATCAGTACCTTGCGTTAAGCCAGCTTTCAATATGCCACAGTTTTCTCCCACCGAAGAGAACGAAGCTCCTCAACAAGAATTGGCTATACACCAACAGAACACTGACTTTGTCTTAACCTGAAAAAAGCTAGTTAAGTTCTTTAAGGGAAGGAATATTAACATTTATAGCCAGTATGGCATTATTGAAGAATTAAGTATAAGTGGACAAAGCTGTAATGTATTTTGTGTATTATATAAGTTGACTGCAGGAGTATCTAAAGTATACCGGCGAATTGATGAGTATAATTTAAAGCAAAATGGGTATTTATACCTGATATCAAATATTATATTTATAATGAAGACTTTCTATGTATTAAGCTCTGACTTTTGAGAACGATATCGTTGTTCTTCGATATCCAGAGGGACGAAATTCTTATAAAAAAATATGCTCTAATTTAAATTTCCTGGGACTGGATTCCGCAACTGTGAAGAATTTGCCAGTGTACACGATTCAAAATCTCACCGTGAGGGAAAGTGTACACTTTTGAATTTCAAGTGATTCCGTAAGAATCTGCGTGCAGTTAAGTGCTGAATGAAAAGTTTTCTGTGCTGAATGTTATTTGAGTGAGAAATAGCCTTTATGAAAAAGTTAAGTAAGAAATGAGTTACATGAATTCACTAGTATTAAGGCAAGTACGGCTTAGAGAAAGGTAAAATAAATAACATAACAAATAATTTTGAAAATACCGCTTGACAAAAACTCCCAACTCCCAATTTAAAATTCACGACCAACATGGCCGTGAGAAAATATTAATTAAAATGTACACAATTTTGACAGAAAACTCATTTCGATTTTTGCAGAATCGGAGCAAGGTGGTGTACACAAAATTTGTGTACAGGAGTAAACTCATAGTTGCGGAATCCAACCACTGGAGCAGATCATGAATTAGATACAAGCTAAGATGTGTCATGTAAGCTTAGGAGTCAACCTTCCTCCTTGTAAAGTCTAACGAAAGACGCTTAATTAATTCATAACCAAGTTCGTGTAAATTTTTCACATTAAAACGCAAAGCCAGTTCAATTCTATTGTAAAACAAGTGCCTCGAGTCCAGCATTTAATCATAATAAAGACCTGAAGTAGGTTGCCTTCGAATTTACCAGAAACAGTATCTACGTGCACTCGGAAAGGTTTCTTATAACAGCTCTCTTAACTAATTGAGTTAATACTAGATCTACATAATTCATCATAATAGAAAACATATCAATTAGTATATGCAAAAACAAAGTAGTATTGAACATTTGGAAAAATCTTAAAGGATACAGAATAATCCTAGCTCAATATAATAAGATTTAAAGAACTTACCGCAATATTCCAGATGAGAAGATTTTCCATTGGGGGAAATCATCTATTTTCATCCTGTGCAGGACACTTAAAACAGAGCACTTAACCATTAGAAATATTTCCTTTTCACTTTTTCACAAAAACTACTCCTACGATCACTATTTGAACACTACAAATCTGTTCACGTCGGCACCATAGTTTACTAAACAAAACGCGATAACGTAACATTTATAAATAAGTACATATCTACTTAAACAAAGAAGTTAACTCAACTTTCCTGTCATGAAACTTTCATCGCGCACATCTTAGAATATAGAGAGAAATATATTCTAAGAGCCACACATTCCACAACAACTGTCAAAATGGCAATGTTCTCTTGAAGAATCTCATGCGGCGTCGCAGCACGTCATTGTTATATTTCCTGCTTTTTCGTGCTGTTCCGAAAAGATTTTCGGTGATGGCCGCCATATTTTCCGAATTTGATGTGCTGATTACTTTATAATGAAATTATCTAAAAAGAAAATTATTGCAAATAATCAGAATTTTTTTTTGTTGTTCTAATTAATATTATGAATTAAGATTTAATTAAAGAGGAGACACGACTTTTCATAAAATTTAATTAGCCTATTTATAGGCAATGTTATTGCTTTATGTTTTTACTTGTAAAAATACCCCGAATTTTCTCGTGTTGGCTTACAGAAATTATTTTTACGGCTTCCCTCGTGATATTTTAAAAGTGTTCTATTAAATTTACCACTCGGGTTATATCTACTCGAAACGGTTCAAAACAGTAAAATATGCTATGATGTTTCTCATAACCCAAATACTCATTTTTAAACGTAAACTATTTTAAAATAGTCGGAAAAAATCACTGAAGGAGTGAAATTATTAAAATTTCCTAAGGACAGGGTGATTCTGAATTGATGGTCATAACTGAACCAGGAGATAGGCTACAGTGTTAGAAATAAAAAAAAGTATATGATAGTATGGTGACCGGAGGGTGTGGGCAAATGCATCCTTTCAGAGTTATGAGGAGATTTGCAATTTTAGCTACTTTTCCCCCAACATCCCGTAACTTCCTTGGATTGCAACCTATGAAGGTGATTTTCAGCTTAGATGCTAATAAACAGTCTACGTTTTCCAACGTATGCGGCACCATGAAAGGAACGAATTAATAAATTATAAAAACTAGGTTATCTCAAGAACGGTTGAATTTAGGTAAGTACATGTATAGGATAAAATGGAAGGAAACACCCTAAGGTTTCAAAGTTTTGCAAGAAAATCTAAGTTATCAGGCATTCTGGGATCGTTAGAATGAAAAAAAAGGAATCTATTTTTTTTTTTTTTTTTTTTGACGTCCTAAGAATTAACAATATCTATATATTAATTTCTGAATGTACCGCAATTATTTAAAACTGTTACTCCAATTTCTTTTACTTAAGCCAAAAGAGAAAATAAAATATACCACTCATTGTTATCATATATAAGTAGAATTGGGCTGTATCTCCAGCCGAAGGTACCTGTACTTTAAAAGGTGTAGAACTATTTCCATGAATAGATCTGAATACATCCATCTGAACTTATTTATAAAGCTCATAGCTTCACGTTAGTACAAAAAGTGAACGATGTTGTTTGTCTTGCAGCAGTCTCAGATGTTCTACCCTCATCCACAGTTGATATTGCAGCTCCTTATCATTAATATTTTGGCTTGGGCTGACTCCCAGCACCGTTGTCTTGGGTTAGATGACTCTACGAGTACAATAACGAAAGAATTGTGTAGGAACCCAACTTTAACGGAAAATGTATTGGAACTAAACAAACCAACACTGGGAACTACCCTTCTTTCTATTCTTACTGAGCATTCTTCTCTCAAAGGTTACCTGTACAGAATGGAGCTAATTGACGATCTATCTAATAGGTGACATAATAGGCTCCTTCTGAATGATATGCATGATACGAGAAGTCAGAGTTTGAGCCAATTCTAAGTTTAAGCATATTTATGAGCAGTGTTTCATAAACCTTAAAGGTGAACAATGGTATTTGTAGTGGCCTAAGTTCAATCGGTTCAATTTACTGAATCCCAGATGTCCTGTTACAATTTCTGCTAATATATATGAAATTTAAAAGGAACCCTGAGAGAAATTATATCCTGGGGAATGCACTTAGAATGGCACTTTCAAGTTTAAAATCTACATTCCTTCCCCAAAAAGACAAGCCGTGCTTTTCGACTTTGTGAAACAAAGCTTGTAAGTTAAGGATACAGATTAAAATCACACTACCCATGTCGCTATTTTTGGAAGCTTAATATCTATTCTCTTCCAACCAATATAATGTTGCTTTTTATAGCCATTTCATAGGCATATAGGCTATAGAAAATAATAATTTTGTAGTATGCTGCTCAAGACCTGTTTTTTATCATCAGTGAAAATTTACCTATTTTGTTTCTAATTTGATGTTTTGTTAAGGTTTTTTTCTTTTTTTGTATATTACAGTTAGAGAATGGTAATAACCGGACGTCAGTAGCCGTGGTAGTAGCAATAAAATCAGTGCCCGCAATTAAAAGAGGTACCAATAAACCAGTATTATGAATAACCACTAATTTGTAAGTATATCTGTCTAACTGCAACTGGTGTCAGCGCATATCTTCGCTTTCATCAACTAAAGACAGTAATAATACAAAAAAGTTAATAAATTAATCATAAGAACGGAACAATAATGAAAAACATAACAAAAACACAAAATAAAAATAAAAACAGGTCGCCAAATATCATTGATTTTAGGCACCATTCCTTTTGAAGTAATTGATTCAAATGAAACTGCTGCCACTAAAATATGTGTGCGGACCCTCGTTATTCTGACTACAGCTTAAAAGAAACGGTCTGAGAAAGGAAGTAGTACAAGCAAAGCAGAACACTTTGGTGATTAATTACTTGCGCTTTTCCAGATCTTCTCTTATATACATTATATTTTAGCTTTTCTCATGCTTTCCGGCGAGAACATTCAATTATTTATGTTTGTTTTAAAAATGTAGAAGAGAATGTATGAGAAAAACCAATAATTTAATTTCTTACTTTCTATTAACTGGAACCTTTCCAAATTAAGCAGTTATTCAAAAACCAGACTCCATTCTCCACATATATACTTTTGTCACATGGAGTGAAGGTAGCCGTATAGTTAATAAAACTCATTCCCATATACAAACATTCCTATACTTGAGACAATTAGAAAATGCGCACAGAAAAATTCTATTCCCTTGAAATTCGAAATACTTAATTTGTATAAATATTTAGTTGGCAATATTCGTAAATTCGCAAATTACTTAACATACTTCACGGGAAGACTCTTTTCAAAATTGTAAAACAGAATTCTACCTCTTAATATTTTTCTCATTTGTGGTTAACAGAAACAGTGTCCTTTCTCTATTTTCCGATTGTCCCTTCTCATCTTATGAGACTAAGAACCACAAAGATAGAAAATTGGAAAAGTTATCAAATCTGGTTTGTTGAAGGTTTTATTTTCATTGTGGCTTCTGCCCTGCCCCGCAGTTTGAAACTTTCACGTTTTATGCTAACTCATAATTTAACAAATTAGTAATTAGCATCCCTTGTTGAATTTACGTTATATGCTATTGTACACTTAAAAGTAAAAGAGAACTTAATATCGGAGTTTCAGTTTCATTTTAGCAAAGTCCTCTGTTTTGGGCGTTTATTTCCTTATGTTACTGTTGGCGTTGCAAATTATGATAATTTCTACGAAACTTACTTACAAGTTACAACCATGAAATAAAAGCACAGTTTAATGGAAAATATGGTGGACAATTTTGGAGTATTAAAAACTCATGCTACAAATTATAAAAAAAAAACAATGGCTTATAGTTCAACTACATAGATTGAAAATACACACACAATAACTTCTTATCTGTATGTATATCATAGACTATATAAAAAAAACAAGAATGGTAATCAACCACGTTGCACGTAATAAACTTTGCTTGTGTTTTGTAGTTCATGCTAATGCGACTAAAAGTTCAGTACATGCTTACATAAGTGATAAATCCGGAGAGAGGCAATTGTAATGCTTTAAAGGTTTAACAAAGGTGTGTAGCTTGGTGCTATACTTTTACTTAATTCAAGAAGAAAACTGTTATTTTTACAAATTTGATTTGAAAAAAAGTTCTCACTGTTGATAAATACACAAAAACCACCCAAAAGCCACTTGTTACATATTGAAAATTTTCCTCCACGGGGTAAAGTCGGGGGTAAGTCTAACGTCAGATTCTTCAAATTGTTTTCAGAATACAAACGTAAGTAAGTTAATTATTCGATGTACCGAAAAGTGCTATCTAACAATGACGCCATTAAGCGTTTGTTACATACTTATAGTCATACTTGTCAGACCATATGCAGTGCGTTCTCTTTCGGGGAGTTTTTTCCACTGATTTTACAAACACCTCTGGCGTTCCGCATGGTAGCCATCTCGGTCGGCTCTTATCCATTATTTATATTAATGATGTAGGCTCAAACCTAACCAATTTTAACGTACTCTGTTATGCTGGTGATCCCAAAACTTTTGGAATAATTTCGGATAAAATTGACTGTGGTCTTCTAAATTCAGATTTAACCATTTCCACTAATCTTCTACCTTTCAATATTAGTAAGTGTGCTACTATATACTTTTCTAGAAAAAAGTGTCCCCTGTATTTTAGTTATTTTATAGATGGAAATTTATTGATTAGACTTAACAAAACTATAGATTTGGGAATTGGTTTTTACTCTTGGTTTTCTTTCGAGGATCATATTGATTCCATCGTGAAGAAGGCTAACGCTACTTTAGGGTTTGTGAGAAGGAAGGAACTCGGCGATCCTTATATCGCAAAATCTCTCACTACTGTGGCTTTGTCAGACCTATTTTGGCGAACGCTTGTCCTTGTTGGGCACCGTTACATGGTGCATACTTCTTGATTGGGGTGGTTCAACGGAGATTCCTGAGGTTTAGGTACTCTTCGTTGCCTTCCCTTCAGCGATCCAATTGCTCGGCCTCCATATTCGTAAAGACTTATTCTATTTTTTTATATGCCCTAAATAAAATACGTAATGGTTCCAGAGTCGTATTCGCTTTGGGTATTTTACAGGCCCTTATTAACTCCCCTCAACTTCTGGCGACACTTTGCATTTCAATTCCTCCTCGCCCTTTAGGTATCACGTTTTTCTCCAATTTCCTCATCACAACACTAGTTAAGGTATTCATATGGTAAATCTATATTTGCGATCTCTCGCCTTTTTTAATATCGCTAATTCCGAACGCATTAATTTTAATTTGACTAAAGCCCAAATCAAGAGTCAGCTAAGCACGTTTTTTTTTTTTGACTGTTATATCTATTTTATACTTTATTTTATTTATGTACATTTTATTAGTTATTATTATTATTTCTAATAATTATTTTTAAATTGTTTGGTAATCGGTCTTTGATGAACTCGAAGTGAATAAACTTTTATTATTAGCACATGGATGTCCAATCAACTTTGCAATGCCGTAATTGCGTACCTATTTTGTATAAAGAAACTTAATATAGATATATGCCTCGATTTCATCTAGAATATGAAAAGCAATTATTCGTCCGATTAATGAGAATCTTTAAAGTAAATGTAAGAATTTCCAATCCATCGAAGAATTACGCCCTAAAATATTTTTTTTTTTTAGTTACTGGGTAGTGTCAGCTGAAAGCATTTGTGACTTAAGAAGAAAATTACTAAATACGAGATGGAATAGCAACAGTAACTTCAATTATTAATAGCAATCGTCAGTAAACGGAAGGTCTCCGCATCAAAAACTAGACGAAGCAGCTATTTTTTCTTTCTTCTCTGTAATATTTAATTAAAATTGTCAAAATATCTAATAAGTTAATTACCGAAAAATCTACATCTGTGAATGAACCTTTGATAATTTCTAACAACTTCATATAAAAATTTTTGCATAGAAACAAAAGTTACATTGAATCTTCAAGAGACACTGCTCTGTCGAGTAGGTTAAAAAGCCACTTACACAAAACAAGAAATTCAAAAAAAAAAAAACCAAAAATAACAAAACCAAATCCTTTGTGAATATCTCCACCCACTTCCACACGTATGTAATATTAATAATTCAGATGAAGGACAAACTCAGCAAAAGAAAATTGCAGTTTATATCAGTTTGAGGCAAAAAAACATAAACACTCTCAAGTGCACACAGCCGTATAATGGAAAATTGAAGTCTCATAAGAGCAGGAAGGTTCGCAAACAGCTAAAATTGGGAACATCCTCAACACACAAGTTTTGTTCATACCTGAACCTGACAAATTATGCTTATCCGACCAAATAATTTTCTGCTCTTGTTTATTGTACCTAGGTATTCTGGTGAAATTTTCCTTGGTTTTTATTTCTCTAGCAGAATAGCTTATTCCGTTCATTCACGAAACTGGAACACATCGTTTCCAGCTTTTCTTTGTTATTTCGCGTTGCATTACAATGCTTCCTCCTTGTTTTGTCTTTTTTTTTTACCTTTTATACTAACTTCATTAACCTGAAACAGTGTCATGGGTCCTCGGATTTATATATGTATACATACCTACATACGCCTTTTTGTAAAGTTTAAAGCTATCCATCCGGTCTCGGCCTCACTTATGCTCTGTGATGATTATGCTTTTTATACATCTGTTATAATCATCGTTTATGCATTTTGAAATAATTCATAAAACTTTCTGAGAATTAACTGCGAAAATTGCAAAAATAATGAATCATAAAAAACTGCGTTTACCAGCCAGATAACTCAACAACTACTACATAAAGGTTGGTATCCAAAATAGAGAAAACTGTGAGTTCCAAAGAAATTGTTTTTGGTAGTTTCTTAGCCATAGAGGGAACGTTCGACAACACCTTCCATCAGCATATCCACCAAACCAAGCCATTGAAGAGCGAGGCATTACAAAAATAATACCTCTGCAATTGGATGAAGCTCATGCTCAAAAAAAGCATAATAAACTCCCCACTAGCAAAAATAAGACGATTACGATTTAAGCTCCCAAAGGTTGGACAACCTTTGTGGACAAAAGGCGGTGTACTATCGTCCATGTAGAGGTCATGGTATCAATTATTAAGGAGTTTCCAATAAGAGTATGGTATAACTTTTAATTGTCACACCCGCTCATGTTTTTTAGTGAATTATCAGGGCCATGTAATATTTGCATTCGGAGACTCTGGTTCAGTTGCTAATCAACACAGCCGAACCAAAATGTGAAAGTATAGTTGAGAATCCATGATTATAGATTCCACGCGGTTCCTCAACAATTAGGCATTCCTTAGAAAATATTTAGCTCTTCATCCTTACAAGATCCGGTTAAATCAAATATTTAATTTTCTTCGAGAGTTTTCTGACTGAGCTCTAGATCCAGATCGAAAGTGATCCTGATTTTTCCCAAGAAACGATTTTTAGCGATGAAACTTACTTTTGAATGGATGGTTTTGTCAACAAAGAGAATTTTCGAAATTCGGGCAGATGCCAATCATCAGGCTTTTGGGCAGGTGGAATCAGTGGCCCGTAGTATTTTTCAAAATGACGAAGGTGTGGCAGTAACTCGGAATAGTGAACGTTACTGTTTAATGATTTTAAATTTTCTTTGGCCTGAGTTTGAATGGAATGGATTTGTTTGATATGTGGCTCCAACAAGATGGTGTCACCTGCCACACTGCTCGTCTAACTATGGCTTTACTCAGATCAAGGTTTAATAATAACATTATTTCGATAAATGATTCTTCCAACTGGCTACTAAAATCTTGTAACTTGACATCATTAGACTTTTTATTATGGGGCTATGTTAACTTCTGCAGAAAATACTAATTCTGATGTAAAATTGTTTTAGTGAAATTGGACAAAGCACAATTATTGCTTCTATAAAGAGAAGAGGTACTTTGTAAGAAAAGTAGAACTACTCCCTAATACTTAGGGAATATTCATCAAAATTTAGGGGGGAAAACCTGCATTTTCGGGAATATTTCCTACATTTTATGGAACATTCCCTAATATTGTCGAAAAATACCTAAACTTCATGGCACACATTGTTGCAAATTTTTTACTGTGTCGAAAGGAATTGATAAGCTTTACATTCTTTGGAGAAACAATATTGAGTATTCCAAAGAGATTAAATTCGCCTGAGGCCAATACTAGACGATAAGATAAACTTGAATACTCTTACCAAACGAGTCACTGAGAAGGCTAAGGTTTCCCTCTGGACCTGTAGAAGCTTTCTGGGAAAAAAATTGGGGATAACAGCTCGAAATAGCCCACTGGATGTATATTTGGCGATAGAATAGTCAGACTAGTCGTCCCTTATGCAATATGCATGCTGGCACAAAACTGTACAGAAAACAACACAATAAACAAGAAAGATTTGTCAGTATATGCGTAGGTACGAGACAGGGGCTATGCAGCACTAGAGATATTACTAAACCTACAACCTCTACATCAGCTCAAACTGAAAGAAACAATGCTCAAAACCTACACACTTTTGACCGCTGAGAATAAAAAATCGAACAAAATAACTCACCCTGAATTAATGGTAGAGGTTGAAAGGATGGCAACCTTAGCAGACAACTTAGTTAACACCAAGATACAGCTTTGACATCCCATTCAAGACTCTTTCAAAGGCCAACAAATTGGAAGTCAAACAACCACGAGTTTAAAAAAGTATCTCTGAAATGGTATACAGATGCTCCACGAAGGGGTTGGGCTGTAGTATAAAATGAGAAACCCAAGAGTCAATATATATGTGTGCCAACTTCGACGCAAATAATACTATTTCTCAAGCAGAAATCCAAGCTATTGAGCTCTACATCAAGGAAATCATCAATAGAGGATACAGGAATTACGGATCTCTATTCTTTCTGCTAGTAATGCCGCAATATTGACAACTCTTGGTTCGAACCGATTTGAAACAAAGCTGGTATGGGACTATCTGCAGGAGCTAAACAAACATATTGGTTGCCTGGGCAACAACAAATTAGACCAGGTGGTAAACACCAGATAAAAATTCACGAAAAATCACGAGGTCGATACCTTTCTGTTTGATCGCTACCACGTCAGCCAAAGAAAGATTATAGGAGTGTAGTGGCTAACAGCCTAAGCTGAATTCCACTAGAGGGAAAGTATAAGGATTACAGACCAAAAAAGAACTATTTCTAGAAAACCACTCCAAAGGAAAAACTACCTAAATGTACGGCATTTGAACAAGTAAAGAACGATGCGCAATACAGGCTCACTGACAGACCAACCAATCACAACTGTGAAATATTCTTCGGACTTCAGTATTTGGACTTCTTGGGTACTACGACTGAATGCCAACAGAAGTATTGCTCTTCACTCGTTGTGCAAAATAGTGGAGTTCGCCGAAATAAATCCACTTAGTAGCTTTAGCAATAATTAGCTTGTGCCAATATAACTCCCCCATACCTTTAGATATGAAGAAATCATAATAGGCAATTGTGGCAGCAGTGAATGAAGACGTATAACTACTGCTACTACACAAATCTAATTGTAAAAATATTATTGAAATGTGCAGGGCTTATGGTCGGAATTATAAGTCAAGTTAAAGAGGTAAAAGTTGATTTTACAGTCGAAAAGTATGTTATAAGATTTTTTTTAGAAATAACACTATTCCTAATTTTCGACTTTTTCGAAATTTTGAATTTTATGACATTTTTCAGTTCATAAAACCGAAGTGAGCTCGAATTCTAAGAACAAAAGATTTCAGAAAATGTTTTCCTCTGGGATCCTGACGTCGTGACACCAGGCTAGATAATATATTTAGAAATTTTTTACACACCATTATGGATTTCTAAGAAAACAAAAATTAAATTCATTTTGAGCTCACACAAATATTTTTGGGGAACTAGCAAGACCCACGTTAATCCAACTCTTTTGTATCGAATTTCCGGCATAAAATTGTAAAAAAATTAAAAAATTTGCGTTGTTCTTGGACAACAGTTTCTGGGAAACTTCCTAGACTGACTCCAATAATTCCAAATTACACACCATTTCTTCTAAGACTGTTTTATGGTAGCATAGTGTTTCCCTAAAACGTAACATGTATAATAAAAAATAAAAAACATTCTTCCCCACCTACTTAAGCTAGAGAAAATCAACATCGTGGGTGCATGTTATTCCAATCCACTAAGTAACAACAAAACAAGGATACCAGATGCACATTGCAACAAGTTTCCTTTAACATCAAAGAAAGAAATCTAATTTGTACAAAATTGTAACTGTATAGATAAAAAGTGGATTGGCTACGAGAATGTTATCCACACCAAACTATAGTGTCACAAGATTGAACAGGCCTAACCAAAACCCCATTGCCACGGTACAGCTAAGAAAAATTCTTTTATGTATGTGGTGGGATCGTCGAGGAATTATTTATTTGGAACCGAACTGTTCCAACTAGGGTCTACGTTAAATCGATGCGATACTATAAGTTACCAATAGTAAATTGATTTTGTCTTCCACCATAAGAGCTGTGATATTGCATTCAGTTGCCAATTTTCTGTCCAGGGTATTTTTATATCGTTCTGTGAGAAATTCTTTCCATATCTCCTCAATTTTTATTGCAATCTCTGAGATTTCTTTTATTTTGTCTACTTTGTTTTTCTGTCAGATTTACAAACTACTGAAACATATTTGAATTTATTTTTATTTTCAGAAAAATGAATATCAATTTTGCAGTATTTTGGTTCAAATTAAAATGTACATAGCAAAAGTTCAAAACTACACCCAAAAGTTTTCATTATACTGTGTGAAAATCTTTAAAAATCTCGTCGAAATATGCACGAACTTAAATGTCTCGCATAAAGTGAAACAAGTTCCAGGAAATTAAACTTTCCCGGAGATCGTTGATTTAAAGGACCGTTTCGAACCCAAAACTGTCAAAGCCATTCATACAATTTATGGGAACTTTTCTATCATGAAGTCAAATGCATAGACGAGCTAAAGATTAAAAACCGAAATGTCAACTTGGAGCAAAGTAAAAGGAAGCAAAATTTAATATCTTTTTTCATGTACTTACCTACTCTGGAGTTACTAGTTTAATGAATATTTGATGTTTTTTTTTTTATTTTTTTTTTATTAAATATCGTTTACTATTCTAACTTTAGAAGGTATACATGTACATAATTACGAGTTTATATATGTGATTGGAAACAAATATACAATAGAAATCTACAGAGAAATAGTTGTTGGCAAATTTGCTGCTTGTTCTGACATGTAGCACATAACACAAATTGAGGTTCACACTTCAACGCACTAAATCGTGGTAGTATTATAGGAATTCACTAAATTTTTTTTTTAACAATTTTTTATCTTCGTAATTACTACAAAGGAATTTCAGTTAGGATGTTATCGAATCTAAGCGAGACAATTGCAGGGACTGATGTGCAGATTAACGTGAGTAGAAAAGTATATTGCTTGATGATGGTTCTGGGACACCATGTCACCATAGCATACATAGTCACTGAAAGTAAACTTGAACAAAGGAACTTAGATTTCAACTTCAATTGTCTGTCAACAGATGGCTCTGTGAAATCTTCAAATGTTGTTTTTAGTACTCCATGCGCTATAGTAGACTGATCCTTCGAACATGACATACGTATACAATAAAAAACTTAGATATTTGTGTTGCAGTTGAAGATTCCTTATGTTCACACCACGACAGCAAAAACTGTCATAATAAAATTTGTTTCAATGCGCTAATACCTTTCCTCATACAATAATTCTTATGTGAAGTCGGGAAAGCTTAAATGAGCATATATGAATTTCAAGGATATGGTGGCGAATATTCTCCCTTACATAATCATATATTACAATGAACGATTATTAGCGAATATATAGGGTTTTCTAATAAGAGGTGTTATTTTAATTAGCCCGCTATTCCGGTAGATGTCATTTTTCGAGCTGTCTTTTTTGACATTTAACAAGTAGAAACTACGCCATTAATAAAAATGGAACGATACACGATTCAACAACGCATTGAAATTATTAAAATTCACTATAAAAATGGTGAAAATGTGGCAGAGACGGTTCGTAAAATTCGAACATTTTTGGGTCGTCGTGAAACACCTTGTCGGACCGCAATACAGAAATTGGTAGAGAAATTCGAGCTGTCGGGACAAGTTAGTGATGTGAAGAATAAAACCCGTGCACATCGCTCAAGAACAGCCGAGAATATTGCTGCTGTAGCCGAAAGTGTTGAAGAAAACCCGGGTTTGTCCATTCCTTGTCGTTCTTTGGAATTAGGCATTCCACACACGTCATTACACCGTATTTTGGATAAAGATTTGGGTCTTAAGGCTTATAAAGTTCAGTTAGCATAAGAACTCAAGCCGGCCGATAATCAACAACGTCGATTTTTTGCTGATTGGGTCCTTGAAATGCATGAAAATGATCCGGAATTCCATCGAAAACTCATCTTGAGTGATGAGGCCCATTTCCACCTTGATGGATTCGTCAACAAGCAAAATTGTCGCATCTGGGGCTCGGAAAACCCAAGAGTTATTGTTGAAAGTCTCTCTATTATCAACGTGTGACTGTTTGGGGCGGTTTATGGTCCCGCGGGGTCATTTGACCTTACTTTTTCGAAAATGAGGCTGGAGCAACAGTTACGGTGAATGGATTGCGCTATCGAGAGATGATTAATGATTTTTTATGGCCGGAATTAGATGGTATTGTTCTGGACAACGTTTACTTTCAACAAAACGGCGCTACGTGCCATACAAGCAACGAAACCATTGATCTTTTACGGGAAAAGTTTCCGGACCGTGTTATTTCTCGAAGAGGTGATCACAATTGGCCACCGAGATCTTGTGACTTAACACCTTCCGACTTCTTCCTTTGAGGCCACGTGAAAGAGAAGGTCTACCCCAACAGCCCAGCGTCGATTTAAGACCTCAAAGATGGAATTCGTGAGGCTATCGAGGACATAGGGCAGCCACTTTGCGATTTGGTTATGGAAAATTTCATGAAAAGGATATGGTCCTGCAGGCGTGGTCGTGGTGGTCGTTTGGCTGATGTTATTTTTCATTATTAACGGCATACCTTCCTCTTTATAATACAATAAAGATCCGATCATTTGTCTCAAAATATGGAATTTTTCTTTGAATATCAAAATAACACCTCTTATTGGAAAACCGTTTATAAGAGTTGATGTGAACGAATACGAAAACTACCAATACCAACGAGCGAACATCACTATCGCCGGAATAACTAACCTCATTAGTTGCTAGTCACTTCAACTATTTACATAGATTCTCCAATGATATCTGCCTCTAGCACTTACATATATTGGAAGATCCAAGTATACATTTATGATAATATCCCCACAATTTATGTTAGGATTTTCACGTTTCCAGGAATCTTACAGATTTCCTTGGACGATCCTGTTAAATCGGGAAATATCACTCACTGAAACATAGTTACGAGAAGTTATTGGTTGTCCAATTCAATCGTTTTGAAACTCTTCCTTTTGCTCTCGCTCACTTTCTCTCTCTCTCTCTCTCAATCTCTCTCTCTCACTCATTCTTTCTATATTTCTCGCTCTCTCTTGCCCGCGCTCCCTATCTCTATCCATCACTATTTTTCTCACATAACCCAGGAAGCTAAAAGGTTTATTTTGGTTCCACTGTTTGCATACGCCGTGTTTGAGCGCAAGCAGTTCTGAAAATTTGTGAATTCAAAGCAAAAGATTAATGGATATACAACCGCTCTTGATCTTAAGAGCATTCAAAGCAAGATCCCAATGTAATCAGCAATTTTTTTATGATTTCTTTAGTACAGCCTTTTCTGATATTGATGGCGATATTAGCTTTATTATTTTAATTACTTGACATTACTCCTAGTATACTTCTCTCAAAATCGACGATCTTGAGTAAGCACTTACTCTTACACGAATATACATGTAACAGCCACATCTAAGAGTTTACTTACTGGTCCTAATGGTATTCCTTCTATCTCTCATGTCAATACTCTGTTATTTATTTAACTCGTCTTTTCGTAATGCTGTTTTCCCAAAATCGTGGAAGTTATCTTTGATTATTCCCTTACAGAGGAAGGGCAAAAGAAACAATATATTGAATTACTGTCCTGTTGCAAACTTAGTATGTGTTGGAAAGGTATTTGAAAACTTATAGTCTATGATGCTTAGGATTTTCATTGAAAGCCTTTTATGTAAACATTCAATATGACTTCACTAAGAATAAATCTGCTACTACTACCTACTGTGATTTCGGAAAGCATTCATTAGAATAGGTCAGAAAATGTTCGATTATATATATTATGTCTTTTTGGTTCCCATTTAACTGAACGAACGAAAAGAGCTCTTTTCAGGGGCGATCTCTCTACCGAACTTAAGAATAATTCAGGTGTTCCGCAGCGCAGACACCTAGGACCCTTAAATTTTATTATTTACAGCAAAGATTCTTATTGAATTTTAACTATATCCAAGTTACTTGTTACGGTGATGACGCCAAGTTATAGAATAATTTCGGATGAAAACGATTGCGAGCTTTTAAATCCTTATTTGGCCATTTCCATACTTTTGGTGCTCAAATAACTATTTACCTTAGAATTGAATCCAATGTACTACAATTCCTTTTCTCAGATGTTGCGTCTATTATGATTATATTACTTAGTAAACGGAAATTCATTGGCTAGACTCAACAAAACAAAGATTTACCAGTTTTCTTTCAAGGATCATTTATATACAGGGCTAATGCTACTCTGTTTTACTCCGGGGTTCGTAATGGGGTAATCTCATGAATATGAGGTCCTCTATGTTACGAAATATCTCTGTTGTACCTTTTGCAGGGAGCGAACAACTCCCCTGAATTTTTGGAAATCATGAGAATTTCTGTTTCTTCTGTATAACGAGTTGTTCCGTATTTCACACAACATAAATTTAGATTCAAAATCTACAATTTAAGAGATCTGAGCTTGACGTTTCTAAGCATGTTTTAAAAAAACGTTTATATAATATTTAATCTTTTTTGTATTGTTTTTTGTGCATTGCATGTAATTTTATCCGGTGTTTGGCTAATGTTTATTTTAACATACTAATACTAACACCGACTAAATGATGAAACGCATGTATTGTTGACCGTTTATTTATTAAAGGTGTCCATGCAGCGAGCTTGTGTTAAGCTGGTTCTGATAGTCTATATAAAACTAAAATTATTAAAATACACGAAGAGCTAGGATTTTGACTCAACGTAACAGGCATGGTCAACCTTCCTGTTATTTGGACTTTGAGATTAATCAAAAATCAAATAAAAGAGTATTTTGTTTGACTATTAATAAATGGCTGTTTCTCAATTGTCATACACATTTTTTCTAAAAAGTTGTACAAGCTAATCGCTGCTTAAGAAAATTCTTTGCAGGTCTTCCAAAATCTAATTTTTGTGTCCTTTATTTTGAATCTTCAGATGTTATTCATATGACGATTTTACTGATGGACTAACATAGTATCGTTTATTATCACGTGTTTTTTTTTTTGAAGAAATGAAAAAGTATGAAAATTAAAAATAACATTTGTATGCCTGGTTTCCAATTTCAATTAAATTCAAACTTTCTGTTTACAGTACGTTCAGTCCAATGGGTTGTTTATTTATGTGCCACTAGAGAATTTTTATAAAATAAACCATAATACATATCTATCTATATCAATTCCACGTTGTGGTTAAAAATTTCGATTGAAAAGCTATGTAGGTTTTGCATGTACACACACTCATATTCATCTTGGATTAAATGTAAATAAGAATATTGTTGTTAAAATATTCCTGTCCAATAATAGAAAAATATTCACAAAGATAAATATACCCGGACGTTGAATGGAATCCAATTATTATAGTAGTCGTTATTGTTGTTTTCCTCTAGTACAGAGTGTAGACTGTAGGAAGTTGTATATTCAGTTAGTTCTAACCGACCAGGGCCCCTATTCTGCATTCTCACTCACTCCACTCACTCACTCACTTACCCGATTCCACGTGTTTCTTTATTCTGGAACGCAAGTGAGTGAAATATTTGTGGCAAAGTGAGTGAGATATTACTACTGGGTATACGGTACTCGACACGGTCATTTCTGTTTGATTTGAATAACTCCTCCGCCCTAAACTACTATTCATACAGAAAAATGGTGTTTTGATAATCTTAAGCTTCCTTTCTTATCTTTCGAATCGAAATAAAATTTGCATACCTTTCCTAACAAAATTATATAAAAAAATTTATCTGAACCAAGTGACTACGATTCCTCAAACAAAAACTCTCAGCTGAGTAATCATTGCAATGTCGCTGTCATGGCATGCCGTGGGCTGATGATATCGAATGTAGCTGCCTACAGATTCGGACTTCGCCTGTACATACACACATGCAATTATTAGTGAACGTAAAATGGTAAGATTATTTTGTAATTAAAACTATTTTATTATTTTGTTAAATAAGGTATATAGAAAGTGTAGCCTTTGGGAAGCTAAGGAACCAAGCTGTAAATTCCTAGAAGACTATTTTCCTTTATGGATAGTAGTTTAGGCTCTATACCAAATATAAAGTCACATCAAAAATATTCACCACGAATGTGGTGGATTATTTTATTTAACAGTGTACATCTCATTCCATTTAATTTCTAGAATACCTAAATGGTGGGTGAGTGAGATCGATGTGAGTGACTTCTCCCACACAGCCATAAGTGAGTGAGAATACAGAATAGGGGCCCAGGGCAGTCATACATCTATATAATTTAAATCTGTAACATACATATGTATTGACATTTATATTTATTGGACTTTATTTCCAAAAGTTTTTTAATCACAAAGTTAAACATAAAAATATTGTTGATTTAGATCCCGCTCGATGGACCAATGTTTCTTACAGGACATTTTTGCTAATATCAAATATAAACTCCGAACAGTTTTTATGAATACTACATGTATATTTAGCAGTTCAAAAACTTATAATAAATTAATGCCTTAACAACTATGAATAAAAACCAAATCAAGTCCCCACTATATCGCGGATTTTTACCGTGCCAGTCTCAAAATTGCCAATGCCTTCGATCGATTCACATTGTCTTATGAAGCTCTGATTGACCTACTTCGATATTGTACAATATTTCTGCATATCGACTTATTTCCACTTATTGAACTTGATTAAAGGAAGGAAATTGCAATAAATTGCAAGACTTCCAGTCATCGAATGTGAAGAAAGCGCGAACCTGTGCTGAAGCAGTGCTCTTCATGGTGGCAAAACATGAACGGTTGAAATTGATGTTGAATTGCGGTTAAAAAATCAATCCAGTAAAACGTATAGGAAAATCAGTACAAGTCACCTACCAAACATTGATTCACTCAGTAAAAGGCAAAAAGGATATTGAAACAGCCAGCCGTTGGATGTATTCAAAATTTTGAATAAATCTCATATCATGGGAATTGTCTTCTAAAACAAAAGGGGATAATTAAAAAAAAAAACGAAATTTTTGAATTTTGACCCATTTTCTTTTTCTTCCCATATCATATTTAAGAAGTACGACCCCCCTTTTCCTAAGTAATTTTCAAACTCGGGATATATAGAGGACCCGTGGATTAACTCCATTTCAGATGTTATGCCAAATATCTACAACATTGAGCACATTCAAGGTAACTAACAGCAAAATTCTTGAATTTACCATTAAAATAATGATCTTTTGAATGATACATGAATGGATCTCCAAACTGGAATGCAGAGCTGGCGTGAGCATATAAGTATGGAACAATCTATTAACTCACTAATGTAGTGGGGGATTCACACTCAATATTTTTCAGACAGAGCTAGACGCCATGAAGCTCTGCGCTCGCGAAATCATATACAAAAACATACGTGGAACAAAGATACAATACAGATATATATGTAATATCAAACATATGTATAAGAAACACTCAAAACGTTACTCTACGCTTGAGTTCAACCTAGCCTGGAACTGCATTACTTGGTTTATCTTAATGATATGGATGCAACATGAAAGCAAGCAAAAAGCTCAGTAGAAATAATCTAAAGTTCATAATGAGTTTACTCTTAAGGGCCATGCATGGATTATAAAGGCTATGACTACGAAGCTCTTGGTCGTATATAGTTAGATCATCTCCAAATGGTAATTTCTACCGTCATAGGATGTTATAAAGATGGTCCTCAAGAGCATTATGGTTTTTGTTTAAAGACTTAATTTCAGATTGGGCACCTTAAGAAACTTGGGGGTTGTATCACAAAAGATTTGCAGATGTGACAGTCACTCTAGATGAGAGACAGATTCAATATCTCCCTTTCCCTATATAATAATAATTATAAAATAAGTATGAAATAAAGAAGGTGTCATAAGAATCGAAACTTTAAAAAACCGAAGTCGGACTCGCGGACGAAGGGTTCCGTATCATCGTAGAAAATCTAACACTATGTACTTTTTATTTATTTTGACAAATAGAGTAGGCGTCATTAAAAAAAATAATAATGCTGTCATTTGAAAAAATAATGCCTACTTATGATAATAATAATGATTGAGAATAAGATGAGGAAAGAAACGTCGAAAAATCAAATTTTTGTATTGAGCCTCCTTTAATTTTATTTTTATTATATGTTGTTATAGTAGCAATAGGAATATACAATATGTGAAAATTTAAACTGCCTGCCTATTACCGTTCATGAGATACAACCCGGTGACAGACGGAAATCGGACGCTTAGTAATAGGGTTTCCGTTTTACCCTTTGGATAAGGAACCCTAATAATGCGACATTCTTGTAATACATAAATATCTTGGATGGATTTGAGCCAACCACGAC